>CM031957.1:1110000-1587197 GCA_018749465.1 Paracanthobrama guichenoti | reverse complement strand
AATGATTCAAGCTTAGATATATGCATTATCCTGCTTTTCGGGAAGCGAGGCCAACAGAGAATGGGTACATGGTGGCTCATAAAGGGATGGACATGGTCAGAAACAATGCTCAGGTAGGCTGGCATTTAAACGATGTCCAATTGGCACCATGGGCCTAGTGTGCCAAGAAAAACATCCCCACACCATTTACAACTGAATCACCACTCAGCCTGTAGCAGTGGTAATAAGGCATGATGGATCCATGTTCTCATCTCCTGTTTACGCCAAATTCTGACTCTACCATCTGAATGCTCTCAACAGAAATTGAGACTCAATCAGACCAGGCAACATTTTTCCAGTCTTCAACCGTCCAATTTTGGTGAGCCTGAAAATTGTAGCCTCTTTTTCCTATTTGTAGTGGAGATGAGTGGTACCCGGTGTCTTCTCTCTGCAAGTTGTAGCCCATCCGCGCCTAAGGTTGTGCGTGTTGTGGTTTCACAAATGCTTTGCTGCATACCCTCGTTGTAACAAGTGGTTATTTCAGTCAAAGCTGCTCTTCTATCAGCTTGAATCAGTCGGCCCATTCTCTCCTCTGACCTCTCTAGCATCAACAAGGCATTTTCGCCCACAGGACTGCCAAAGATACTGATGTTTTTCCCTTTTCACACCATTCTTTGTAAACCTAGAAATGGTTGCAAGTGAAAATCCCAGTGCAACTGGAGCAGATTGTGAAATACTTTCAGATCGCCCGTCTTACACTCAAATAACCATACGCTTTTTAAATTGCACAAATCACCTTTCTTTCCCATTCTGACATTCAGTTTGGAGTTCAGGAGATTAAGTCTTGACTAGACCACACCCCCTAAATGCATTGAAGCAACTGCCATGTGATTGGTTGATTAGATAATTGCATTAATGAGAAATTGAACAGGTTTGATTTATTATTATTATATCAGGTAACATTTTAAGCTGTCATATGCTCATGTTACAATGTTCCCCTCACGTTTTTACAATGTACCCCACCTATGGGGCATGTTGTTACATTTCACTTCCATTCTTTCGGGTTAATCAAAGAAAAAGTATATACTGTATTACAGTTTTCTTCATTGGTTTGGCTTATTTCTTGAAACAAGAAATTACATTCTCAAAACAACATGGACAAACCTCCAAACCACTTGGCAATTGTTCACAACAGAATTGAATTTCTCATTCATTTCATCAAATTGCAAATGTCTAAGTACATGTATCAATGTCTCAGTACATCTTTTGCAAATGATTAAATACAGGTAGCCTACATTTAGCACAATTTCCAAGTGAATAGATCTTGTTGATCTAAACTGGTTGTTGATTCTCAGTGGTTGTTCACCAAAACATGTCAAGTGCCATTTCACTGTATGTCATCACATGCACAATAGTCTGTCTAATTGTCAAAATTAGTCAAGAAACATAATACCATGAATACTATATGAATTCCTTGAACATTTGATAAATTTATTACAGCACTGACAGTCAGGTGAAACTAAAACTTGACTAACGGCGGAGGAGTTTCTGACATCTCAGATGACCAATCAAAAGTTACCTGACATGGTGCTGTACCCATGACTGTGAATGCTGCCAAACATGTACATGTAAAGAGTTTGACCCATGCAGGACCAGTACATCACTTTCTGAACATGGAGGCACCTGGCCAAGTAAATGAACAAGGGCAACTGCCTGCTCGAGGAAGAGGAAGAGGAAGAGTAAGGAGTGAGGAGGAGGAGTAAGGGTGCGTGTGGTGGTGGAATAGGGGAAGAGGCAGAGGAGCACAAAGACACCATGCTGTCCCGGATGAAATTCAGGCCAATAAATTATAGACCATGTCGCCAACCATGGCACTCCACAAAGGCAGAGGCAGGTCGCGGCAGTGCAGCGCTTGTGTGCCACGCATCTCTACAGTCTCCTCCATCATCCAAACCTTTGCATGGGAGGGTGGGTATGTAGTCAGTCAATGATGGAATTAGTAAAGGATAGGACACTGTGCATAGAGCAAGAAATATATTTATTTACACATTTACCTATTCATTTAGTGTGTGTGTGTGTGTGTGTGTGTGTGTGTGTGTGTGTGTGTGTGTGTGTGTGTGTGTGTGTGTGTGATAGGCCTACAGTAATATCTTACCTCAATGGGATGTTATGATACTAAAAATTACAAGAAAAACATTGGAGAAAATAAACTATATGGAGTAGTTTATTTTCTACAGTATTGATGATACAGTTTACAGTAGTATTCCAGTCACTGTGCAGTGATGCATTAGAATTGTGGTAAAATTACTGTAAGTAAAACAACAATACAATTACATAGATAACTCATTCTGTAAGAAATACATAAAGTATACATTACCAATGGAGTGTTGTCTTTTGAATTCTATATCTAGGATTGGACAACCTTGCACGGGTGGCAGAGGAAAACTTCTCAATGAACAACAAGAACAAGAGATCTGTAACATGATGATGGCAAATAATGTCATCACATAAGCAGAAGCTCCTCATCTTCTTGGACCGCTTTCATTTTGTTTTGATCCCTGAAAATGAGAGAGGTCTCATAGGGTCTCGTGAATTTGCACCGTGGCCCGCCTCATCAGGCCTGGTTCACTACTCATCTAAGGATGGTCATGGTGTTCCCTACACCTACTCTCTCCTTTCCTCATTCCTATTGAGGAGTTTTTCTCTGCTTGGAGGTGGAGAGTGTATGAGCATCGGGCTCAAGATCAGAGGTCCCTGCTCCATGCAATGGACGCTGCATGAGTGATATTACAGGAGATCAGTGTAGGGGATGGATTTGCGACATGCACGCTGCTTTCTTCCCTCGTTGCATCGCAAGGAGCATATACGCTGTGATGTGGATGAGAATCTGTGGCCAGACGGACTGCAGCGTGTGGATGGCCAGGAGGGTGAGGACAGCGACCAGTGAAGAACTGTTAGTTGTGAAACTAACTGCATATAATTTTCATAGTTTTTGTTTGTGTCTTTATATTACAATATATTATGCTGTATACATTTTCTTTTTACTCTGATGTATGGAAGTTATTTATGTGTATGATAATGGTTACAATTTCCTCGGCAGTATGAGTGCAATGTTGATGTCAAACCTTGGAAGCTACTCTTACCCTAAAATCCTATTTATTTTTTTCAGTTTTATACACAATTATATTCTGTTAGCTAGACAAAAAACAGTACAGTAACCATTGTTAATGAAGGACTGGGCTAAGACTGAAAGGTGGACATGAGGATATTTCAATGGTCCTCTGCCATAGTGACAAAAACGTCTTAACATTTTGACTTGCAGTGCTTACACAATGCCAAAGGGACAAAAGCATTTTGGGGCCACTGACTGTTTTAAATGAGAAGTAAATTTAGTTTTGACATATGAGTGAACTGTTTTGGGAGAGGTATGAACTTTTGCTGGTGAACCATGGTGTTGTGCGAACCATTCACGTTATTTTGGCAAAAGCACCAAGAGTGTTGAGAACGCCTGGTCTGTTTCAAAAAATGAGCCAAAGCAATTGAGAAGGACCATTTCCGTGGTACTGACTCTTTATATGGGAAAGAAATTGCTTTGAAGCATGAGTGAACAGTTTTGGGAGAGATATTAGCTTTTGCAAGTGAGCTATAGTGTTGTGCTGAACTGTAAGACTAAATGATCTTAGAATTTTGAGAATGTAATTTCTGTTTCAAGAAATGAGCCAAACCAATGGAGAAAAACTGTAATGAAACAAAACCACATATTTGTACTAGACGTGGAAATTAATGTGGGAAAAAATGAATACTCTGAACCCCAAGTGGATTGACAGTCATTGACACAAACGTGTCAAAAGCGTTAGGTTGTGCCTCGCTCTCCCTACTTCTGTAATTTATTTTGCGTTAATTGTGTTAAATTATTTTAACGCATTAAGGAATTTAAATTAATTGCATCTGTTAACGCGTTAATGGTGACAGCCCTACTTTAATCTAAATTTAATCTAGACTTAAACTACCCCCGAACATTTTTTTTCTCTAGTAGCTACAATGTACTTAGAAGATAGTGTCCATACTGCTAATCATTTCATTAAGTTCATTTGTTTATGGGAACAATAAGCAGTTAAAACAGTTCAGATAGGTTATTTGAGAATCTAATTCTCTTATTTGAGAATGTATTGTTCTTAAACATATGGGTTTTATTTTTTTTTTTAAAGGTGGGAAAAAGGTTGTGTTAAGCTTGCATTGCCAACAATCGCTTCAGGGTCATACAAGAAGACCTTTTTACTTACAGTATGCTGCACTGAAACTCACCTTCATGTCTTTCTGCATGTGAAAATCTTGCAGAAATGTCATAGTTCAGTTGTTTGATGTACTAATGAAACCAAGTAAAACACTGACACCTGTGCTCAGTGATTCTCTTGGAGCGAACATTACCTTTGAGCACATTTTTTCTGCGCACTCGATTCTTCAGAACACACTTTTAAGTTGCCGCTGAATCTGCCCAAATGATCCAGGGGCATGTCTGCACAAAATGTTGGGAGATGGAAGGAAAAACAGTACAAGGTGTGACTGTAGGGGAAGCAGGGGAAGGTAAATTCTGTTTCAAGAAATGAGCCAAACCAATGGAGAAAAACTGTATCACTGTGTGAAAAACTGTGTGTGCTGGAGGGACAGTTTTTGGCACTTAGCTGTGCAGATTGAGAAAGCAGTGAAACATGTCAAAGTTAAATACCTGCTTAAATTGCTCTGATTACAGTCTGTACAGAAGTGTGCACTGGAGACCCAGGACTAAGCTAGATTTTTATATAAGCACTTTCAGAACTTCCATTGGAATAAAATGTCAAGTTTTCTCATCCTAGATAAAACAGTTTGTATTCAGATTACTTGATAAATAATTTGCAAACATGAATAGTAAACGTTATTCTCTTCATATGCCAATACATGAATAATTACCAGACACAATCTTGAAATGACAGCAGATATCCCAGTGATACAGTATCATGACTGAAAAAAAAAAAAACCCACCAGCATTTCCAAGCTCCTCTCTATCAAATGGCTGTTATACAGATCTCACTCTCTTGCTATTTCCTTGGGAAAGTTGCAGAAAACCCAACATACTGGTTTTAAAGAGAGATAGGGAAAACTCTAAATGAACTTTTTAGACAAGGAGCTGTGAGAAAAGACTGCCAATGGAACTGAAGGAATTTTAGGTTTTTGGAGATTTGGGCCTTCTGCATTTATTAAATATATCTAACCAATAATTTATTATTGGGATTTCTACATATATTAAATATATCTAACTCGCTTGTCTTATAGTCCATCTATATTTGTCCCTATTTTTGCTGCTTCCTGTCAGAGGTAGTCAAAGTGGAATTATCCACTTTATTTTATGCCGGATGTCCTTCCTGATGCCACCCAGCACTAACACCTGGGGTGGGGTGGGGGATCTGTGTCCCTCTCGGTTTAAATTGCATTCGGGGTGGGGGTGTCCCCTGCACAAACATAGGTCTAGACCAATCCATGTTATATGAGAAAAACTTAACATCAACAACTGAAGGCATGATACAACTTGCCTTCAGTGTCTCTAGGAAATATTTACTACTATCTCTAGTTACTACTACTACTACAAAAAAAGAAGTGAAATGCCAGGTAAATTGAATACTAATATCAAATACACCTTACAGCATTTTAGTGTAAAACACATCAAGTTTAATAACAATATGTTCATTCTATTTCAGATACTTTACATCACAGGATAGCTTCCCAGTTTCAGCTGGTTGCTAAAGATGTGTATTTTTTTGTCATAGCTGCTGTTTAACTGAAGGTATCTTCTCCTTGCTGTTGACATAAATCTGCTTATCTTTTCAATCTTGACCTCTCACTCCTTTTATAATGAGAAAGTAATTTACGACAGGGGAGTGCAGCCCATATAAGCTGCAAATGCTCTGCATACCCAAGCTATGTGTGGACTAAGCTAATTAGCATTAATACTACAAATGACTATAAAATCCCTTGTTTGAGGTTTACACAATAAAATGTTAGTAATACCTATGTAAATCTCATTTATTTATTTGCCAAACAACAATTAATAATTGTAATTTTCTTCAAATCTGCCACTCGCTGTGAGCTCCGGGTGAGCAGAATCCACAGCAACTTTGTGCCCTATACGCTCTGCTGTTATGTATCGTCATCACTGTCCCACAATCTCATTGGTTTGCTGGCATATGGGGACTTCATGCGTAGGGGAAAGCTGCCTGCGAATCACTCGTGGAAAAATGGAGAAATTTGCTGTTCCTGACAGATCTCGAACACGAAAATCACATTGAATTTGATATAAAACTAACTAGACAAAATCAAGTCAAAAAAGTAATAAGACAAATATTTTCATAGTATTTCATTTTCTTCATAAGGAAATACATTTTTAACGAAACATATAAACTGTTAAAGACAGACCTGTGAGCAGGTCTATGCCATTGCGTTTGTTAAAGAATTGTCATCAATTTGCATTATTTTAACTTATTTTTTAAAGAATATTTTTATTACTGCCATTTATTCTATAAATGTATAAGTGTAAAATATTGCATTCCTTTTTTTATTCACAATTTTTTTGGAATCGGGTTTGTATTTTTATTACTGCGATTTATTCTATCACTACATTTATTCTAATGATATTTTACTTATGTTGTATTTATAATAGGTTGCTTATATTACTTATTTTTATATCTTAATAATAATAAAAAACATATCTAGCATACATTTAAATTGACACCTGCCATGGTGTTTTAATTTGGGCCTGGGACACACTAGATGATCTTATCGGTTTTAAAACTGTGGGAGACCACAGACATGAGGGCAGTTTCAACCGATTTTTAGCATTATAATCCTCCGAATGCACACACTAAACGTTTCCAGTTTAAAAAAAAGTCACTGCTCGCCACTGATTTATGATAGTGTCATTCAGGAATGACCATTACTGGTGTGTTAGAACAGATGTTATGTCTTATTGATTTGAATGCATGTGTTATTCTATGTAAAAGAATGATAAAAAGGAGGCAGTCTGTTAGTGTTAGCATGCAGTCAATTCAAATAAGGAACAAAAGCCCTTCTCTAGAATTTAGATGTTTTTAAGTATTTCATTGTTTCCAATTCATTTTGAGGTGTCATCTATTATGTGGAGGCACTCATGTTTGTCAACTCTTCCCTTCGGCTCTTCTGATCTTTCTCTCTCCTCGTCACACATTTGTCATGTCTCCAAACTCTTAGTTACCTCAGTTTCATTTTTTCAGTATTCTTAATGATCTATGCAGGCTATTACTACATATTATTGTAAATGTGCTTTTAAATTAATTTTATTTTTATTTTTTTATTTTTTATTTTAAGTTAATTTGTGCTTTTATTTGAAATGTGAAAATAACTGCATAACATTTTTAAGAGGCTGAAGAAAAACATAAAGTGTGTTAGCTGCCTATGGGACATAGTTGGCACAGGGTTAATGTGTGATCATAATTCAGTGTTGCCATAAAAATTTTACACTTTACGTGTACCCTTTTGACCTACACTCATTGTTGTTTCTGTCAAGAGTCCTTACACCAGAATTCAATTTCTCCCAGAGTGAATGTTGGTGAAAGGTCACAACCTATAGTTCAGTTTAGTTTTTCAGATAATTTTTGTTGCTCAATGACTGATATTTGATAGCGCACAGGGGTTCACTGGTACTTTTCAAAAACGCGAAAGGCTTAAGCTAGTTTATTTGCTTTTAAACTAAACTAATTGGATTTAGATGGAAAAGGCACAATAACCATGAGATTATTGATTGCTCAATGCCTTACACTCTCTCTCTCTCTCTCTCTCTCTCTCTCTCTCTATATATATATATATATATATATATATATATATATATATATATATATATATATATATATATATATATATATATCTTGTTCTCTGTATCTCATTAAACTGGGGTTAGCACTCCTGGCACATGAAAAAATGGTTCAGTAACACTTCACTATTCATTAACCTTCTTTAATAAATCTAACATAACCACAAGAAAATGTATTCAGACGCATTTCCTTTTTCTGTACTAATTAACCAAGAGACTGCTGAATTATTAAGGGTAAACATAAATCTGATTTGCCAGACCTTTGCATCAGCAATACTACAACAACAACAAAAAACCTTTGGTGAAAAGTCATCTGACAAGTTAGGTCAAATTATGCACTAACAGATAAATCTCAAGTGCAAAACAGCTCTAAATTAGACTAGATTTATATATAACAAAAAAGCTGGTTCAATGCTGAATTGCAGCCTGTTGGAAAATAATACTTTCGATGTGTGAAACTGTTGAATTCAAGTTCCTAATGCCATTACTGAAGTATTTTTGGCATCCCTCCCATCAACTGAGACAGTTATGTGTCTGATAGCGGTGTTATCTATCATCAAAACTCCTGTTCCTGTCTCTACACAGATAAACCTCCAAGATGAGGACTGACCGGTGCAATTAATCCTTATAATGTTCCACAGCAGTCCACAATGCTCTTGTTCAAACTAATGAATCATGGTATCAGTGATGGTAGTGTCTTCAGAAAGGATGAATATGCTACTTAAAAAAAAAAAAAGTATGTATTTTCTGCATGGCTACTTAGCAGGTCACGCTGTAGGCCTATATCCTACAAAAAGCAGGGTGTGTGGGCAGGGGAGGGGAGTGTATTTTAAACCTCAGCCATTTCTCACAGTATGTCAGAGTTTGTTTGTGAAAGCTCTGTTTGTCTGTTCTCTCAGTGTGACCTTAAATGTTTTCACGTTAAGAAGATACATTCATATGGGACATAATTTGAAAGCATAAAAACAGATGTGTGGAATATGCTAATTGAATTAGTAAGTGGAAAAATTATGTGAAAAGGGTAGGTCCAAATTCACAGTTTCGTGATTAGTGATTTGATGGATCGTATGGGGCCATGGGAGAGGGTTTGGGAATGGAAGTGAAGTGAAGCAACGCAGCTAGGTCACATAACAATGACACAGAGAGAATTAAAGGCACAATATGTAAGATTTTTGGATTAAAATATAATATGGAAAGTAATAATAATACATTTCTTACACTGCACTGTAACTTTTACTCTCCTGTTTTATCATGTTTTTATTTTATATTGAACTATTTTAAAGTGTTTTTAAATGTCTTCTTATATGGTCTTTTTGTATTACCCAATGTTGCTTTTACTTTTTATGTAAAGCACTTTTGGCTTGTTGAAATGTGCTATACAAATTTTCCTTGCCAAGTCAAAAACTCATATTTTCATATCATAATGGCTTTCATAACAAATTATAATAGGTTGCACATGTTTCATATTTATCCCCTTGAATTCAGATCATTCGAGTTTAAGGGAACACAGAAACACAGGGTAATTCAGGCTTATTCTACACTGTTACTCGTTAAAATGTCATGGTTCCTACACATGATAATAAATAATGTAGATATATAATGAAAACACAGATACTTACAAGGCCAAAGAATGTCCTTTTAACATTTGCTGTTGCCCGTTGTTGTTCTCCGTAAAAAAATAAAAACGACAGTTTATTGCAAGATCTGGTTGCCAGTAGTACAGGCTACAGTTGCCATCTAGCGGGTTGAGACTTGTACTGTAATTTCATTTTTATTTAACTTAAAATGTAAGAGAGAAAAATAATATCTACGATATATTTTGACTATCTTACATTTTAAGTGAATGTTATCTTGAGGACAGCAAAGCTAATGCTAATTCAAATGTTTACAAATGGGTGGGCTAAAAGCAGACTACATGTAGCCCGTCCAATTCAGAGCTAAATCGTGGCTACAGATAGACCATGTCATGAAATGACACATCTTGTAGATATTAACATTGCGAACATGATGGGATATCAACGTATCGTCCACTACATGGCCAAAAACTACAATTAATCCGTTTTGACTTTTGACTATAAGTGAGCTACAAATAGCCGTCTGACTAGGAGCTATATCATGGCTATGCACAGTCTACACATAGAACATGTGAAAGAAATTAAACCAAACACCTTGTAATCACTGTTGACTTTGCTTACATGATGTTATACCAAGTTATTTAGGCAAAAACGACATGTAACCAAATTCAAGGTTATTTTGGCTAAAAGTGGGTTACTCATAGCTGGACTATATCAGGCCTATAGTTAACCAAGATATTCAACTTTTTAAAAAACACATCTCAAGACCGTGTTTTTTTCATTCCACTGACCTGCGCCTGGTGGTTTTAACAGCAAAAACCATAGACTGTATAAAAAGAAAAAAAGAAAAAGAAAAGAAAAGATGTACCATGCTCCTTCTCTTCCATTGTAGAAAAGTGAAGCAGTCAAGTCCCAATATGGCATGGACATCTGCGCAGTATTGAGCGTGAAGTGGAGCCGCAATGTCAAGGCTCTGCCCACATTCCCGCAGAATCGGTTAGTACAGTTTACTGCAGATCAACTCTATTGATGTGAAATAAACAGTTATGGAAATGTAGAAATTAAAGTTTAAAGACCCAATCTCCTCCCGAAAATTCAGAGAAAAAGTCAGTTGGTGCATCAGTGCCTACTTCTGTAAGAGAAGCTGTCAATCTCAGCCAATCATGACATCACACTCCTGTTTTTATAGCATCAAATAACTAACTAAAACCAAACTTATTTTAAAAAATTAACTCCTGAATTTACATCAGTGTGATAAAAAATACCTAAAATGACCCGAAACCATCTTTGAAAAAAAATATTTGAAGAGTTTGTCCCACTTCCCATTAGATTACATAGAAAGGACAGGGTTTATGACTGGGTCCAGCCACCTGGGGATGGTCGAAACTTCTCTTTTCAGGATGCATTTGTGTACCCGCCTTTAGATGCTTCAATTTTAATCATCTGCGTTAGCCTACAGTGATTTGTGAAATGAAAACTTGAATGAGTAAACAATGGAATTACTGCTTGAAATTGTCATGATTAAATATATTGCTGTCCATAAATGAAGAGACCATTTTATTTGTCTTTTTCAAAATAATGCATATTATACATTTTCTTTAATACAGTTGTGGTAATAAAGCAAACTGTCACAGAGATGAGCTCCGTGATTCCCTCCTCTGACCATCCGAGGGAGCCCTCTCCCGAGTACTGACTCGCATTTACAATGATCCACTACATTTCCCATAAGCTCGTGCCTTGGACTGATCACTATGCCAGCTAATACCCATTACTGGGATCCATAAGAACCCACTCACCTCTCAGTACTTTATAAGTCTTGTTTTGCCTTTCCTACCTATGATTATTTCCTGCAGAAATTTAAAGAGGTTTTTGATCATCCCAGTGACGGAAAGGAGCTGGCGATCGTTTGATGGCGCTACACAGGGGCATAAAATGGCGGCTGAATACGTTCTTTCCTTTTGCACACTAGCTGCTCAAACCAACTGGGTGAGTGACACTTTAAAGACCTGCTTCAGGAGAGGACTAACTCATGAGTTACAGACAGAGCTAGCCTGTCGTGATGATGGCAAGAGTCTGGATCAATTCATTGAACTCGCTATACAAGTCGACAACCTCATTCGCACACGCAGGGCTGGACAGAGGCGTACTGCTCGCACACAATCACCTGCGGATTCTGACAGTTCTGAACCCATCCAAATTAATGCTTACCGTTTGTCTGAAGAGGAAACAAGCCATCGGTTAACTCACCGTCTGTGTTTATACTGTGGCAGTCCCGGTCATGTGAGAAATAACTGTCCAATTCGCATCCATACAGAAAACCCACGGTCAGTGAGTGATGCCAATCCTTATTACAGTTCAGATATGTGTGTTTCTGTGCCCATAACATTACTGGTCAACAATGTGTGACTAGAAACTACCGCCCTTCTGGATTCTGGGGCTGCAGGGAACTTTATGTGTTATGTGGCACAACAGCATCAGCTCCCATTAATCGCCTGTTCTTCTTCCCCTTACAGTGGAAGCAATAGACAGCGGACCATGGGCACTGGATGCGTGAACACCATAACCCAACCCATCACTATGCAGACTGGTATATTTCACACTGAAAGTATTCAATTCCATGTTTTACCCACGTCTTCCTCATCCGTCATCCTAGGGTTGCCATGGCTACAAACTCACAATCCTCACATCTGCTGGAGAGAAGGACAGATTGTTCACTGGGACTCGAACTGTTTGTCAAAATGTCTGCCTCACTTATCCCCTCTGTGCATTAGAACCATTCAAGCCGTGAAGACCACTGAACCTGCTGAATCCACTCCAGAATTCTCACTACCTGAAGAATATTGAGACCTTTCCCTAGCCTTTAGTAAGGTACGTGCATCTCAGTTACCACCTCATCGCTCTTCCGACTGTGCTATTGATCTGATTCCAGGGGCTGCACCCCCCAAGGGACGCATGTTCCCTCTCTCACAAGCGGAGTCTGAGTCCATGAAGAAATACATAGAGGAGGAATTGGCCAAAGGCTCCACCTCACCAGCATCCGCAGGCTTTTTCTTCGTGGGCAAGAACTGCATAGACTACCGGGGTTTGAACGAGATTACTATCAAATTTCGCTATCCATTACTTTTGGTCCTGGCGGCCCTGGAACAACTACGAACAAAAACTGCTTTCTCCACAGCTACTGGGCATTATGAATACCTTCATTCGTGTTCCAAGCCTTCATTAACGATGTGTTCAGAGACATGCTCAATCGATTTGTCTTTGTCTACATCGACGATATCCTGATTTATTCCGATACTATGGAAGAACAAATTCAGCAGGTCAGACAGGTTTTACAGAGACTGATTCAGTTCCAACTCTATGCCAAAGCTGAAAAATGTGAATTTCATAAGATGGTAACCTCCTTCCTTGGTTATATTATCAGCCCTGAAGGCGTTGCCATGGATGAAAAGAAGGTGTCTACCATTCTCAGCTGGCCACAACCCAACACAATTAAAGAACTGCAACGTTTCAGATTCGCTAATTTCTACCGCACTTCATATGCAACTTCAGCACCATAGCCTGTCCGCTTACCAGCATGGTGAAGAAAGGCCAGCCTCAGCTCAAGTGGTCCCCTGCTGCCATCGATGCCTTCCAACAACTGAAGGAACGCTTCACAACTGCTCCTATTCTGCATCATCCTGATCCATCCCTTCCATTCACAGTTAAGGTTGACGCCTCCAGCACCGGACTAGGAGCAGTCCTGTCCCAACGGCAAGGCAACCCACCTAAACTTTATTCATGTGCTTACCATTCCAGAAAACTCACGGCAGCAGAATGAAACTATGATGTTGGAGACAGAGAATTGCTGGCTATGAAAGCGGCGTTCGAGGAGTGGCGCCATTGGTTGGAGGGAGCAGCACATCTGTTCATCAACCTAACAGATCACAAGAACCTCGAGTACCTCCGCACCGCCAAGAGACTCAAGGTCGAAGAATGTCAAGGCCGATGCCCTGTCCCGCCAGTTCGAAGGTGAGATCAACCCAAGAAGTACTGACACTATCATACCTGCCTCTCTTGTTGTCGGACCCATACAGTGGGATATCATGTCAGAACTGGAACAGGCCAACACAGAGGGCGAGATACCTTCTGACTGTCTTACCACCGAGGTATTCGTCCCCATGAACTTCCGCAGCCCCATCCTCGAAATGGTCCATAACTCACCTGCTTCTGGTCATCTGGGCATCGCCGCCACCATTCAAATCCTGCAAAACCGGTTCTGGTGGCCATCATTACCCAAGGACTCCACACAATTCGTCAAAGCATGCCACATCTGCAGTATAAATAAACCATCCCATCAGGTCCCCGCAGGTCTGTTGCAACCACTACCTCTACCATGCCGTCCCTGGTCTCACATCGCCATTGACTTCATCACAGACCTACCCATCTTATACGGATACACTACCATACTGACAGTCATCGATCATTTCTCCAAAGCCTGCCGCCTCATTCCATTACCCAAACTACCCACCACCATGCAAATGGCCGAACACCTCTGCAATTGGGTTTTCAGGATTTGTGGCTTGCCAGAAGACATTTTGTCTGACCGTGGTCCTCAGTTCACCTCCCGCCTCTGGTCAGCTTTCTGCCAGGCACTGGGCTTCAACGTCAGCCTTACCTCCGGCTATCACCCTCAGTCTAACGGACAGGTTGAGAGGCTTAACCAAGAACTTTCTACGAACATACTGTAATCGCAATCAGAACGACTGGTCCCGATATCTCATGTGGGCTGAGTACGCACAGAATTCCATTCGCAAGCCAGCAATTGGGATTACCCCGTTTCAATACATCTTGGGGTTTCAACCACCACTGTTCCCCTGGTCTGGCGAACCCACCAATGTCCCTGTCATTAATGATTGGATTAATCGGAGTGAAGACACCTGGGATAGAGCTTATACTCACCTGCAACACGCTGTCCATCGTCTGAGAGTGCAAGCTGATCACCACTGTCATCACGGTCCTGCCTACCAACAAGGTCAATGGGTATGGCTGTCCACGAGAGATCTAAAAAGTTGAGTCCAAGGTACGTTGACCCTTTCCAAATCACACGTCAGATTACTCCTGTTTCATTTTGTCTTGCTTTACCTAACCACTTTCGCATCTCTCCCACATTTCATGTATCCCTGCTCAAACCTGCCGATAGCCCCGGTGAGGAGGGAGAGGAGGTGTCTGGTGATCAGGGCCCCCCGCCTATCCTGTTGGAGGGCGAGGAGGCTTATCAAGTCTGTGAGCTACTGGACTCCAGGCACTGAGGAAGAGTACTCCAGTACCTGGTGGACTGGGAGGGGTATGGTCCGGAGGAACCCCAACTTTGTGGAGAAATTCCACACTGCGCATCCGGCTCCTCTGCCTTGTGGAAGACCTTGGCACCGGTTGCCTCCTCATCCTCTGACCATCGGAGGGAGCCCTCTTCCAAGTACTGACTCACACTTACACTGATCCACTACATTTCCCATAAGCTCGTGCCTTGGACTGATCACTATGCCAGCTGATACCCATTACCGGGATCCATAAGAACCCACTCACCTCTCAGTACTTTGCAAAGTCTTGTTTTGCCGCGGTGATCTACTTGTCTGACTGTCTGTTGCTGTTCGCTATCCGTTATCGACCCCTTGCTGCCTGCCTCTTGCTCTTGCCTGTTACATTGTTCTGTGAGTGATATCTGCCTGTCTTGACCACCTGCCTGTCACTGGTCTACGATTCTGCCTGCCCCTGTTATACCTGTTTGCTCCTGTTTGACCCTGCCTGTGTATGACTGTGTACTTAATAAAGCATGCAAATGGATCCCTGCCAGAGTGATGATTCATTACACAAACACTACACATAGAAATATGATACAAATTAAAAGGGACTTAAGATAAATGCTTAAGATTAATAAGGTTTTGAGCTGATCTTACTGCTCTTTACTTTTCTTTAATCTAACAGTAAAAGGATAAGGAAGTGATTTCTTTTGAAATTTTGACACCTTTATGTTGCTGTTGCCTGTTTCATCAAACACTATACTTTCAGTGAAGATGGACTTTTCCCACTTGAATCAAACCACATCATAAGATACATTTCACTGGATCGCTAATCATTCACGTGGGCCATTGATGCTTGGACCCCGATGATTACCGCTTTGTTTTTAATTAGCCTATATAGTACAGATTTTGTATAAATGATATAGTAGCCTATAGATTAGGTATTGCTTATTTGCTTTAGCAGCCATATCATCATGTACCCCAAGACTGGTTGCCCACTGAAACTAAGCGGGGTTGAGTCTGGTCAGTACCTGGATGGGAGACCTCCTGGGAAAACTAGTTTGCTGCTGGTAGAGGCGTTAGTGAGGCCAGCAGGGGTGCTCACCCTGTGGTCTGTGTGGGTCCTAATGCCCCAATATAATGATGGGGACACTATATTGTCAAAACCACCGTCCTTCGGATGAGACGTTAAACTGAGGTCATGACTCTCTGTGGTCATTAAAAATTCTGATTTGCCCATTGGCCTCTGTCCATCATCACGGCCTCCTAATCATCCCCATATAGGGGAGTGCTGGGCACAACATAGGGTTAGTTGTAACACGCATGGTTTAACACTTTCCACACATGCCAGGATGATGAAACTTTGTGTATTTACTAGTTGCCATATCAACATTATTTAGAGAAAAAAATGCGCCAAAATTAAAAAATCTTTGGAAGATATTACTGAACATTTATTTAACAATAGCAAAAGTACATTTCTTACTTAAAGTCCCAGTGAACCGAAAATAGCAAGTGAGTTTTCTTCAGTGCTGTGACGTATTTCCAAGTGAAACGGAATATTGAATAAAGGGCAGGGTTTTACTCCAGCGCTCCTCCTCTCCATCTCGCGCTCATAGAGGGGGGAGTGGTTATGCATTTTCAAACCTATAAGCCGTCAAACTGACATCATCTAAGAAGGAACGCCATTTCCAGACTGTAAGTTACTTTTCAGATTTTGATTAAAGTTTACCTCGACAAACTTTTTTTTTCTTCTTCTGAGTATTAACTTGCACGGATTAATTGTTCATCCTAAGACCTTTAATATGTGCTAACAAAGTAAATAGGGTCAATTTTGATTTCATGAGGACTTTAAGTTTATTTTTCATCTGTTTTTTTTTTTTTTTGTGTGTGTTTATTTAAAATGAGACAAATCTGACATTATTGTAATCTCATATCTGTTATTTAACAGTTGAGATGGTTCTTTAATGCTGATCTAACAGCAGAAGACACGAGCCGTGGTTTAAACCCCAGTTGCTCAGGTGGGGTGTGTTGAAACACTGCGTTACAGTGAGCCCCTATTAGAAATGTGCTATTATATTCTATACTTTTATTAATTATTTTGAGAAACTATGAGAAAAGGGTGAATAATGACTAAGAGTCAATGTTCAGAAATTATAACTATTATATAGTTTTTAACTATGCTGTATAGCTGTATTTAACGATGTGCTTATCGTCAAACTCAATTTCTTTCATATTTTTAATTATTAAAAAATGCCATTATTTTATTTAAAAAAAAATAATAATTGTATTGACAAAATATTTTAATTTGTCTTGGATATGCCTATGGGGCATGTTGTCACATTTCACTTCCATTCTTTCGGGGGAAAATCAAGAAAAAAGTATACACTGTATTAATGAAATAAAACCACATTGATTAATGAAATTAATGTGGGAAAAAATAAATACTCTGAACCACAAGTGGATTTACACAAACTGAGACAGTCAAAAAGTGTTAGGTTGTGCCCCGCTCTCCCCTATATACTGATTCACTTCATCACTCTGTCTCCTCTCCATCAATAAGCCCCAGACAGCAACATAGTATCGACCCAGATCCAGCCCACATCTGGAATGCGTGGAATCCACATGTAGGCTACCAGATGTGGCCCAGATCTGGGCCATGTGGCGCACTATGCCACCTCATAGGATGGCAAGAGTGTGGCATAAGGATTGTGAATTCAGGTTGATTGGGCCACTTTTTGGCATTGAGATTTCTGGGGAAAAGTGTTCCATTCACCCTAAATAAATTTTCTAGATCTGCTAAACATGTTAAGCTGAACTGAGAGAAAAGCATTGGCATCGGCATTCACAAGTGAACATTGCGCAATCACAGACTCACACGACCCCGTTACATTTGCAGTGTCGTATGCTATTGGGTGGATAGAAGACAGAACTTTTCATTGCCCAAAAAATATAACCACTCCCCGGTTCCACCGCGTCCCCCAGTCCTTCTCACTTGTGGTTTCTTTTCAGTAGCAGTTTATTGACAGTTTAAGACTGGACCTTAATTAGAAAAATAGCAATTCAATTGTTTTGTTTTTTTCTTTCAGACTCAAAGATAACACGAGCAGAGAGGTCAGAGAAGTGTGTCCTGGGATCACTATCGCAATTCGATTTCACGTTGCGCAGAAGTGGGAGGGACGCCGTTCAAGGAAGCTCGAAGCCAACGTGTGGATAAAGGAATACTTCCCTGTCTCCCGAGGGGATTTCCAAGTTGGTGCGCAGCAGGAACAAAACATGCGCGTCTGCCAACTGTACACACCCTACTGTTTGACTGCAAAACATTCCCTGTTTAGTTAATGAATACACCATTGCGTGACTCTTAAATGATTAAGTTGTACCATGTTCCAAAGAGACACGGGACATTTATTTTAAATGAATGGAAAATATTGTCTGAGCATGTGTAAAAACAGATATCCAAGCATGAATGAACTTCTTTTCTATCTTTAATTTCTAGAGACTTATTTGACACTGTAAATGTATTGCTTATAGTTATCGGCTCGTATTTCACATGAGCTGTGATTATGAATGTTCTTGTTCCACGATGATGACGATGAAAAGTACAATGCAAGCTGTGATTTTACTTAGTGAGTTCATTCTTACAGTGTTGGAACAAAGCAAAATGTTGACAGTTATGAACTATAGTAAATGCGTCGTTGAATATCAAATATGCTGTGTAAACTTTTCCCCCTCCTACTTTCCTCGTGTTGAATGTTGATATGCAAAACAATAATTGTGCCCTTAGTAGCTATACTGATTTTGCACATTTTAAAAAAACGCCAAAGCTCCGATGTACATTTCAAGAGAGAGAAAAAGATAGCCTACAGAATGTTGAAAATCTGAAATAGTTTCAACAATATTAATACATCAAAGCAATTTTAACAAAAGATTCCAAGATAATTACGAAAAATATGTTTATTGTAGAAAAGATAAATGAATATTTTGTAAATTATACTCACACGTTTAGCTCTCTGCAATCAATCTTGTAGCTTAACAAACAACTCTCCTAACCTAAGCCTAATCAAGCAGTCTATCATTGCTTTTTTTTCTTTGATTGAAACTAAAATACAACAAATGCATTCAAATGCATCAATTATGACACTGAATTTTCGCGCAAAGTGCTTCAAAAAATGCATTTTATAAGTAACACATCTCTGAGTTTGAGGTATCCCTTCTGAAATAACTGTCGTCGCTATATGAAAACAAACAGTCTGATGAGCCGTAGGGCGCATACTCCGAGGTTGCCATGCCTTCCTGCGCATTGGACCAGTGCGACAGACAAAAACAATGCTGTAGGTTGCAATGCTGATAGTGGTAATTTTCTGGAGAGAAACTGGAGCCCAAATCCATCCGCGTCGGGGAGCTGTAGCACGAGGAAGATGAAGAGTGGGACTGAGGGGGGGAGTAACTGTCGTAGTCGACTGGACTGGGGAGATTGAAAGAGTCTGATGGTGACCGGGATACCTGAGAAAACAGATTGCAAAAGCACGAAACACTTATTAAAAACACTGGACGCGTGATCCAAAAAAGTTTCATTTAAAATGAAGAAGCACCAAACACGTACCAGGCTAGTACCATAGAGGTCCGTATTAGAAGGCATATATCCATTAGACCACTGCGAAGAAGTGGGGCACACGAAATTACTGCCGCTGAAAGTCTCAGGTGGCATCGTGTGCATCATCTGTTGATGATCATAAGCATTCTCCATCGGGATGTTGGCATTTTCGGTAAAGGGACGTGTCTGAAAATAGTGCTCTGGAGCTTGCATTCCAGAGAAGACATCAAGGTGGGCTGCTGGGAAGACAGAAGAACATGCTGGCTTGAGCACAGGAGAACATTTAAATTAGGCCAGTAAGACTTGGGATGATGTCACGAGACCATCAGCCAACAGCTAAATCACATTTGAATAGTAGTTTATAAATAGGAGATCATTCCAGGATCTGTAAGGAACACCTATAGATGTAGGTGCATTGTTCTTTTATTTATTTTTGATTTCCCCCCCTTACAAATGTAGATGTAGAGCTGATGCCTGACGGTGGATGAAAATGGTTTCTATTTTGGAGTAAGTTGCATGCAGTCAAGTATACTTTGTTTTGTCTTGTTCTCAGGTTTCCTGATTAAAATCCAAGCTCTTACAAGTTAGCAGGCAGGAGGTTTATTAAACTATCTTTTTTTGCAAGTCTGCCTTATCAGTTATCAGTTCATTTGTAATCTTAAACTTACTATTCAAGGTCGTAGAGCAGACATCGCGACCAGCCATGGCTTGTGATTTCTACAGGGTGAAATGTAAGAGAGAAGGTTAGCAAAGGGAAAGCATTAATCTTTCCGTTCGTTCAGTGGAAAACAGCAGACATATTATGTTGTAGTACTATTATGTTGTAACTTCAAGCAGGCCTGAGGGGGGCGTGGTGCGTTAAATTTGGTCTTGGACTGACCACACTTCGGCTACCAAAAGTCAGTGTCTGCTTATGATGTTTTATTGTGTATCCAACACTATTGTTTACCGTTGCGGTTTTCTGTGCCTGCAGGGCTCTGTGCTTCTGCAGTAACTCCTTCACAGTGGTCTTCACACGCACACCCTGGTATACTTTGGGTTTATCTGCTGGAGAAAACAAACAAACAAACATCTTTTTTTTTTTTTTTTTTCAGTTTATTTTCATGCACCAATGAAGTATGCATTGATTTCCAATATTTGTGTTATGTTCTGTTAATGATTCTGTGCAGTAAAGACATTTACATTTGAACAAAACATTTTTATATGCCAAAATAAAAATTCGAGCGTATTGAAATCAGTTTTTTTTACATGAATCGTTATGTATCCCTGTGGACTATACGTTGTTCATAATACACACATTTTTCAGGGGCTTCACAGTCAAAGATCAAGTAACTCATATATATATATATATATATATATATATATATATATATATATATATATATATATATATATATATATATATATATATATATATATATATATAAATATATATATATATATGTGAATATCAGTCTGGTGTAAGCAATTTATGAAGGAAAAAAGTGGTTTGATTTGGTTGTCAAAATAAGTTGCATGGAAAGTATTTGTTCACTTTTAACTTGATGGTTACACCACTTGGCATTTTTAGAGTCATTAAATCAAAATATTGGTATGAAATGTTATGCATGTTTTTTCCAAAATGAATGAAACAACAGGAATACAAAGATTATACATTTCTGAGACTGGCACAGATCTTTAAACTATTTCTTGGACATCCTTCTTTGCCATTGCTCCTCTATGAGAATATAAGATATAGTATGAGTATATATATCAGTAAATAAATACAAGATAATATATCACTCGAGATTAAAAAAAACGACTCGTCTTTCCAGTCAACACTCCAGTGGTTTGAGTGCACTAGAGATCCGGCAGTGAATGGGTTAGTTTTCGCATTACAATGGACAGTAGTGAGTTTCGAGAAACATGCTATCCAGCCATCTTTGCCACGGGGCGACAGCTTTAAATAGGTGTTTAAGCAGTCGGGTTTCTTGTAGCTGTAAATTAAAACCCGACTAAACCGAAGAGTCGCCTGATCTAATTCTTGAGCGTTTCGAAACGCTCGACAGCAGAATGCGCTCAAAGTTGGGTTTGCGGGAAGTGAAAGCACTATCTGTAAAACGAGGCAAGGAGAAAAGAGAAGCTCCCTCGGTCGACGGCACAACAAATTACAAACGTAAGTAAGCTACTCTTATAATAGCAAAAGCCGCGTACAGCAGACAGAGAAAACGCATATATGTTAAAGTGTGTGGCCGACAGAAAATCCGATCCGATTTGTCGCAAAACAATCCCGATTTCTTTACGAGCGCGCTGTCGATTTAGCGACAGTTTGCTGTTTTAAACGTCCTAAAAACGTCCGGAGTCCAAGTTAGTTTTTGCGATTCGCTCGCCTGATGTAAAGTTATTTCTTGATATAGTTAATGGGCAGTCCTCATATCTCTTCCTACATGAGTAAAGCCGCGCCTAATATACCATCCTCCCAATATGAAATGTGTAAAAAATAGATGAAAAAAACAGTTGTCCTTCTTTTCAAAATTTTTAATTGGTTGTTCAGCCTCGTGAAGACATACACAGTGGGACGTCTTCCTGATCCGTTAATATAGCTATATAAAATTCTGTCGGAACATAAGCGATTCCAAACAACGCCACGCCATGGCTGAGTTCATGGAGGCAGTTTGAGTTTGAGTTCCTTTACAGAGGGCAAAAACTGCGCTGATGTTAATAAGATAGCAAAAACGTCCTTCGGCAGTGTTTGGATGCGCTCGTTGTTGGCAGCTAAACCTATTCTAATCAGTATTCATAGAAGCTCTGAAGCAAAGTTGGAATTCTGGTAAAAATGTGGAAATGATATTCAGTCATCGTTTACTGGTGACTATTCCGAAAAGCATTGCATTCAATTGAGCACGCTGGTCGACGTTTAAAAAGTTTAAAATGGCACAGTAAATACATCTTCAGATTCAGTTCTGCTTGATGAAAAGCTGAGTAAAAGCACAAGGCATACAGAAAATCCAAGCCATCAGTACAACTCGAGCCCTGGTTAAATCACCAGAGACAGTGTTCCCTTAAACTGCAAGAAATTCAACTTTGCCCAATTAATCTAAAAATACAAATCCATGTAAAAATCCCCAAATAGTTTGAATGTAATCCTTCATGTGTGTTTAAAATATCAGCAAGGCTGCATCCATTGAACTACACATTTCCCAAGCAAAGTTTACCTATGTATTTATTGATTTTAATTAACATATTTTTGTTCTCCAATGTTTTCCAGGTTGCTGAAGACAAAACATCTCACACGAAAGGAAAAAAAAAGAATATTGACTTACCAGACATTATGGCCTGAAAAGGAGGAAAACTCTGGAAGAACTACAGTGAAATACCCCAACGTCAGTTCTTTGCTCTATTATATGGGCAAGAACGAATTATTCACAAAAGTCTCAAAAAGTCTCAACAAAGTAACCTCAAAACACTCTCAGGACATACAATTATACAGTAATATAGCTAGGATATTTTAGTTTGAGTTTTTCTCCCCTCATCCCTACTATTTAAAACCCCAAGAACTCAATGATTTGACAATGATTTGATTGCGCGATACTTTCAATTTGAATATTCAAAGGCTTCGTAAAAAGACTTATTTCTGAGTGATATTCGCCATTAGAGTGCATATAATAACATCTCTTTTAATAGAATGTTGTGTTATTTCACATTTTGACATCAAGCAAATATATATTTTTAACATTTTATCATCCTTTTGTTGTTGGTGGTTGGAGTCTCCCTTAGAAGCACTATTTCAACTTTGCAGTGAGACTGAAGGCACACATGAAGCTTTACAAGCCATGACACATTGTGACTGTCTTCTGTAATAGGTAGTCTTGAAAAAAAAATAATTATTGCGTCGTGTAGATCATATTTATGCAGTATTTTAAGAATTATTGGAGTTGTGGGCGTGGCATATGATAGCAGCCATGTTTGCCATTAGAACAATTGGGACGTCTGCTAAAGTTAAGTTACTGGGAAAGAGGAGGCAGGTGGACAAATGCTAAATATGAAATTTATTCAGTTATATTTATATATTCAATTCAAATGATCAGTTGCAACTGCAGTTGAAGGGCAAGTTAACTGAAAGCGATGTTCACAATGATATTTAGGCTATTAATTTCCTTTCCTGTGGTATTTTCTGTTTTAATGCAATGTTTTCGCTAATCGGTGGATATTGCATATTTATCATCATCATCATCATCATCATCATCATCATCATCATGATATTGATTCCCAAAATAAAAAGACTGCTGTTTGATGCAGAGTGATGCTCACAAACAGAATCTCACGCACGACGCTTTTATTTATTTTTTAATTATTTAAATGAAAAAGCTCCATGTGGCGTATTTAGATTTATTAGAGCATAATGCTGTTGTTTATTTAGCTTGTGTCATATTTAATGGGCGCGTATTCAAGAAGACATGCAGGTGTTCTGTCTTAGAAAAGACGTCGGAAAACGCGTCCGTGTGCCGTGTAATGCAGCCGAACCGAGTGCAGAATAATTGGAGATTGAAGTGTTGATAAAACATGGGGTATTTTATAAATACGTCTTTAAGCATCTTAAGTAGAACCGCAGTCCGAATTCAATTATGTCCAAAATCCAGACGTTTAACTCTGATTTGTAAAAATCAATCCGCTGCAAATAGACCTCCAGTTTCAAAATAGTATCTATAATAATGATATTATAATCTTATTATCAGTTAGCTTGATGAGCAGGTCTTTCAGAATCCCTCTCTCTAAGAAACACTTGTTGGAGATGTCGGTTGTTACGAGATCTGGCCTGTTGAATGTCGCCCCCTGGCGATTAAACCGGGGAACGATCAGGTCCTGTCACAAGCCCTTAAGACCGAACTACGCCGGTCTGACAGTTTTCCTCAATCAGTCTTAATATTCTCTAAACTGTAAGAGCAACTGTTCGCTTGAACATCAGGAGCCAGGTGCATAGACTTGGTCTTAAAAGGACAGTTCACCCAAAAATGCAAATTCTGTCACAACATTAAAACCGGCTCTGAATGCATCATGTTTCCTTCTGGAGCATCAGTGAATGTTTCAACCTTTTTTTTTTTTTTTTTTTTTTAAAATATAACATGCATTTTGTATGATCTCTTTTATTTTATTTTATTTTCTGCAACATAGCCTACTTTTTTCTTGGGCCTATATACATGGATTGCGATTCCTATTTCATTACAACGGCAGGCCATTTGTCGAGTTAGCAGACATTACAAATATTCCATGTCATAAATATTTATGGAATATAACACTTTTGATCACTCAATCAATGGATGATTTTGTATGTGATGGCTCACGATGAAAGAATGTTTAGTATTTGTTATGAGTTTGACAATTTCACTGAGAATCAAAGCCTTGTGTTACTGTACAAATTGTAGACAGTTGTACTTACTCTTTTGCACATGTGCCAAAACACATGCATCTGCTAAACATCTGCTTAACCCTTCTACGCTCTTCCTTTGGGAATTACACTCAGGGTCTTTGGGGTCTCCACAGACCCCAGGCAACAAAATGTAATTTTGTAACAATATATATATATATATATATATATATATATATATATATATATATATATATATATATATATATTTAGAACAAATCAAATTTTACTCTGTATATTAATGTTTTTACTCAACATCAGTGCAGTTATTGGAGTATTTATAATAATTGTATATAAATAAATACAAATTTCTTTATGTTTTTGTATATAATTCACTTTATAAAAGACCCAAATTTCTAACTTTCATTCGTGGGGATAACATGGATAATTTGACATGGTTTAGTGTAAGACTTTTGCCCATCTTTTGGAAAATACAGTCTAAAAAAAGACTTTTACTAGTAAATGGCTGCAGAGCTCCACTATTTGCAATGTGCTATTTGACTGACTGAAAGACATCTTTTCACATTTTTCAGTTTTTGTCAAAGTTTAGCATTTTTTTGTACTGAAAATATCTTTTTTCCCCAGTGATGTTACATTATGATTAGAATCAAACGTGAACAAGAGAAAAGTTGGAAAAGTTCTTTAGAGTTTATCATTTCTTTCAAACATCTGATTTTCTTATAATTCTACAAATTTAATCTACACTTCAGTTACTCACTGTAACAGAACAAAAATTAACAGAAATGAACAGACACAACATGAACATCGAAATGCAATGACCTGAACAGCAATAACAAATGTATTCCTGTGTGTTTGTGTGTGAGCATGATCATTTTGCGTTGTGGATGTTTTATGCATTGTTGGAAGTGTGTCACTTCATGTCTGTATGCGTGTTCTGCGTTGTTTCTGTTTTTGAGGATGAATTTTGTCCATTTTCTAAGCGACCCTGAGTGTTGACCCTGAGTCTAGAGAGTGTTGACAACGGTACAAAGTCTCACGCCATTTGGACAAAGGGAAACGTTTTTTTATTTTTATTTTTTATTTGAGCAAATGTCGTTTGGGGTCAGAAAAGACCCCAAAGACTGGAGAAGGGTTAAAACAATAAGAAATTCAAAACTGAACAAGAAACTAATTGTTCAGATGTTTGAACATATGGTTTTGAGAAGAACAAGTCTTATTTGAGAAATGGCCCAAAGCATTTGAGAATAACTGTAAGAGTTATTCAATACAGTTGGTTTGGCAATACATGTAATAATAATAAACAAATTAAATTTTTCCCATGCAGATGTAACCCCACCTGTTCAAACCACCCACTCTAAGCGGGACTCAAACTCGGGTCCGTCGGCATGAGAGGAGGCTAAAGGCTGCAACCTCTCTTGAGATCAGCGGAGTGAGGTTTACTCGGACAGCAACTACTAGCTGGCCTCCGTTACACAGAGGTAAATTCTACTGGACTGAAGATATAGCCTAAGATATGGCTATTGGCGAAAGAAAGAAAAATAAATTTTTAAATATTGCATTAAATGCATCCTGTGAGGTTTCAACTTGCAGTATTTTTTTCATTGGGAATTCAGTATTTAATTGTGGAAAAAAGGCAGGTATTCTGGTCTGATTTTTGTTCATCTCATTAAGCCTTCACTGAAAAAGGTGGATGGATTTACATAATTTAATCATGTACATAGGTTCCACATGAATCAATTAAGTTAAACAAACATAATTTGTTCACATAATGTCAACATCATGGAATGAAGTAATTTGTAAGTAACCGAACTGAGTAGTCTCACAATGATTTTAATATGGCTCCTAACAGTATGTATACATTTTATATATATATATATTATAAAATATAGGGGGGCTTGAGACCCTGGACCCTGCCACTTTAAACAAATCACAAAACAAGTTTATTTTATATTTGTATATTTTGTTGTCACTTTACTGATTTATACGACTGTACTAACTAGCTTTCATTCTATTAGCCAGCAATAGCCCTTAATTAACATGCTCTTTAATGACATGTGCTGCTTCAGGCTAAGCAATCGCTCCGCTCTTCTTCACTATGGTATCCCAGTGTAATTTAAACAGTTTAATAATTCCAACATGATTAAATATTAAACACTATTAAACAATATTTAATCTCCCCCTTTTCTCATTTTGCCCCAAAACACATAAAATAACACTTCATTTCAACAATTTTACTCTGCTTGTCAAGTCCCAAGCAAAGCATGCTGGGAACTAGTTTCAGCAAAAATAATTTTTGAGTACTTAATTGGTTCACATTCACCCCAAATAATTTAATCTAGTAGATTGCACATTTTAGAGAATTACATTAATCAAAAGCAAAGAAATCACATTTAAATTAGAAACACAACTTTGTTGTGTTGATCGCAAATAATACGATTAAGTAAATCGGACAATATGCATTTTCCTGGTTTTTTTTTTTCAGTGTTCTGAAATTACTCTAAATTTCAATCTTTTCAGTCTTTTAATCTCAAAAAATATTTGTTATAGTAAAGCATAGGATATATCATATGCACATTTATACACATGAAAAGTTCCTCAATGGCAGACTCCCAGAACTCTTAATAATGTAATGTTGTATATTTGAATATACAGAGGATATACTGTGAATACTGTCAACATTATGACCACTGACAGGTGAGGTGAATTACACTGATTATCTCTTCATCACGGCACCTGTTAGTGGGTGGGATATATTAGCAAGTGAACATCTAGAAGCAGGAAAAATGGGCAAGTGTAAGGATTTGAGTTTGACAAGGGCCAAATTGTGATGGCTAGATGGCTGGGTCAAAAGCATCTCCAAAACTGCAGCTCTTGTGGGGTGTTCCCGGTCTGCAGTGGTCAGTATCTATCAAAAGTGCTCCAAGGAAGGAACAGTGGTGAACCGGAGACAGGCTCATTTAGCAGCCAAGGCTCATTGATGTGTGGGGAGCGAAGGCTGGCCTGTGTGCTCGCAACTTACAGGACTTAAAGGATCTGCTGCTAACATCTTGGTGCCAGATACCACAGCACACCTTCAGGGGTCTAGTGGAGTCCATGCCTGGATTGGTCAGGGCTGTTTTGGCAGCAAAAGCAGGACCAACACGATATTAGGGTCATAATGTTATGCCTGATCGGTGTATATCTTATTCATATGATTTGAAAACTTGTTTTAATGATTTTATTTAATTGCTTGTCTTGAAAATGTACATTTAATTTTTAATAAAAGGCTTGAGTTTTCATTGCATGTAAAGTTTTTTTTTTTCTTTTCTGTTGTGTTCATATGAGGCTTTTGTTTTTGCATATCTGGTCTGTGAATTCCATTGTGCTGTTGAGTTACAAGAATGCTTTTTGTTTGTAATTCTAGTTTATTAACCTTTGAGACAATTTTCACAACAAGCTTTTTGAATGAAACAGTCAAAAGAAGAGAAACAAGACTAGCTATCACACATCAACTATACATATTTTAACACTTAATTTTTTTGCAGATAATATACATTTAAATAGACTCACAATCACTTCATTTGTCATAGAAATAAAAATTGATAAAAAGACTCCTTATACTGATTATCCTGCTGAGTCTATATAACTTGTGATGACTAGAAAATTGAAGATACCATTATAATAAACCATACAAATAAAATGTTAATATATAATGTAGTAATTTTTGTTCCCCGATGTTAAGCCTTAGCTCTGCTAAGTAAAACTGACAAACGATTTTAGTGCTAATTGTCTTACTTGTGTTTTGAAGAGGTGTTGATCTGCTAGGCTTGTAAGCCTGTACTTCCTTATAGTTCAATCTCAGAACGCCCTCCTGACCTCATACTGTGACCAAGTGCTACCAGTGTCCTCCTTCCCCCATACCAGACTGTCACTCAAGGCTGAAGGGGCACTTTCTGTATCTTCTGATGGTAGAACTGGCACTAGTTTGGTCACAGGCTCAGTCATGAATGAAGGGGAAGCAAAACTGCCAGACGAGGATTGAAACGAGGAGTGATAATTGACTTCATCCAGTGAATGGAGAGAGTATGACTGTGAAGAACCCCGGGAAGATGAGCGGAACTGGGTCGGGCTGGCGGTCTCAGGGTTGACCAGAGAATTGGGTGTAGACAGGGGCATGGGAGGCAGACCGTCTCCACACAAACCCTCCACCACCTCGGTCCCCGTGGACTCCCAAGAGTCCCTCTGCAGTTGACAGAAGCACAAATTACACTTAATGGGATAGTTGTTAAGTAGGGATTTTGAAGAATACGGGGAACCATGGGGAAAAAAATACTATGGGGTCCATCAACTGTTTGGTTACCGACATTCTTCAAAATATCTTCTTCTGTGTTCAGCAGAAGAAAGAAACTCATACCGGTCTGGAGCAACTTTAGGGTGAGTAAATGATGAACTTTCATTTTGGGGTTAACAAGACGCTAAATGCAAAAGTTGACTGAACCTCCTTGTAGAGACAACAGACACTAGTTTGAACAATGCATATGCAAAAGAATACCACAGAGAGTTTTGTTGTCAAGGCCAGAATAAACCTATATAAATATTTTCTTTTTCCATGTGGATTTAATTTTAATTCATAACATATTTAAATATGTTTAGCATTTGCAGGATGATGGGAATATGTTGATATTCAGATGAAATGACAAAATTAAAAATAGCGTAGCCATTCATCAAAAGTGCTGAGATGAGATTTTGTGCCATCTATACTCAGGAGAAAATATTCAAAGAAAAAAAATTAAATAAAAATATCTAAAGGTATATAAATTTTGTAGTAGAGGTTTTTAGATTTAGGTTTTATATAAAATATAAATAATGTTTTTTTAAATTAAATATACATATATATTTAAAAAAAAATATTGACTGTCGTCATCAACTTGCGTCAATATGCCAATCAAATCAAATATAAATAATGGTTTTTTTATTTATTAAATATAAATATATATATATATATATATATATAAAAGATTGACTGTGTCAATATGCCAATCAAATCAAATATAAATAATGTTTTTAAATTAAATATAAATATATATATAAAAAAAAAAAAAAAAAAGATTGACTGTGTCAATATGCCAATCAAATCAAATCACAGAAACATTTCTCTTTTTCCTAAAAGCCTGGGTGAAATACTTGGATGAAATGGTTTTTCTTCAAATTGTGCTATTTTTCAGGGAATATATATAAAACTTAAATATAAATTAATAAAATTACATAATTATTTAATTATTATAACAACTCATTCTTGGAAGAAAATGGAAACATGTTAATTTATTGAGTCATTTTAACTTTGTCCCAAAAAAAAAAATTATATATATATATATATATATATATATATATATATATATATATATATATATATATATATATATATATATATATATATATATATATATATATATATATATATATATATATATATATATATATATATATATATAACCCCCCAAATCTTGTTTTTCTGCAGTTATTTTTAATTTAATTTAAAAATAGAAAATCTAATATAACATTAAAATATTTAAAAGTTGCTGAAAAATGTGTTAAACAAATATTTTACGTTTTTCTTTTTCCTAAAAACATGTACTACTTGGGTAAAACTGCCTGCAAACATGCTATTTAATGTATTGATTTTGAACTTTGGCCCCTATGCCCATAACATTTACCTTACCTTAAATATATGCCCTTTATAGCATACAAATAGCTGAAGTACTGAATACCAACACAAAGCAGAACAGACTTTGTCCCCCATATATAGACTTGGGTGGATAGACATACGAGTGATTTTGACTACACTTAAACATCACAAACATCTTTTCTGACTGTGCCTTCCTGCTCTATGTGCCAGATCTTACCAGCAAATAATGTGAAGGGTCACTGGAGTAAGGAGGGATCAAAGAAGACAATGCAGAGGGCGAGAATATGGCACTTCCTCCACCGGAGAAAGGTGTGCTGCGGTAGTCTCCAAAAGACTCTGGGTAGTAGCTGTCTATGAGAGAGGAATAACCAGACACGCATCCGGTGTCGCATGAGAGAGACTTCCCCGTTAGCGATGAGGGGTAGACATCAGTAGAAAAGGGTTTCGTTGAGGAACAAAACTCAGTGTCTGAAATGAAAGGCCTTCTCATGCCGTAGTAACTCGGAAGCATGTGAGAACCTGAACAGACCACGACAATTTTGATTAATACATGAAAATAACTTATGACTGGTACATTATTTACAGTATCTAGAAATGGCATTGCACATTTCTGAATTTAATATACTTGCAAAGAGACTCACCATTCATTTGAACAAATGGATTCGGAGGAGAGGATACACCCTAGAAAAAAAATCAGAATGATTTCCATTAATCATCAGTTTTCAGTGATCACTTCGTTTGACTAACGCAATCTAGTCTTAATGGCACATGACAAGCTAAAGCACGAAATATTTGCATGCATCTATTGAACTGCCCCCAAATCTTAGACAGATTCTCACTATAATGCATGTGTCCAAAATAAACAATCTGATCCAATGAATAACCAAAATCAAAAACACAACTATTTTCATCAGCACAGCCTTTAAAATATGAATAGAATTTGATCTCACTTTCTCTTGCAACCCAGTTTTGCAAGGCTAGAGGATGAGACTAGTTAAAGTTCAATTATTCTACTGTGGGACAGTGGGAGCTAGAGATTTGTAGCATACAATTGTGTTACTGAATGCTATTGGTGAGGCAATACAGACAAACGCATGCTATTTTTCGTTTGCATACTGCAAGCATAAATGAGCTGATATCAAGGCAGAACTGGCTGGAGGGCAAGCAAATTTTGTGGCTAGCATTTGAATGTCATTTGCTCGTTCCAAGACTTTCCTATGTGAACAACCTACGCCTCAGTGCCTCTTTGAAGGCATGGTATGGAAATCAGGCTGTTGAAGAGTTCCAAGGCTGCAGCGCTGCACCTGATTCAGCCTCCAGATAAACCACGCAGGAGTAGGTGGAAGTGTGGGGGGGTGTGGTTTGCGGCCGCTGGAGCCAACTAAGCAATGAAAGAGCTCTACTTTACAAGAGTGAGATACAGCGAAATGAAGTTCAATGCCATGCAAACACCTTTTATCTCCTCATAAAACTTCGTTTTCTATGTCTAAAATTTAAAATTTCTATGTCTCAATGTCCATCCATCCATCCATCCATCCATCCATCCATCCATCCATCCATCCATCCATCCATCCATCGTTCTATCATCCATCCATCCATCCATCCATCCATCGTTCCATCATCCATCCATCCATCCATCTATCATTCCATCATCTATCTATCTATCCATCCATCCATACATCATTCTATCTATCGTTCTATCCATCTCTATGTCCATCCATCCATCCATCCGTCCATCCATCTATCGTTCTATCCATCTCTATGTCCATCCATCCATCCATCCATCCATCCATCCATCCATCCATCCAAGGGAGGCATCGCCTCCTCAAAAAAATAAAAATGGATGAGAAAATAATCCACATGACAAAAATAAAACGAGCAAATATTACAAAATGTGATATTAATAAGTGTATACATTTTCTAAAGGAACATTTTCTAACAGCAACACCAGCAGGTGAAGTTACAGCGGGAGTGCCTCCCCTGAGCCCATTGAGTTTTAACAGACCCCCTAAACCCTTGGGTTTGGTGGGGGGTAATTGAGAATGAATGGGGGTAAGTTACGTGAGAAGAGGCAATGCCTCCATCGTGCTATGATTGGACATGATTGGCTATGATTTTGTTCACGCAATAAATCCCACCTCTTGTTTTTGTGCATGTTCCAGGTTCAAGAATTAGTCTGAATGAACAAAATAATGGCGTTAATGGGAAGACTAATTAAAAAGCAAGTAAACAGCTCACTCACTTAGATATCACCGTTTATGTCATGTCAAAATGGGTTTTAGTGAGGGTTTTAGTGAGCAATCAGCTTGGTGAAATTAAAGATTCATCTTCGTGTCTGTGACCAGTGTGTACTGAGCATGATGACTGATGATCCGAAAATAAGTTGACTATTAAAAAGAACAGCTGAACATCAGTTCACATATAAAACCTGTCTGTCTGTCTGTTATTCTATCTGTCTATTTGTATTTTTGTGTGAAACTGGCCAATGATCTGGTAATACAACTTTACCAATTAATGCCTAACTTCAGTCTAGTTTTCAAATGTTCTGCCATGAAAGCCCATCTTAGCAACACAATATGTAAACTAAAATCTATCAACATTCTGAAATACCAACTCTCACTATAAAAGGTTTGTTATTCTCTTAATGCCACTTTTATTATTTCAAAAGTATTATACTATTGTCTGTCTGGAACCTCTGGCAAGTGTCTGTATTGTTTTGGTCCTGTGTTTGGACATGATTTCTGTGGACAGTGTTTGCTGAAGTCTGCAGATGGCTCTTCTACCCTAAATAAAAGGCCATAGATACAGAAGTAAGCTTATTATAAAGCAATTTTTGTTCTGCGTGGCCTCGACATGCTCCGATTCTCCTGTGCAACCCTCCCCCTGCTCAGCCATTGTTGTATGTGTTTGGACTCAGTCATGTCCCAGTGGGATCACAATGATTGACACCTACATACACTTTTTATGCTTTGAAAACATAGTTACTTTTCAGCTGTTACATAACATACAAAAGATTAATTACCAGCCATGGCTCAAAGAACCAATAACACATCACACATGGAAATCTGAAGTCACGAAACTCATGCATGAGGAAATTGCACTGATTTTCTCTAATTCTTCCAAGCTTATGTTATGGGATTACTTATTTAGGAAAATGTTATGGGAAATGTTTATATATATATATATGTATGTATATGTTAATATTTTATTAAGAAATATTTTATATAGGGCTGTCAAACGATTAATCACATCCAAAATAAAAGTTTGTGTTTAAATAATATGTGTGTGTACTGTATATAATTATATATATTTGAATATACACACATACATGTATATATTTAAGAAATATTTGCTTGCATATGCTGTATATACATTTATATAATTTATATTGTATATCAAATTATAAATAACATGTTTTTCTTAAATATATACATACATACATATATAAATAATAATTATACACAGTACACATATATATTATGTGAACACAAACTTTTAATTTGGATGCGATTAATATTAATATAAAATATATATATATATATATATATATATATATAAATGTAAAAATATATATATATATATAAATAAATGTAAAAAGTATTACAAATGAAATATTAGACATTAGAATATTTCAGTTAAAATAACATAATAACATAAAAATATTTACATTTTTGTATTTGTAATAAATAAATATAATAATAAATATACACACACACACACACACACATTAATGTGTCTTAAAAATTTATTTTTTATACATAAACAAATAAATACTAAAATTAAATATTTAATAACAATAACATAAGAATATTCTGATTAAATGACACACTAACATGCACATATATATATAATTTGTAATTACATATATTAATAAATACAAATGTTTAGAAAGGTTCATTTTATTTTCACAATGCTTAATGTTCAAGACTCAATGCTTAATGTCCATCAGACTCCTGAACTCAGTCACTTAACATCACGTGACCATCGATACACTGACATTGCACTGCACTTTCTGTTCTCGTTGTTACTGTGTAACAACCTGTCATAAACCTGTTTGCACATTATACTCTTATACATTTGTTAACCACATATTTATAAGTCTACAGTTTGCTCACTGCACAGTTTATTTCACTTATTTTATTCCACTTCTTTATTCTTATTTTTTTACTTTTTCTTCTACTTGACTTGATTATTTATAATTCTACAGATATATATATATATATATATATATCTATTTCTATTATAATTTCCTCTTTGTGTTTTTAACTGTGAATTTGCACTGTCCATGGAGCGGACCTGTTTACATTTCACTGCCGGTTGTATATTCTGTATATAACTGTGTATGTGACAAATAAAACTCTTGAATCTTGAAGTATTAGGCTATATATTATAATTTTATATAAATGTTTGTATAAAATGTAAGTAATTATTTTTAAAACCGTTAATACTATTGGTCTGTACATTGACGAGACAGAAGTCATTACGCTACTTATTCAAACAAAAGTGCGTTCAGTGTGCCATAGACACGGAGAAAAGCTCTCCCTCTTGTGCAGCCAGATGTCTGCAAGTCTGATTTGTGCTTGTTTAGAGTGACAACAGGCGACTTGTCTGTGGTCTGCAGGAGGAACAATACAGTGGAGCAGGTGTGCGAGTGTTTGACTTTGCATAGCCATACTGCAGCAGCAAAAGGATGATTTACTCCCAAACCTCAGGAGCTCATGACCAGCAGCACTGCTGCTATTGTTTGCCGCTTATGTGCAGGTATTCACTAACGGGCTTTGCTTCATCCCACCCGTGTGAGAAAAGGACAAGACTCTGAGGGCTTGTATCAGAGGCCATAGGTTCATCATTAGAATAAAAAAGATAAGCCAATGAGCAAATAAAGTGGTGGGGCACAGAAAATGCCAACTGTTTTAAACTGACTGTTTGCATATATGAAAGAAGAGCAGAGTGGCAGGGTGAATAGAGTGAAAGGAAGCATTGTGAATGACAGGGCGGGGTATATTTCAGTTGAGGGTATTGACCAGGTAAAATTAAGCCGTGGACTTACCGTGTAGCGCGGCCCGCTCGTCTGCTGTGACCTCTTTTCTGCCAGCAGATCTTTCACAGTGTGCTTGACGCGCACTCCCTGATACACTCTTTTTGAGCATTCTGCAAAAAAATAATAAATACACAGAGATTGAAGTGTAAAGTACTTTAAAATGTGTGCTGATGTTATTCACTGTGTGTACAATATCAATATAAAACCATAAATGAATGTCTGTCAGATGAATTCATGTGAAATCAGTAGCACACAAATCACAAATGCAGCATGCATTGAACATGAAACTGTTGATATTCAGAAGCTCAGATTTGTTTAATAATTGCACATTTATTACACAATTATTTCTCATTTGCAGCTTCAGGTACAGTATCTCTAGTCAGTTTTATGGCATGCATCTATAACTGGCATGGAAATTATCTTTGGTTTTGGTCAATGCAAATTGGTCAGTTTACAAACACTAACTTGTCCAGTTGAAACATCACAAGGGGCCAATTATCATTTTATGTTTATGTCAAATCTGACTCAAAATGTCAGCCTGATATGTCTCCTTAACCATGCATGTAGAGTATCTGTGCAAGTGCCAAGTTATAATTAGATATGAACTTGTTTAAAGTTTATTTCCAAAAAATACAAAAAGATGATTCCTGGGAAGCACAGATCCTAGTCAACAGTGTATTTGCAATTTAAAATGTCTGTGATAGGAAATTGCATGCAAAAATCATTGTAGTGTTATGTAAAAGATCCCAGCTTCATGAATGAAGTTGAGGAGCTCTGAAGTTCTGCTGGTTTTTAACCAGTGAAAGCGGTTGTGTCTGAAACATCACATTTATCCCATTTTTGCAGCATTAAAAGTGCTTTCAAACAGGCTCAAAGTACAACGAGCCAGCTCTGTCATGAAGATGTCTTGTAATTAAATAATCAGACCGGTAACATTAGAGTTAAATATTAAACAGTTCAACCATTCCAAGATTAATACTGACTGAAAAATTAAACAGCACAGAGTTTTTTAATACCAATAACAGGTAAAAAGTTACGTTACCAGTTTCCATGATGCAGATACCTAAGCTGTAAGTGGCAGGAAATATACTCAGCTACCTATCCCAGTGAAACAACTGTGTCTACTCCCAAACTCCAGCTGAACTTGACCATTATACCAAAGACACGAAATCCAACTCCGCTGTAGTGAACTATACTATAGATGCTGATCAGAAGTCAGCTTTTGAAATGACCCTCACACATTTGTTTGCATGCAAATAACTGCCAGGACGTTTTCCAGCATTTGCATCAGCTTTCTAGATTAGCGAGAAACGAGCACGAATGACACGCCATCATCATTGGTAATGTCAAGACCAACCTTTGCTGGTCATTTGGTGTTTTTTTTATAGCCATGAAGTCAAGTCTGCATTGTGTGAGTCTCTTACAGTACTTACATTATAAAATTAACTAAACCCACTAAGGACGAATTCAGATTTATCCTAGATGGCTTGATAGTTATAGATGTACAACTTGTGGACCAGCCCTCTCTGGTGAAGCCTTATGTCTACACACAGTGATTTCAAAGGCCTTGGAGTTAGTACTGTTTCATGCAAGTTATTTGAGTGACTTTTCATGTTGGGTTGTTGGGACTGTGTAACTGCCAAAACAAGGATTAGTGTGTTGGTCTTTTCAAGTGACTCATGACTTCCAAAAAAAGCGCACTTCTTCCGGTTTCTACATGGGTTCCAGGATATCATCCCATTAATAACGCTGACTCTATCTCTTAGAAATCTAAATAGGAAATATAGCTGTAAATGTGCCCTTAAAAATATTTTGTTAACTAAAAAAATAAAGACAAACACACGTATAAAACATTATGTACAGTGCCCACCACTAATATTGGCAATAATATTGGGGGGGGGGGGTGCATTTTTATAGCACACCAGGGTGACAGGATCCAGCCATGACTTAGGAGTATAAATATAAAGAAGCACAAAGGTCAAATTCCCTTAATCATTCATCAAAAGATAGTTGAGCTTCACAATAGAAAGTGGCTGTAAGAAAATGAAATGGAGGTATATACACTACCGTTCAAAAGCTCATTAAAGGGAAAGTTCACTGAAAATTATCCCATGATTTACTCACCCTCAAGCCATCCTAGGTGTATATGACTATCTTACAGACAAACACAATTGGATAATCTTATTCAATCAATTTATCCATCCATTATAAAAGTAAACCACGTGGCTCCGGGGGGTTAATGAAGGCCTTCTGAAGCGAAGCGATGCGTTTTTGTACGAAAAATATCCATATTTATAAAGTAAAATATCTAGCTTTCGGCAGACCGTCAACTTATGAAGAAAGTGTACGCTTACGTCCAACTTCATATGTCATGTCAGATGTTTTTTTTGAATACGGAAGGTGGTCTGGTGGAAGCTAGATATTTTACTTTATAATGTGTTAAATATGGATATTTTTCTTACACAAACACATCGTTTCGCATCAGAAGGCCTTTATTAACCCCCCAGAGCCGTGTGGATTACTTTACTTTTATAATGGATGGATGCACTTTTTTTGCCATTCACTGCCATTATAAAGCTTCGAAGAGCTAGGACATTTATATATATATATATATATATAACTTGTCTGAAAGAATAAAGTCATATACTGCTAGGATGGCTTGAGGGTGAGTAATCGGGCTGAATGAGTGAATGCATGACTGACTCTTAAATTGGCATAACGATGTAATGTGCAGAAAAACTATGCTGTCGAGACATTATGGGGACCAAACGTTACTATCCCCACAAGGATAGTAATACCAGTAATTTTTTACCTTGTGGGGAAATGTTTTGATCTCCATGAGGAAAACAGCTAATAAATCATATGAAATTATGTTTTTGAAAATGTAATAATGCAGAAAGTTTTCCTTGATTGCTAGGTTTAGAGGTAATATACAGTTTGTACAGTATACAAATAATTATGTCCCCATAAAACAAATGAGGTGTGTGTGTGTGTGTGTGTGTACACTGCTCAGCAACAAAAGCAAAAAAAAGTCACTGTTTGGATTTAAGTAGGCAAATACTTAAGAGTCAATGATTGGATCATTATTGCAGTGATTATTATGTTTCTAGCATGTAATATGTTTGACAACAGTTCTTCTAACCCTAATTGATGAATACCTTTTAGTTTTTTAAACATCCATGAACGAAGAAACACCATGGTCATGTTTCAGAATGACAATGTCAAGATTCATCAGGCTTAAATTGTGAATGCAGAATAATTTTCACACATGAATAGGCACTTCTGAGTCCAGACCTTAAATTCATTGAAAGTCTTTGGGATGTCATGGAGGAGACATTACAGAGTGCTCGACTCTTGCAATACCTCTTGAAATAACATCACATTTATTTCCATCAAGAGATGCAGCAATAATTATTGGTCAAAACCTTGTATTGTAGCATAATAATCACAGTCTTAGGCTGCATCCTAGGCAGCTAACTTGTTGCTAAGCTGCCTAATCAGGCAGTAACTTCAGGTAGCATAAGCGCACAACGGTACCTCACGAAACTGATTTTGGACAGACTTCTGAGGCAGTGTAACAGTTTAATGATCTACAGCAAAATAGAGCGAGCTTTGGTGAGAACTAAACAAATATTTAATTACTACAGTAATTTCTCACTAGAAATTATATCAGAAGTGGAAAATGTTGGTCAAAAACGTACATTTACACACAAATTGACCAGCAAACGCAACTTTCAGATGCCATGTTTCTTTTTCTAGCTCAACTGTCACAGAATGGAACGCACAGGATTGTGGGATATCAAAGGCAGCGAAGGACACATTTATGCTGCCTTCAAATATCAATCAGATGAAGGTATTTCAGGAGACAGGAAGTGAAGATAACATTGGATTTGGATGTGTCTTGATGCCTTCCTACCTTGAAATGTGTCCTCCAAAGGCAGCATTTTCCAGTTTTTCGGATACAGCCATAGACTCTTAAGTATTTGCCTATTTAAATCCAAACAGCAAGTTTTTTGGCTGGGCAATGTATAATGTATAATTTATAATATATATATATATATATATATATATATATATATATATATATATATATATATATATATATATATATATATATACACACACACACGCATATACATCGATCAGGCATAGCATTATGAGCACTGACAGGTGACGTGAATAAAACTGATCATCTCTTCATCACGGCACCTGTTAGTGGGTGGGATATATTAGGCAGCAAGTGAACACTTTGTCCTCAAAGGTGATGTGTTAGAAGCAGGAAAAATGGGCAAGAGTAAGGATTTTAGCGAATATGACAAAGGCCAAATTATGATGGCTAGACAGGATAATCCGCCCTGCCACAAAGCAAAAATGGTTCAGAAATGGTTTGAAGAGCACAAGTTTGAGGTGTTGACTTGGCCTCCAAATTCCCCAGATCTCAATCCAATCGAGCATCTGTGGGATCTGCTGAACAAACAAGTCCAGTCCATGGAGGTTCAATACAATCCTGTCTCAGAGGTCTACAGACAATTCCTTGGACTTCATAGCTTGTTTTGTGTTCTGACATGAACTGGGACTCTATATAGTCAGGTGTGTGCCTTTCCAAATCATGCCCAATCAGCTGCATTTACCACAGATGGACTCCAATCAAGTTGTAGAAACATCTCAAGGATGATCAGTGGAAACAGGATCCACCTGAGCTAAATTTTGAGTGTCATGGCAGAGGCTGTGAATACTTACAATAGATTTTTTTTATTTTTAATAAATTTGTAAAGATTTCAAACAAACTACTGTCACATTGTCATTATGGGATATTTTTTATAGAATTTTGAGGAAAATAATGAATTTAATAAATTTTGGAATAAGGCTGTAACATAACAAAATGTGGAAAAAGTGAAGATATATAGTTTCCCTCTGCTACAGCTCTCAATTCAAATATGATACTTATGGCACATTTACGGACCCGAGGCTACATATTAGATTTTTTTATGCACTTAAAAATTGTGGAACAACATGTGAGAGTGTCATAAAGGTCATAAATGTTGAGCAGACAAAAACAACAAAAGAACAAAAACAAAACAACGATCGATATGATGATACACAGCCACTTAAATGTCACTCCATTTATCTGGTGCCACTTGTTAGGGAGACATGTCAGTGTCAGTCTTTGTGACTGGCATCTTTGTGACATCAACTGTGCTCACTTTGTTAAGTGCCAACCACTGAACCGAACATGAAAACCCATGAAAAACTCTTAAAATTAAAAAGACCATAAAGTAATTACTGAGGGTACATGTAAATATGCTAAAACATTTTTAAATAAATTTTTTTTGGACATTCACTCAAGACAGTTTAACAAATTACTTACAAAAACTTTAAAGGAAGCAAGGCATCAAACTCTAATGTTACTCTTAATAATTAATGTGCATAAAAATTACATCAAGTTATGCACTTTACAACTTTACAAAATGGCGCCGCTGTGTTTGGTCGCCGTTCAGGTCGCTCCGCGAAGACTGTGCTTTTATTTACTATTTTACTTTCTTTTACTCTCAGTTTTTACAAACTTATCATCTGCATTGATCTACTACGACAGCAAAACTCTTTTGGACATTGGTTACCTCTACACTGGACTGTTTCAGGACACTTTTGCCGATCCTCTGTGGCCATCTGAGATTCTTCGGAACGCCGAGTTGAACAATGGACAGAGCCAGCGGCGTAGAACAAAGAAACACCGTGGGAAACGTGCTGGTATCCGTAACAGACTGAGGAAAAGGGCATTCAGACCTCCTCTCCCGAGCATTCTTCTAGCAAATGTTCAATCCTTGGATAATAAGATGGACGATCTTATAGCCAGGATAAGTTTTCAACGGGACATGAGAGACTGTAATATCTATTGTTTGTCTGAAACATGGCTCACGCCCGCGTCCCGACACAGCTGTGACGCCGTCGGAGAACTTCTCTGTTTTTCGGATGGACAGAACAGCCGAGGCTGGTAAATCCAAAGGCGGTGGAGTGTGTTTCATGATCAACAAGAAATGGTGCGATCCCAGGAACATCACCATTCTCTCGCGGTCCTGCTCGCCTCATCTGGAACATTTAACAATCATCTGCCGCCCATTCTATCTGCCTAGGGAGTTTTCTGCGGTTGTCGCGACCGCCGTTTACATCCCACCGCAGGCAGACACAGCGCTGGCTTTATCTGGCCTTCATGATGTTGCCAGCGGCGCCATAAACCAACATCCCGACGCGGCATTCATTGTCGCGGGCGATTTTAACAAAGCAAACCTAAAGAAAGTCCTGCCAAACTTTCATCAGCACGCCTCCTGCCCCACACGAGGAGCAAACACACTGGATCACTGCTACTCCGCTTAAGAACGCCTATAAAGCGCGCGGTCACTTCCAGCGCTTGGCAAATCGGATCATGCCGCCATTTTCCTCACTCCCGAATACAAACAAAAGCTCCTCCAGGAACCCCGGTGAGGCGGGAAGTTGCGCTGGTCACCCCACTCAGAGACTGCGCTTCAGGCAGCTCTTGATGACGTCGACTGGGACATGTTCCGAGCGAGTTCAGCTGACGTAAGCGAGTTCACAGACGTGGCGCTTTGCTTCATCAACACGCTTACAGAGCAAGCCACGCAAACAATAACAATAACGCCCTTCTCAAATCAGAAACCGTGGGTGGACAATTCAATCCGCGCGGCAGTGAACGCACGCACTGCTGCTTACAACGCCGGTCTCCATTCAGGGAATATGAATGAATACAGATCGTCCTGCTATGCTCTCAGACGAGCAGTTAAAGCCGCAAAACTCCGTTATAAAGACCGAGTGAGTCTCATTTCCAACTCAACGACTCGCGCGCATGTGGCAAGGTCTGAGGTCCATCTGCTCCTTTGGATCTAAATCCTCTGCAGAGGCAAGCGTTGATCCGTTGCTCGTGAACGAGTTAAACTCTTTCTATGCTCGCTTTGACTGTAAATCGCTGCAACGCGACTCCGCCAAGTGGCGCCGTTAGAGGAAATTACTCAGAGCAGCAACAATCACGTGATCTCTGTCTCGGAGGATGAAGTTCGGAGAGCACTCAAGCCGCGTGGACGCCAGGAAAGCTGCTGGGCCGGATGGTATTTCAGGTCGTGTTCTGCGGTCCTGTGCTGATCAGCTCACCGGGTTGTTTACATCTATCTTTAATGAGTCCTCGCTACATCTGTGGTCCCCACCTCCTTCAAAAAATCCACCATCATCCCTGTCCCTAAGAACAGTAAACCCTCTTGCCTAAATGACTATCGTCCAGTGGCTCTCACGCCTATAGTCATGAAGGTCTTTGAGAGACTCATTAAAAACACCATTTGCGCCTTCATTCCTGACACTTTGGACCCTCTTCAGTTTGCCTATCGTCCCAATAGATCGACTGAAGATGCCATCTCTCATGTCCTCCACTCCTCCCTCACTCACATCGACAGCAAAAGTGGGAACTACGTAAGACTGCTATTTATTGACTATAGCTCAGCCTTTAACACCATAGTTCCCACCAAGCTAACCTCCAAACTCCTGGATCTCGGCCTGAATCCTTCTCTCTGCCACTGGATTGAGGACTTCCTCACTGGCAGGCCTCAGGTGGTGAGAATAGGCCAGTCCACCTCCACCTCCATCACCCTGAGTGTGGGAGCTCCACAGGGCTGTGTCCTGAGCCCCTGCTCTACTCTCTCTCTACACGCATGACTGTTTGTCCACACACAGCTCCACCTCTATCATCAAATTTGCTGATGATACTGTTGTCCTGGGCCTCATTTCCAACAACAATGAGACGGCATACTTGGACGAGGTGGAGCATCTAACAGCATGGTGCCAGGACAACTGTCTCTCTCTGAATGTTGGCAAGACCAAAGAAATGATTGTGGACTTCAGGAAGAGACAGCAACGGACATACTCCCCCTCATGATCAGCGGGTCACCAGTAGAGAGAGTGAGCAGCTTCAAGTACCTGGGAGTAAACATCTCCGAGGACCTGACCTGGACTGCTCACATTCAGACACAGGTGAAAAAGCCAGGCAAAGACTGTACCACCTGCGCCAGCTGAGGAAATTCAGGCTTTCACCAGCTATCCTGAAAACTTTCTATTTAGGGGCGATAGAAAGTGTTTTAACTCAGTGCATCACAGCGTGGTATGGGAACAGCACCAGTCATGACCGCAAAAGCCCTGCAAAGAGTCGTGCGCTTATCCGAGCGTATCTCAGGGTCAGCTCTCCGTCTCTGCAGGACGTCTACACCAAACGCTGCAAAGGTAGAGCTACTAAGATCATCAAGGACTCTAATCACCCTGCAAACCCTCATTTCACGCTGCTACCATCTGGTAAGCGCCCAAGCCTGATGGCCAAAACTGAGAGACTCAGGAGGAGCTTCTTCCCCAGGCCATCAGACTCCTGAACTCAGTCACTTAACATCACGTGACTTCACGTCCAGGATAAACATCGATACACTGACATTGCACTGCACTTTCTGTTCTCGTTGTTACTGTGTAACAACCTGTCATAAACCTGTTTGCACATTATACTCTTTATACATTTGTTAACCACATATTTATAAGTCTACAGTTTACTCACTGCAAAGTCTACTTCAATTATTTTATTCCACTTTATCCTTATTTGTTACCTTTTTTCTCTTTGACTTGATTATTTATAATTCTACAGATATGGACATATATATATATATATATATATATAGATAGTACTTTTTTTATATCCTATTTCTATTATAATTTCTTCCTTGTGTTTTTAACTGTGAATTTGCACTGTCCATGGAGCGGACCTGTTTACATTTCACTGCCGGTTGTATATTCTGTATATAACTGTGTATGTGACAAATAAAACTCTTGAATCTTGAATCTTGAATCTTGCACAGCTTATAACGTGAAAAGTCACATGTTTTTCACTACAGGACATTTTTATGACTAGCTGTTAAATATAGGAGGGGAAAAAAGCAAATCTGACTGTGCCAGACTGTGAGAGACCACAGGTCAATTACTTGGAGACTGGGATAGATTTGATCCTTTATTTTAAGATTGTGACTTGCAGGGACAGAAATTAGCTTACTATAGCTGAGGGATCCTGCCTTTTTGCTATTTACATTCTTTGACAGACATGCATCAGTGTATCTGTGCTGTATACAAATCAGTCAACCAAATGTTGCAAGAACAAAACACTTTATGGCAACAATGCTGAATAAGCGAATGTGGTGTCCTGAACTTTCCTTCTGAACTCATCACTCATCTCTCATCTCTCTCTCTCTCTCTCTCTCTCTCTCTCTCTCTCTCTCTCTCTCTCTCGCTCTCTCTCTCATGTGATTCTAATAAGCTGTTACGTTATCTGACTGACAAATTTGTAAGCATATATCTATTACATAAAAACTATATAACTTAAATATTGGCAAACTGTCAAAATCCATAGGCAAATGCTCTTTTTGGAATGTATGCATGGAATTATAATCATGCAAAGCAAATCTCAATCTCTATTTTTGCATTTGCACCACTGCTCTTTCATTTGATAAATGAGTAATTCATACTAAATGATGTTAGAAATTGCCATTGATTAATAGAACATTACAACAGGCTACTGAATACAATTATTAGATTCAAAGAGATTTTTAAAAATGATGTTTTTATAGGCTACCTTTAAAAATCTGTCAATGTGTGTTACAGTATGTAAATACTATAAGACACATGAACCTCAATTCGTGATCAATACTGTCCTCTAGTGGACAATGATAGAAACTACGTTTCAAAACGTTTCTCGCTTTTAATTCTTGAATGACAAGGGTACCACTGTGCAGTGGAGATTTAGTTAAATAAATCCTTAATTAAAAATACATTTATTACATGAAATAACTTTTCACTGATTAAATAAAGTTGAACATATAATGGGTTCATTTTTAAGTTTGACAACAATTGAGAACATATAAAAGCACACTTGTTTCACTGCTGTCTTAGGATAGGCTACCTAATCCTTATCATTTTTGCTTCAAAAGCTAAAAATGACTTTCATTTATCATCTTCCTTTTAATCCTTTTTTTATTAGGCTATCTGATTATATTTTTTGCTAAAAGCTACTGTACGAGCTAACCATTTCAATTTCATGATTTTTGATGTTATTCCTTTGAACACCTTCTTCAAAAGCAGTGCTTATGGCAGACAATTTGATTACTCAGACATTCTGGATCCATGAAAGTGGCCAACAGAATGAAATTATATCAGTTTTCATTTGCTTCACAAACAAGTGTAAAGATGGAGGTTTGACAACCTAGGAAATTAAACAGTCTTCTTCCTCTGAGACCAGACGATAGTTTAATTAATGGTTCTAATGAGATTTTACTAATAGACCAATCTCTGTGTAAAAATAAAATAATGATGCTGCCACATTTCTAAAGTCATTTTAAGGGCACAGTATGTAAGTTTCTAGAGGCCGCTTATTCAAAACAAAGGCGTAGCTCGATGACAACATGAATGAGTGTGGGATCATGGGAGTTGTAGTCTTGACTCTTTACCGCCACATGTGATGGAAAGGAATCTGACGGACTCGGGCAGAAATCATGTTCATGAATGTATTAAAGTTTTATTAACGTTACGGAGGTATGAAGCAGGACGTGCCGAGAGCCCTTGGGAGCGAATGCTAGAGAGAGACCAGCACGAAACACCGTCTCTGAGCTTTTATTATGATTATGCTGCAGTCACTTTGCAGTAATCTAGACCGATATTAGAATATCGTATTAATAAAAACAGGATGACTAAATGACTGTTGCTAAATGACATGCAATTCATTTTTTAGATGGTGAAATCGATTATGTTAGCTCTCTGATTATGTTAGCCACTTGACAAAATAGTGTTGTCTCTGAGGCATGGTAAAAACATTACTCGCGGTGAATCAAGAAAACAAGCGATTCAAACAATTAGACTGTGTTGAGCTGTACAATGCTTAGTTTTCTGTTGATTAAATGTATCCTAACAGTTGCTCGCCTGTCTAATAAAATACACACAATAGCTGTGTCTCATTTCGAAAGGCTGCGTCCTCCAGAGGTTGCATTCGAAGGCTGCATGCGCCATCAAGGCTGTCTCATTTCAGCAAAGTAGTAGGACACTCCGAATGCGACCTTCAAATGTGCCCTTCTTTCACAGGAATGTGCATGAGGTGTATCCTTCGCTGCTGCAGATAACCCACAATTCTTTGCGTCGCCATTAACAACCGTCATGTTTTTTAAATATTATTTGAAAAAAGGGCAACGCCGGCAGATATACATGCAAGCGAAGATTTTTAGATTTAAAGATTTAAGTAGTTTCAAGCTTGTTTTTAAGCTGTATTACCTCAAATAGATAGTTGTGGTAAACACTAACAGGATGGCAAGCGTTTAGTGATTTTTAAACGTTTAGAACAGTACTTTGCTGTCAAGACAAGAAATATTTCATTGTCATTTTCAAGTTGTGAACAATTTTCATTCATAAAACTGGTGTGAGAGCGCAACGACGCTGTGAACTTGTTGGCATACCAACGTGATACTTCCTGCCTGTGTGTCCTACGAAGGACGTCTCGTTTAATTCTGATTAAGGACACTCTGTATACCGCATCCTTCACAGGATGTGTCCTCTGGAGGACGCAGCCTTTGAAATTAAATGAAATGAGACACAGCCTATATTAAAGCGCCTTTGGTCTTTCCATGGTTTCTACGGAAATCAAGGGTCGCGCGGATATGACATCATTAACATGTGACGCAAAGACACGGTCCGTAACACTGGTTAAAATAGCGGATTTCTCTGGATTGAAACATTCTTAGAAACGTTTGGGATAATGTAAGTACGCAAGTCAACAAAATATATAACACTGTTATAGTGCCTTTTGGATATTTTAATCTAAACATCTTACATATTGTCCCTTTAACCCCCCGTAATCTGGCTCCCAAATATCAGGTGAAAATTGTCATTTTAACCCCCCTTTACAAAATAGTTGATTACTATAATTCTCTTTGTTAATTCTTTAACCTTTATTTATCTGACAAAGTACAAAGAAAAGACTTTCAAAGATTTCACTGACCAACTTAAATGTAAATATAAACAAATTTTGATTTTGACGGCAGCTACACACCAAAAAAGTTCGGCAGAGGCATTTTTACCAGTGTGTCACATCATCTTTTCCCTTTTAGTACTCTTTTTAAATGCTCAACAGTCTGTGGTCATTGTTGTCTGATTCTCCTTTTCATGATACATTTCCAATAAGAGACAGATCTGGACTGTCAAGCACATCCCTTCTACGGTGTAGAGTGTCTAGAAACCACTCTGTTTTAGTTTGTGCAGAATGAGGCCTGGCATTGTCTTGCATCCAAGGAAAGATGTCATTATATGATGGCAGTATATGTCTCTGCACAATCCCAATATACACCTCCTCTGCGTCACTGTTTGCACTGATGCACCCCTATAACAGACGTTTGCTTTGGCATCTGTCACTGATCAAGTCTGGATGGTCCCTTTTGTCTTTGGGACTGAGAACTCAATGTTGAAACGTGGACTCATGAATCTTTCACAATGTATGGTAGAAGGTGAAATACCTAAATTCTTTGCAATCTTGCATTTAGAAATGTGATTTTTGTGAATTTTTTGGCAATTCTCTCTTGTAATTGGGACAAAGTGATGAGCCATGACCCATCTTTGCTTGCAAAGACTGAGATGCTCCTTTTACACTCAATCACGATACCTTCGCCTATTACCATTTCACATATTGTGCACTGTTTCAAAAGAGTTTAACTTGAATATTCTATAAGCTTTTTACTTTTATTTTTCCTCTGTTCCATTTTTTTGGAGTGTAGCAGCCATCAAAATTAAAAATTGTTTCCATTTACAAAATACCTTTAAGTTGGTCAGTGAAAACTTTGAAAATCTTTTCTTTGTACTTTTGCCAGTTAAATAAAGGTTCAAGAGAATTAACAAATCACAGATTCTTGGTTTTATTGCATTTTACAAAATGTCCCAACTTTTCTGGATTTCACCAGAAAAAAAGGCTTCAAATCTGATTAATAAAACCCCAGTAAAAACAGCAATATTGTGAAATATTATTACAATCTAAAATAACCGTTTTCTTTTTGAATATATTTTAAAATGTAATGTATTCCTGTGATGGCAAAGCTGATAAGAAAAGCAAAAAATTCTTAATTATTCCAAACTTTTGATGGTAGTGTTTAAAAGGGCCATATAAGGGCATCTCTTTCAGAAACACACACACACACACACACACACACACACACACACACACACACACACACACACACACACACACACACACACACACACACACACATCTATAAAAGGAGACACACTCCTATATCTATAACAGTCTCATCTCATTATGGATGTGCAATGATAAATGTGTGCTGAAGTTTGTGGTTATGCTTCTCATTAAACAGTTTATTTGATCTCTGTAGATTTCAGGGGAACGATCTGAAATCATTTGTCACCCTGAGCAGTGGCTGGTCTTATCACAGGAACATTCTCTTGGCTCACTCAAAGGAATTTTCCAGCGCTCTGCCTAAAGAGCGCTGCAGTAATACAGCCTTCAGGGTGCGTTTGAATCTTACTTAGCCTACTGTATATCTAGTTAAATTGGCACTGATTATTTCCATCAAGTGGTTATATAGTTCTCTACAATGACTCAATAGTTACAATAATGATCTAAATGTAATAAAAGAATGTGTTTTAATGTGTAGCCCATGTGCATTGTATCAAGAGAGGAACTTTATTGCGCGTTTTATAATGTTGCTATGTATGTAGGGTACCTGTACATTTTGTAGCCTAAACATGTCTAGAGGCTGTTAGCTTATAAATTAAGCACAACAGTGCAGTTGTTCAGAATATCAAAAACCGCTGTGTGCTATAGGTGCGAGGCCGCAGGTAAACAACAAAAACAGCATGACTGCGTGTGGACTTGTATACAAGTCAATAAAAAAGAAGCTAATATTGAGTAACTTACATTTTAGACAGAGTATTTTGCTTGTCTATTTTGTTCAGCCAATGAAAATCTTTCCAAAACAAAGTGTCAACTTTACCGTCTCCGAGACTGGTGTCTTGTTCCTGAATGAATCAGTGTTTTGAACGAATCGGGCTGAATGAGTGAATGCATGACTGACTCTTAAATTGGCATAACGATGTAATGTGCAGAAAAACGATGCTGTCGAGACATTATGGGGACCAAACGTTACTATCCCCACAAGGATAGTAATACCAGTAATTTTTTACCTTGTGGGGAAATGTTTTGATCTCCATGAGGAAAACAGCTAATAAATCATACGAAATTATGTTTTTTGAAAATGTAATAATGCAGAAAGTTTTCCTTGATTGCTAGGTTTAGAGGTAATATACAGTTTGTACAGTATACAAATAATTATGTCCCCATAAAACAAATGAGAGGTGTGTGTGTGTGTGTAGATTTTGATTTAAAAACAAATCAAATTTCACCAGTTCTGTTTTACATTAAATAACAGGTTTTCCACTTTTCCGCTAATACTGGGTTTCCATATGTAACTTATTTCCAGCCCTGACTTACAGAAGCCTAAAGTAACTCTCAGCAGGAGTTATTTCGTTTTGATTAAGACCAATACTTCAGTGCTGCGAGGTGCATGACCTGACCGATGGTAGACTCTTATCCATGACCATTTATCAGGCTTAGTTTGTGATATCTCAACATTAATCTAGGGAAAAAATCTGTTCTTTTCCAAGGAAAGGAATCTATAAAATTTCCTGTGGCACAGTTTATCCTGCTTTAAGGCAACAAAGTTTTATAGCATGCATTAAAAACTTTAACTTTTGCTTGTAAATAGTTTTTCTTGATTAAAACAAACACCTAAATGAAACTACTTATATAAAACAGTCATTGTTACAGTAGCTGATTTCAGCACAGTAGTGATCACATAAATAAGTTTCTTCTCAGGAGCTTATAAAATGATCCAGGCTGCTATCATAATAAATTAGTTATGCCAAATGAAAGTGTATTTCAGTATGGCCTTCAGTTGTTTGAAATTCAGCCCATGAAGTGCAGGCCTGTGAGATTGAAAGTCGAAAAAAATAAAGAAAAACAACAAGTTATCTATTATCTTTCATATCAACTTGCACAACACTTAAATGAATGGCAGTTGTACAGTTCAGTCCAAAAATCAGTCCAGGTCTGTTCTAAACCCATCACCCATCAAATGTGTCTATTTTTCATTTTCTCCTCTTTTTGTTTTGATCGAATCAACAGAAGTCTGTTTTTGAGGAATACGCTGTACCTGAAGCATGATGGATGTGAAGCGTTTGGTGTTTGCTCTTTATTCCAGTGAATTATACGCAAATGTTCAGCCTTCAGGAGATGATGTGCATATGTGCTGCAAGTGTTGGATTAAATAATGACTAGTGGAAAATGTCACAGGGGTTTTTACTGTCATCGTGTCAGGTTAGGTTTTCCATTGCTCCTCATCACTGCAGTGGAATAAATCTGCTTTTCAGTCGTTGTTTCGTTTCATTTCATCATTGCATTTTTGTTGGTGAATTCAGTGTGCATTTGCCATAAGGGCTGAATTTATTGCGGCTGATCAAATATATACAATTTTAATCTAGACTGAAAATTTATTTTCTATAAGTAGCAACCTGTCCATTATGCAATATTTTTCCCAGTGTTCGTTTTTTTTTTTTTTTTTTTTGTGTGTGCATCCCAGCCATGTGTAAAAATCACTGTTATATGTGAACGAAGATTCAGTACATTGTAATGCTTGATAAACATACTTTCTTTTAAATTGACATATTGAACTGTCACAGGTGACCATTTGGATTGCTACAATTTTCTATGTATTGTTATAGGGATGTAGTAGAGATTATTATTACGATCATTGTCATTATTATTATTGATATTACTATTACAAAACTGTGATTAAATAATATACTAGGATATGGTTATATTTTATATATTACGTGATTATTATAAATACCGGGACATATTTGAAGGTTTATGATAATGAGGATTATTGCATTGCATTATTGTGATTATTGAGACAGTCATAATGTAATTGGGTATTTTGTATAAAAATATTATAACATCACATAAATTATCAGTAATTTAATATATAATGGCAGCAGCTATATGGTGTAATATAAGGAATAAATTGGGGGTGGGAGCAAATAATTTATACTTCTTTCCACTCCCTTTCGAGCAAGTATTATGTATAAATAATGTGTGTGGCTATGTGTTTCATAATTGTAAAGTGTATATATGTGTGTATGTGCATTTAGGTACATATGTGCATATACAAGAATATATATATGTGTGTGTGTGTGTGTGTGTGTATAGCTATTATGGGTAATGTATAGATTTGTGTGTGTGTGTGTGTGTGTGTGTTTTTGTGACATATCAGGACACAAATGTGTACAATGACATGGGTATGACATAGGTATTACAAGGAGAGGGTGACTTATGAGGACATTACCCATGTCCCCATTTTTCAAAAGGCTTATAAATCATAACCATTACGCCTATGGAATGTCCCCACAATTCATAAAAACAAACGTGTGTGTGTGTAACTATTATGTGTAATGTATATACACTCACCTAAAAGGATTATTAGGAACACCTGTTCAATTTCTCATTAATGCGATTATCTAATCAACCAATCACATGGCAGTTGCTTCAATTCATTTAGGGGTGTGGTCCTGGTCAAGACAATCTCCTGAACTCCAAACTGAATGTCAGAATGGGAAAGAAAGGTGATTTAAGCAATTTTGAGAGTGGCATGGTTGTTGGTGCCAGACGGGCCGGTCTGAGTATTTCACAATCTGCTCAGTTACTGGGATTTTCACACACAACCATTTCTAGGTTTTACAAAGAATGGTGTGAAAAGGGAAAAACATCCAGTATGCGGCAGTCCTGTGGGCGAAAATGCCTTGTTGATGCTAGAGGTCAGAGGAGAATGGGCCGACTGATTCAAGCTGTTAGAAGAGCAACTTTGACTGAAATAACCACTCGTTACAACCGAGGTACGCAGCAAAAAGCATTTGTGAAGCCACAACACGCACAACCTTGAGGCGGATGGGCTACAACAGCAGAAGACCCCACCGGTACCACTCATCTCCACTACAAATAGGAAAAAGAGGCTACAATTTGCACAAGCTCACCAAAATTGGACAGTTGAAGACTGGAAAAATGTTGCCTGGTCTGATGAGTCTCGATTTCTGTTGAGACATTCAGATGGTAGAGTCAGAATTTGGCGTAAACAGAATGAGAACATGGATCCATCATGCCTTGTTACCACTGTGCAGGCTGGTGGTGGTGGTGTAATGGTGTGGGGATGTTTTCTTGGCACACTTTAGGCCCCTTAGTGCCAATTGGGCATCGTTTAAATGCCACGGCCTACCTGAGCATTGTTTCTGACCATGTCCATCCCTTTATGACCACCATGTACCCATTCTCTGATGGCTACTTCCAGCAGGATAATGCACCATGTCACAAAGCTCGAATCATTTCAAATTGGTTTCTTGAACATGACAATGAGTTCACTGTACTAAAATGGCCCCCACAGTCACCAGATCTCAACCCAATAGAGCATCTTTGGGATGTGGTGGAACGGGAGCTTTGTGTCCTGGATGTGCATCCCACAAATCTCCATCAACTGCAAGATGCTATCCTATCAATATGGGCCAACATTTCTAAAGAATGCTTTCAGCACCTTGTTGTTCCTAATAATCCTTTAGGTGAGTATTTTATTTATATATATATATATATATATATATTTATTTATTTATTTATTTTTTATTTATTTTATTATATTTATTTATTTATTTATTTATTTATTTATATATATATATATATTTATATATATCCTTCACTACAAAGTGTAGGGGAGTGCAGGGCACAACCTAACGCGGGGTTAGCTGTAACACGCATGGTTTAACACTTTCCACACATGCCAGGATGACGAAACTTTGTGTATTTACTAGCTGCCATATCAACATTATTTAGAGAAAAAATTGCGCCAAAATTAAGAAACATTTGGAAGATATCACTGAATATTTATTTAACTATAGCAAAAGTAAATTTCTTACTTAAGTTTATTTTTCATCTCTGTTTTTTGTGTTTATGTAAAATAAGACAAATGTGATATTATTGTAATCTTCTATCTGTTATTTAACAGTTGAGATGGTTCTTTAATGCTGATCTAACAGCAGAAGACACTAGCCGTGGTTTAAATCCCAGTTGCTCAGGTGGGGTGTGTTGAAACACTGCGTTACAATGAGCCCCTATTAGAAATGTGCTATTATATTCTATACTTTATGAATTCTATTGAGAAACCATGAGAAAAGGGTGAATAATGACTGAGAGTCAATGTTCAGAAATGATTCATTATTATTACATTTTTAACTATGGTGTATAGCTGTATTTAGCAATGTGTTTGTTGTCAAACTTTTTTATTTTTAAACAAATTTTTATTTTTATTTTTTATTAATAATTGTATTTTATTGAAAAATATTTCAGTTTGTCCTGGATATTTTTCTGCTTATATCAGGTAACATTTTAAGCTGTCATATGCTCATGTTACACTGTACCCCACCTATGGGGCATGTTGTCACAGTTCACTTCCATTCTTTCGGGGTTAATCAAGAAAAAAGTATACACTGTATTACTGAAACAAAACCACATAATTGTACTAGACATGTGGGAAAATAATGTGAGAAAAAAATAAATACTCTGAACCCCAAGTGGATTTGCACAAACTGAGACATTCAAAAAGCGTTAGGTTGTGCCCCGCTCTCCCCTGCTGCGTAAAACATCAGCGTGCAACATTTCCATGTTCTCAAAATAAAACAATAAAAACTTGTGAAATCAATTACAAATGGAATTTTAGCAGAAGAAAACCCATAGAAGTACTATGAGTGTTTTAAACTGCATGAAGTGTGAGAGAATGACTTTATTAGAAAACAATATGAATATCAAGTTACTTCAATTAGAGCTGCTAAATAAGAGGGAGCCTGCTGTTTTATGCCTTTATATTTTATTTGTGTATTGTTCACAAGGCACCAATCTTTTATTTGAGAGAGTGAGGCAAATGTAGAGCATATTCATGCTATTCACCAATAAATAGTTAAAAATGTACTAAAGGCCATTTTAAAGTCTTTGTTATAAATCTCTTATGTTTCATAATGATGAACACTGACCAAGATTATTTGAATGTTTTGTGCATAGTCAAAGAGCAGAACTAAGCCTGAGGTAAACTTGTGGTATTAGTTGTTTAAATAGGACACAGTTGTCAAATTGTAATGCAGTAAAAGAAAAAAATGTGCATCAACACACAAAATCTGTAAGTACTCAAGGAAAAATAAATACCAGGACAAGAGCAAATAGTTGATCAAAGCCTGACCTCTCACTCCTGTTTCGGGTTCAAATCCTGACAAAAAAGAAAAAGAAAAAAAAAACATTATAGCAAATGGAAATCACCATGCACTTTAATTTAAGTAAATACATAAACACTTGTAAACTAAAATGTAAATTTTAAAAGTATCTTGCCTGGTCACATGCCGATATATTGCATGTTAGGCTACCTTAAAAATACATGTGAAATGCATGTGAAAGAGTACAATTCAAATATGGGTTTTAAAAGAATAATTCTCATTAATGGAATTTAATAAATTAACGACTTTGTCGACACAGGCAAGAGCTGAGCTTATAAACCATTTTTATTGTGCGATCTTAAAAGAGAAAGTAAAGCCAAAATCATCATCAGGATTTTCCAGAAGCCTGTTCAAAAAGAATTATTTAATAGGATTTTTGCAAATCTGAGCCTAATTCTTTAAGTGTTTGTAAGTAAATCTTTCCTTCTGGCAGATTTAGAATGGCACAATGTCTGTAAGGTTTTACATGCAGGTTCAGAGCTGTGAAAAATGCATAATATATGCGTGCATCGGCTTATGGTGATGTGAACTGTGCAGAATTTTTAATGCAAATTTGACACTGTCTCTTTAAGACACATTGACAGTGTTGTAAATCATGAAGGCTGTTGGTCAATGAGAAAGCCACACTTACAGATAACAACAGCTTGAAAATTTATTAAATTGATTGAGCTGTTAAAGTTATTGCCACAAAGATTGCAGAAGTAATTCCAAACTATTTTTCCACCAAAAGACTAATCTGCAGAGACAGCGGTTAACTTTACTGAAGCTAGCACATCTTTAAAGAGTCCTATAATTCGCACAAGTATAAACAGGATATAAGCAATGGCTGATTTATAATCTGTTAAATACATATTACATGCATGATGCAGTCCACTGTATTCTAAAAAAACCTGCTGTTTTAGATAGACAAATTTAATTCTGTAATTCGGCCACATTTGGGTCACAGATTGGGTATTAGAAATAGTATTGTACGTTTTATTTTACCCGCTGATTAGCTAGAAAATGTAAAATACTGCATATTGAAATGCTCCATTGATATTGAACTTCTGACACAAACTTGCTGGGGCATGTGGAGAGGTGCTCTGATTCAATTGATTTTCCATACTCCCTTTTCCTGGGATTAACCAGAGTTATAATGGGAAACTCAACGCCCTAGCTTACCTTTCATCAGCATTGCTCTGCCTGCCAGTATTGGCTGATGGTATAAGCCATCTTCTGCTCGCTCTTGAACTGAAGCTATGATGCAATATTTCCACAATTAACATCATACTTCACTTTTCCGAGGGTAAAATAAAATGCTTTGTGTAAAAAAAAAAAAAAAAAAAAAAACACACAAAAAAACAGGGTTACACTTTAGTATGGGGACACATATTTACAACTAACTATGACTTTTGCCTCAATAAACTCCTAATTTACTGCTTATTAATAGTTTAGTAAGTATAGCGTTTAAGTTTAGGTATTGGGTAGGATTAAGGGATGTAGAATAAGGTCATGCAGAATAAGGCATTAATATATGCTTTATGAGTACTAATAAACAGCCAATATCCTAATGTGCATGCTAATAATAAGCAATTAGTTAATAGCGAGAAACCCTATATAACTATAATATATATTTAACCCTAAATAAAGTGCTACCAAAAACAGCGATTTCATGTGCATGTGTGTGATTTTATGAAGATGGTGTCTGTGTGATTGTATTCAGTGTTGGGGAAAAGTTCCTTTTAAAAGTAATGCATTACAATATTGCAATACTCCCTAAAAAAGGTTTTACTAATTCTGTCCCTTTTTATGGAAAGTAACGTGGCAAGTCCCTTTTGCGGTACTTTTTCCTCACCTGGGCTGGACTTGCTTGTATGCATTTAAATTAAAAAAAGTTCTGCTTTTGGCCAATGTAGCTCCTTTCACAACAAAAGTTAAATCAATAAGCCTCAGGCTGAAGGAAATGCAAATTCACATCTGTACCATAGAGGGCGCAGATCAAACAAAACTTTCAGCTGTGCTGTCATTCTGGATTGCAAAAGCACAAGAGAAAGTTAAACACTCTTACTTCAGCAATGTATGTTTTATTTTAGACTCATTTTGTTTAGTTGATTTGAATCATTGAACGTCAGCAGCAAAGACATTGGTTTATAAAGTGAGATTAAAAATATTTAATTTGATTCATGTGAATAATATGATTAAAACCATATATTTGTGTTATTTAACATTTAATTAGCCTATTGCAGGTTTGTGCAATATTCTATGTTTGCATTTAACGGTTTTATTTTTTTTGACGAATACTGAATGTGGTTTTGTTCAAATGAGATGAGAAAATGCATGGTCACATTTAGTCCAGAACCACAATAAGCATCATGTTTACTCAGCGCACACAACGCCTCTGCACTTTTATTGATTTCTCTCAACATGTGGACAGGAAAGCAGTCAGTCAATAAATGGAAAAGTAAACTTTCATTGGAATAATCTACGGTACAGATGTGAATTTGCATTTCCTTCAGCCTGAGGCTATTGATTTAACTTTTGGTGTGAAAGGGGCTACATTGGCCAAAAGCAGAACTTTTTCAGTCCAGCCCAGGTGAGAAAAAGTACCGCAAAAGGGACTTGACACGTTACTTTCCATAAAAAGGGACAGAATTAGTACAACTTTTTTAGGGAGTATTGCAATATTGTAATGCATTACTTTTAAAAGTAACTTTTCCCCAACACTGAATACAATCATACAGACACCATCCTCAGGGTGTGCATCTTCATAAAAATCACACAGAAGTGATTTTATCTCTGTCTGTTTTTTTATCTTCCGTGTGTGCAAGCTCTCTCTCTGCGCGTCTGTGCGAGCGATCTGTATGCCTTTCCAGCAAGACACCTTTCATAAAAGTCTCTAAAAGTTAAATAACTTAAAGAGTGGAAAATAACGTTCCAAAATATAATAAAACACATAACACATAAAATATAGAATTACGATATATAATATAGGGAATAATATGTTAACCCCCAAACTAATTCAAATAATTGAGGGTTATTTACACTCCCACCAAATCATGAGTGACTACAAATCTCAAACTTTAAAATCACAAATGATTTCTAAAATAAATGACCCATTATAGGCTAGATGCAAAAGAAAAACTGAAACATATTCTATATGGACTGCATAAATCAAAGGATATGTCAGGAAGTTCAGGCTGCCTCCTGCAGCAAGACCAGCTTCTGCACTGGGCACTCAACTATTGATGGTTTGTTCAGACGTTTCCCCATCCTTCCCCAGTTTTCTGTCTCCGAAACGTATCTTCACTCTTCTTACCAAACCATCCTAGTCAACGACAGTCTCAATAACTTCTGCTAAGCAACACTCATTCCTGGGCAGATCGTCTGCCTTCTCCAAGACTATATCTTCAACTTGCATGTTCCTTCTTGGTGTAAGCCAGCATTGTCTTGTTGCAATGTTAGACAAATACTCCTTCTGCCAACGGCCCCAAAATAGCTCGGCTAATTATTGGACATGGCGCCATCTCTTGCGAGCATATATGTCTTCTCTGATGAACTTGCCAGGGGGTGGTAGAGCTTGGGCAGTTTTTAGAGTGAGCAGGTGATTTGGGGTAAGGGGTTCAGGACTTTTAGGATCATTCAGATTATCTACTGTGAGCAGTCAGCTATTTACAATTGCCATAGCGTCGAAGAAGAAGGTCCGAAGGGAAGAATCATCTAGCCTTCTAGTAGATAAGGACAGAGTGGAATGAAGAACATTTCGCACAGCTCTAATAGGTCTCTCCCAAACTCCTCCTGTGTGACTTGAATGCAGTGCGTTGAAGACAAAGTCAAATTGTTTTTCTGCTAAGAACGTTACTAAATGATTGGTGTCGATCTCTTTCATGGCCTTAGCAAACTCATTCTTGGCTCCAATGAAATTACTACCTTGGTCACACTTTATTTGACGAACTTCTCCTCTGATAGCGATGAAACAACGCAGGCCATTGATAAAGGCGTTCGTGGACATGTCATCCAGCATCTCAATATGGATGGCTCTGCAACAGAAACAGGTAAAGAGAAGTCCATACCTCTTATACGATTTATGACCTTGTCTGGTGATGAACGGACAAAAACATTGTGAACCTAGGGGGTACAGATGTTCACCTTCTCTTGCAAGATGCTTTAGTCCATAGTTGGCGCCCCCAGGGGACAATGAGGCACCGAATAGATGTACTTTCATGTGGAACGTTTGAGGCTTTGAGTCGAAATCTCCTTTTCTCCACCAGAGAAATCTTAAGTAATCTCAATCTGCTTCGTGAACATGAAACTGGTGGAACATCCTCTCAATATCACACATCAAGGCCACTGGATACGGTCTAAACCACAAAAGAATGCCAGTCAGGTTGTTTATCAGGTCAGGGCCTGTGAAAAGATGATCGTTCAAACTGGTTCCCTTGTATCTCGCAGAGCAGTCAAAGACTACTCGTAATTTCCCTGGCTTCTTCGAGTGATACACCCCGTGATGAGGGATGTACCATTTTTCTCCTTCCTTGCCTTCATCAATGACTCTTTCAGCTTCACCATGCTCTATTACTTCTTCCATGAACTTCACATAACGTTCTCTGTACTGTAGGTCCTTCACTAATCTCCGCTTTAGACGTTGAAGTCTCATGACAGCAAGAGGCTCATTATCTGGAAGATAGGGTCTTTTTTTGAATGGAAGGGGCATTTCCAAATGGCTGTCTTTGTTCATTCTGCTTTCTTCCAGTTTATTCAAGAGCATAATGTCCTCCTTAGATACCACTCTTGTATTTTCTTTAGTATCCTTGAAATCTGACTCCAGCACTTTGATCACATCAGCTGGCATTACAGAAGGAATCTCCTTAATGGATACTCTGTGGCACATGCTAACCCCACTTTGTGACTCATTATGTATCAAGAAAGGGCCCACGATGCTCCATCCAAGATCCGTACGAACAGCATATGGCTCGTTGTCTGCTCCAAGAATCACTTCTCTGGGTGCTAAAGCTCTGGAACAATTATATCCAATGAGAAGACCCACTTCACAGTCTTGAAGCAAAATAATTCTGTCTGTTAGAGCAGCAAGATGTTTCCAATACCTGGCAGTCTCACTGGTAGGGATGTGCGCATGGTCCACAGGGATACATATCAGATTTGCACAATTCCTAAGCACAATGCTTCGGCACGTTTCCCGCGCTCGAAAGTTTGACAGACCTTCCGCGCCTAGTTACGGTTGCTAAACCACAATTGGCCTGTGGCAGTTTTCGGCATGGCTTAGCGAAGGGTCAATTAAAGCCTCTAACTCTAAGACCAGAAACTCTTTCACTGGATATCAACGAATCTCTTCCAACCATAGTAGTGAGCCTAAGTGTCACTGGGCATGAGTCAACCTTTAGACTTTGACTTACTGCATATTCAATGAAGACAGTGTCACTTTGTGTGTCTAACAGAGTGTAGACAAGTTTCTCAGAGAATGGTTCATTTTGTGAGGACAACCACACTGGCACAATCATCGAGGTGTTAGCAGATGTGCATCCAGATTCTACGCTTAAAGACGTTGTTTCAACCCTTTCGTGTGCGTTCTCTTGGCTTTGAACAGGGTAGGACTTCACCTTTCTAACAAAGCTATCATCATGCAAGCAGGTAGGATGTCTTCTTTTACAGGTATTACAGGCATGTCTGTAATGACAGTCTCTGACACTGTGTCCGAGCTTCAAACATCCATAGCACACCTTTGTGTCCTTGATGAACTGTCTCCGCTCTTCAAGAGACTTTAAAGCAATCATGAATTTGATATTCACTGCTTTGACAGAACAGACATGGTTTGAAAACCTTACAAGTGGGCTTCGGATCCTCATGCTGTGTAACTATCTTTGTGTGGAAGACATTAGCTTTGCTCTTACTAACCTTGAGGTTTTATATTATATTATATTATATTATATTATATTATATTATATTATATTATATATATATATACATACACACACACACACACACACACACACACACACACACACACACACACACACTCACCTAAAGGATTATTAGGAACACCATACTAATACTGTGTTTGACCCCCTTTGCCTTCAGAACTGCCTTAATTCTACGTGGCATTGATTCAACAAGGTGCTGAAAGCATTCTTTAGAAATGTTGGCCCATATTGATAGGACAGCATCTTGCAGTTGATGGAGATTTGTGGGATGCACATCCAGGGCATGAAGCTCCCGTTCCACCACATCCCAAAGATGCTCTATTGGGTTGAGATCTGGTGACTGTGGGGGCCATTTTAGTACACTGAACTCATTGTCATGTTCAAGAAACCAATTTGAAATTATTCGAGCTTTGTGACATGGTGCATTATCCTGCTGGAAGTAGCCATCAGAGAATGGGTACATGGTGGTCATAAAGGGATGGACATGGTCAGAAACAATGCTCAGGTAGGCCGTGGCATTTAAACGATGCCCAATTGGCACTAAGGGGCCTAAAGTGTGCCATGTTGTGGCTTCACAAATGCTTTGCTGCATACCTTGGTTGTAATGAGTGGTTATTTCAGTCAAAGTTGCTCTTCTATCAGCTTGAATCAGTCGGCCCATTCTCCTCTGACCTCTAGCATCAACAAGGCATTTTCGCCCACAGGACTGCCACATACTGGATGTTTTTCCCTTTTCACACCATTCTTTGTAAACCCTAGAAATGGTTGTGCTTGAAAATCCCAGTAACTGAGCAGACTGTGAAATACTCAGACTGGCCCGCCTGGCACCAACAACCATGCCACGCTCAAAATTGCTTAAATCACCTTTCTTTCCCATTCTGACATTCAGTTTGGAGTTCAGGAGATTGTCTTGACCAGGACCACACCCCTAAATGAATTGAAGCAACTGCCATGTGATTGGTTGATTAGATAATTGCATTAATGAGAAATTGAACAGGTGTTCCTAATAATCCTTTAGGTGAGTGTGTATATGTAAGTATTTTCCATACATCCTTGTAAGCTTCCTCATCAGTTCTGTAGAAGATGCCTTCTACAGTTTTCTGAGCAGAACCAGTGACATACTTCAGGTAGTATAACTTATCTGTTGAGGAGATATGTCTTCGGTCAATGAGCGATTGGAATGAAGCTTTCCACTCAAAAAAAAAATGAATGGGGTCACCACTGAAGACTCTGGCATAGGAAGTCTGTCCAGTGTTATACTGTCTTGAACAGCCTGTGCAAGGTAAGACACGTCAGCATTGGGAGGCGGCGATGACCTTTCATTGATTGTTGGCTTAATTGAGGGTGAATACATGGGTTCTTGTATGGGAATGCTTACATGTTGCTGCAGCCTGTGGTTCTGGTTAGCAGAGGAAATGGTTTCTTCCTTGTCATACACTTCAAGTCTTGCTTTAGCTGCTCTTACCTCCTTTACTGCTTGTAATCTCTCTAACTCACTCATTTCAGCATCAAGTTCTCTCTTTTTCCTTCTCTTCTAGAAGTTGTATTCTTTCTCTTTGTTCCTTTTCCTCCATTAACATTACATATTCTGCTTCCTTTGCTGCAAGCTCTGCTGCTTCTTCTATTCGTTCAGCCATCAGGACGGAATTCAGTGAAGGCTGACTCCGGGGTGTACTCAACTTGCAGTTGACACATGAGACTGTAGAAGCATAGACAGAGCGAGCATAATCTCGATCAAGCGATTCACAAAGACGTTCTTTTACTTGTTCACTGGCGAAGTCTCCATCAACAATTGAAATCCTCTCATAAGCAATCTTTACAATGTCCTTTGTCACAGCATCGCATGCATCAGTTTGTCTCCTTGTATCAGCAGACAGAGCAACATAACTTCGAACCTTCATGTATGCTTCCATCACACGGTCTCTTTCATTTTCCAATGTCTCTGTAGGTGCTGCTAGTTGACTCTCAGGAATGTCTGTTTCAGCTGCCCTCTTGCCTTTCGAGCATCAGCTTTCCATTTTTCATATGCCTGCTTAAGCTTTCTCTCTGCCTTTTGTGACTCCTCTATTTGATATGCAAGCATCTTTTCTGTTGGAATTCGTTTGCGAACAGAGTGACGTACCTCAGCTGTCTTTACACCATCAGAATGATCTTCCATCTCATCGACTGTATCTCTGTCTTGAGAAGGTAGGATTTTTAAAGCTTCCATTTCTTTCATGGGAGTGCATGACTTGGATCCTTGGTCTGTCATAATTTACATCAGCTAATAGAATCAATGGAAAAAGCTCTTACTGTAGCAGCCCGGTTGAATTTAAAGAATTTTACTCATGCACTGATATTGTACGGTCTTCCTTTGTCTCTTTATTGTCCTTTTGACTTCACAACACCATAAGAGCTAGAACAGATAAACAAACAATTTTAGAATTTGTAAATAAATTCAGGTTCATATAAACTAAACAAAACAGTTGACAATATAGCAATAGAAATACTAAATGAATACTAACATTTATCATAAACAACATAAAACAATAATTAAGGCAAGATATGCTATGAATATAAATAAGTGCTTGAATATAAATAAATACCTTGTACTCCTTTCCAACCAGGTGCAAAACAAAATACTACAAAATTAAAACAACAAACTACATTCGCTTGCAAGTGTCCTTATTACATTTGACCGCATGGCTCCGTATTTCCATCTGTTTTTTTTTTTTATCTTCCATGTGTGCGAGCGATCTGTATGCCTTTCCGGCAAGACGCCTTTCATAATAAAAGTCTCTAAAAGTTAAATAACTTAAAGAGTGGAAAATAACGCTCCAAATATAATAAAACAAATAACTAATATTAAGAAAATATAGAATTACGATATATAATATAGGGAATAATATGAGAATGATATGTTAATCCCCAAACTAATTCAAATAACTGAGGGTTATTTACAATAACTGTTTTTGGTAACACTTTATTTTAAGGTTCAATCCTTGCTATTAACTAGTTGCTTATTATTAGCATGCACATTAGGATATTGGCTGTTTATTAGTACTCATAAAGCATATATGCATGACCTTATTCTACATCCCTTAATCCTACCCAATACTTAAACTTAAACACTACAAATAATATGTTGTGTGCCTTATTCTGTGTAAGAAGCCACATCATCTCACAGAAGGATGCTCAGCTGTCGTTATGAAGTGAGTTTGGAGTAAAAACATATTAAATGTTGTCTTTTGTTGGACAAGAGGTTCATTAATGCTTCTCATGTTTGGAAAGATGTTTAACGTGTGTTGCTTTTTCAAATGCACGTCATAAACGACTCAAACTCGCAGTGCTTTCAGATGGAACAGCATTTACTACTGATCACAGAGCAGTTCTTCACTGACAAACTGTGCATAAAAAAAAAAGAAAAACGCCTTTGCCATTTCAGAAGCGCAATAAGCCAAATCATCTAGTTTAATCACGATTTCATGTTAATTGTGATTAATCGTGCAGCCCCACTGACTCCTATGTAACTCATGTTACTTGTAATGCGACTGATCCGATCCACACAACATAATGGAAGACATATCAGAGTTCAAAAGAGGACAAATAGTTGGTGTGCGTCTGTGAGCAGGACAGCAAGTCTTTGTGGTGTATCGAGAGCTATGGTATCCAGGGTAATGTCGGCATACCACCACATAGGTCGAACCACATCCAGCAGGAGTAACTATCGACACAGAGGAAGCTGTCTGAAAGGGATGTATCCAAAAAACATAAAACCACAAGTGCAGAATTAAATATGCACCTCGACCCTCCTGTTTCCACCCAAATTGTTTGTTGGGAGCTACACAGAATAAATATTCATGGTCAAGCTGCTATAACCAACCCTTTGGTCACTCGTGCCAATGCCAAATGTCGGTTTTGTGGTGCCAACAGTGCAAATCTTGGGCTGTGGACAATGAGAAACAGATATCATTCTCTGAGTCCACCTTCACTGTCTTTCCCAGATCCGTGGGAGTTACAGTGTGGATAAGCGTCAAAGAGGCTTAACCCCTGTACTGTTGCATGTCCAGAGTTAAGCACGAGGGTGGATCAGTGATGGAATATAATGGCATTCACTACTGTGTTTGATGTGCCAAAGACTACCAAACCACCTAATGGTTTTAACATATCCTGAAGGGGGTGCCGTGTATCAGCATGATAATGCACCAATCGACACAACAAAACTTGTGACAGAATGGTTTGATGAACATCTCCCATGGCCTGCACAGTCACCAGATCTAAATATTTTTCAGAAAAGTATTTGAAGTCAGAAAATGTTTTCCTCCACCAGCATCATACAGTGGCCTGGCCACTGTTCTGGGAGAAGACTTGTATCGGTCATTCCCAATATGAATTGATGCTGTATTGGCCACAAAAGGCCCTATACTAATAAATTACTGTGGTCTAAAACCAGGTGTTTCAATTTCATTGTCCAACCCCTGTATATAGATGTTATGGTCATTTCCTTTGGCTCAGAAGAGAAGCTGACCTTATTTCTAAAAAATTACACTTGTTTGTTTTCTCATCAATGTGAGCTAAGTAATCATCTTTTGCACTGTTGTTATTTAATTTAATTTGATTTCATTTCAGACAGCCCAGATGTAACGTTAGCGGATTTCACCCAGCACCACAAATGAACCACCGACACCGGGATCTTCGGTGGACCACGTCTGCAATGCAGTTTATTAAAGATAAAAAAAAGGAATTAATACACTAATACAGGGTTCCTCAAACTCGGTCCTGGAGGGTCACTGTCCTGCAGAGTTTAGCTCCAACCCTGATTAAACTCGCCTACCTGTGATTTTTCTAGTGATCCTGAATAGCTTGCTTAGGTGAGTTTAATCAGGGTTGGAGCTAAACTCTGCAGGACAGTGGCCCTCCAGGACCGAGTTTGAGGAACCCTGCACTAATATAGTGTGTGAATCAACACACACTCTCAGTTCTGTGGTCTCGGTAAGGAGTGTGAGAAGAGAGAAAATTTAACCCCTGGCTACCCCCATTATCAATGCAACTGCATCTGAGCAACCATAATGAGTACACGTGGCTACAAATACACAATTTTAGACATAAAGATGATATGCTCTGGCAAAGTCAACAGCATTGTATTTTATGAGCGTAGTCCACCCTTTTAATTATAGTTAAGAACTATATTTACCACAGATAGACTACTGCAATGCCCTCTACACTGGACTAAATCTATCACTCCTCAGTCGCCTTCAGCTGGTACAAAACGCGGCAGCACGTTTTCTCTCTAACACCTCCAAACGTTCACACGTCACCCCTGTCCTCCGCTCGCTTCACTGGCTCCCGTTGCGGCTTAGGGTGGAGTATAAGGTCCTGCTGTTCGTGTTCAAGGCAATCTATGGCCTGGCCCTGACCTACCTCACCGAATTAGTAACGGTCTACCAGCCAGCCAGAACTCTCCGCTCTTCTGAATATACCTCTCTGGTTACTCCAAGTTCAAGTATATAAAGTTTGGAGGCCAGTCATTTGCCGTCCAGGGACCAAAGCTGTGGAACGACTTCCAGCACACTTACGAAGCATCACTGTGCTGAGTGTTTTTAAATTGCAGTTGAAAACTCATTTATACAAGCTTTTAATATGTAGCATCTGACTTGACTGCTATTTTATGTGCAGTTATGTTGTTACATTCTGTTGTCTATTGATGTTTTTACTGGAAAGCGCCTTGGTTCTCCTTTTGGTTGTTGTAAGGCGCTATATATAAATAAAATTTGATTGATTGATTGATTGAGAAACACACTGTTTAAAATGGCGCACAGGCGGAAAATTTAAACAACTCATAAAGAGCTCATTAACACAAAACTCCGAAAAGACACATAAATATGACATTCGAAAACACAGATGTGATTAAATCCAACATAAAAAAATGTCATCCATCAACAGTGATCAAAATCTTGACTTGATCTGTTATATACTTTACTACAGAGCTCATTTGCTACATAACCGCTTAAGTTACCTGTCTCGCTCAAATCCAAAGCTATTTCTAATGCGATTGGGCAACTCTTTGGGCAACCTCTTGTGGAAATTACAAACCCGATTCCAAAAAAGTTGGGACACTGTACAAATTGTGAATAAAAAAGCAATGCAATAATTTACAAATCTAATAAACTTTAAATTTTATTCACAATAGAATATAGATAACATATCAAATGTTGAAAGTGAGACATTTTGAAATGTCATGCCAAATATTGGCTCATTTTGGATTTCATGAGAGCTACACATTCCAAAAAAGTTGGGACAGGTAGCAATAAGAGGCCGGAAAAGTTAATGTACATATAAGGAACAGCTGGAGGACGTCTGGGGACTGAGGAGACAAGTTGCTCAAGTTTAGGAATAGGAATGTTGTCCCATTCTTGTCTAATACAGGCTTCTAGTTGCTCAACTGTCTTAGGTCTTCTTTGTGGCATCTTCCTCTTTATGATGCGCCAAATGTTTTCTATGGGTGAAAGATCTGGACTGCAGGCTGGCCATTTCAGTACCCGGATCCTTCTTCTACACAGCCATGATGTTGTAATTGATGCAGTATGTGGTCTGGCATTGTCATGTTGGAAAATGCAAGGTCTTCCCTGAAAGAGACGACGTCTGGATGGGAGCATATGTTGTTCTAGAACTTGGATATACCTTTCAGCATTGATGGTGCCTTTCCAGATGTGTAAGCTGCCCATGCCACACGCACTCATGCAACCCCATACCATCAGAGATGCAGGCTTCTGAACTGAGCGCTGAGAACAACTTGGGTTGTCCTTGTCCTCTTTAGCCTGGATGACATGGCGTCCCAGTTTTCCAAAAAAGAATTTCAAATTTTGATTGGTCTGACCACAGAACAGTTTTCCACTTTGCCACAGTCCATTTTAAATGAGCCTTGCCCCAGAGAAAACGCCTGTGCTTCTGGATCATTTTTAGATATGGCTTCTTTTTTGACCTGTGTTCACCGACAATGTTTTCTGGAAGTATTCCTGAGCCCCAATTTTTTTTTTTATGCTGTTTGCCTAGCACTTAAAAATTGTCAGATTCATATACTTTTTATTTCATACATTTTACATTAGCTCTGTGTGGCCTTGTTTAGAAACAAATAAGGGTGTGTTTGGAGTCTTTATGCTCAAGAGTCTACATGAAAATGGTAATTAGCTTGTGAGATGATGTGAGAATAGGAATTTTTCTGAGCTCACAACACAAATCTGTCACCATTGAGCCCTTGAGCAAGGCACATAAACAGAACATAGTAACTCAGTTTTGATTAAAAAAAGTGCTTGGTAAACAAGTAACCAATAATCAAACAAGCATGTTAGAACAGCTTGTAATGACTGTAATTAAAAAAATATTTTATGAAGACATGTGCGATAGAGAATGATATCTGCATGATTATATAATAACAGGTGGAAATAAATGAATCTCATTTTATTGATGGTCATTTCCACTGGCTCAGCAGGGACACAATAGATTTGTCTTGGCCTGGTTTCTGAAAATTTCCACTGGTTCATTTTCTCAACTATGTGAGCTTTACTAAATCGGGCACGTAATCCAGATAATTTAATTTGGATAAAAAGGGCTGGCTAAATACTAACCAGTAAATAACACCCACATATTAGAACAGTGTGTGTTGCTGTAATTTAGTGCAGATATTTTTGCATTGTGTTTCTGGGTGGAGTTCCACACTCTTAAGTTCTGTTCCACATCCTTAAAGGGTTATGTTAGATCAGATGAAATCACCACGTCAGAAATATCAAATCCATGTCAAAAGATATCCGTTTGTCTGGTGTGTGCAAGTGGTGCAACCCAGCAAACCTGTCAACAAAAAGTCTCGTCTCAAGACTCTATTAATATCATAATATCAATAATATTGTCTTCTATCAGCCTGAGAGTTTGACTGAGAAAGCCAGAGAAGAGCAGAAGCAGGAGACGAAGTGATGATAGTAAAAAAACTCTGTTAGCAGAGTTTATTTGAATCTTAGTTGCGTATGCTTCAATGCTCTGACTTCGTCTGGATGTTACACTTTATCTGACCAGTACTATTCCAACAAGTGATTACACCAAGGAAAAACGATGGAAAATTACTACTTCACAACCTCATCCTGTGACGATAAAACCTGAGACATTCTCTTACCTCCTTCCCGTGAAGAGAAACATCTCTTGAAAACACACAATTGTAAGATTTAACAACAATACCAAGCATTGCAAGAGCAAGGAAATAAGTAATATAATACATTTTTTTTTTTAAAACATAAAATGACATCAATTAATAATAATAATAATAATAATAATAATAATAATAATAAAATGATTAAATTACTAAATAATGGAAATCAAATAATAACAATAATATGAATAAATACAATTAAATCAACTATATAAATTACTAATGATTATAAATTATTATGAAGTTAAATATAAAAACAGCCTCCCCGGGAAAGTCTATGCCAGGGTACTGGAGAGGAGAATTCGGCCGATAGTGGAACCTCAGATTCAGGAGGAACAGTGTGGTTTTCGTCCCGGTCGTGGAACACTGGACCAGCTCTATACCCTTTCCAGGGTGCTGGAGGGTTCATGGGAGTTTGCCCAACCAATCCACATGTGTTTTGTGGATTTGGAGAAGGCATTGTGTCCCTCGTGGCGTCTTGTGGAGGGTGCTCTGGGAGTACGGGCTCCGGGGCCCCTTGCTTAGGGCTGTTTGGTCCCTGTACGACCGGAGCAGGGGCTTGGTCCGCATTGCCGGCAGTAAGTTAGACTTGTTCCCGGTGCATGTTGGACTCCGGCAGGGCTGCCCTTTGTCACCGGTTCTGTTCATAATTTTTATGGACAGAATTTCTAGGAGCAGCCAAGGGCCAGAGAGTGTCCGGTTTGGGGACCACGTGATTTCGTCGCTGCTTTTTGCGGATGAAGTTGTCGTGTTGGCCTCCTCAGACCAGGACCTTCAGCGTGCACTGGGGCAGTTTGCAGCCGAGTGTGAATCAGCACCTCCAAATCCGAGGCCATGGTTCTCAGTCGGAAAAGGGTGGCTTGCCCACTTCAGGTTGGTGGAGAGTTTCTGCCTCAGGTGGAGGAGTTCAGGTATCTTGGGGTCTTGTTCACGAGTGAGGGAAGGATGGAACGGGAGATTGACAGACGGATCGGTGCAGCTTCTGCAGTAATGCGGTCGATGTACCGGTCTGTCGTGGTGAAGAAGGAGCTTATATGACTTTCTTCATTCAGCCAAACACAATCAGAGTTATATTAAAAAATATCCTGGCTCTTCCAAGCTTTATAATATCAGTGAATATTAACTGAGATTATGAAGCTCAAAAAAAGTGCATCCATCTATCAAAAAATAATCCATACGACTCCAGGGGGTTAATAAAGGCCTTCTGAAGCGAAGTGGTGCATTTGTGTAAGAGAAATACTCATATTTATAACTAGAATCACTGGCTTCCGGAGTTCTGGCCGAAGTGTGAACTCTGGCCCGACGAAACAGAACCGGTTATAATTATGGATATTTTTCTTACAAAACCACATCATTTTGCTTCAGAAGGCCTTTATTAACCCCCTGGAGCTGTATGGATTACTTTTATGATGGATGGATGGATGCACTTTTGGCCTTCAAAATCTCTGTTACTATTTACTCCCATTATAAAGCTTGAAAGAGCCAGGATATTTTTTAATATAACTCTGATTGTGTTCAGCTGAAAGCATAAAGTCATATCCACCTAGGATGGCTTGAGGGTGAGTAAATTCATTTTTGGGTGAACTATCCCTTTACGGTAGATTTGCACAACATACTAATATGCAGGTTGTTCTTATGCGGCAGTTTATGAGAACATGGTGTCTGGAGAAGTATAGGTAAGCAATTAACAGTTCACAAAACACTTTGTTTACACTATCATGTTGTTATAAATTCAGCCCATATAAAAGTATATACTTTTAACAAATTAGACAGTACTGCAGCGCTGTAAATAGTTGAGTTTGACAATATGTGAAACTGTTAGAGATTACACTTTGTTTTAAAAGTGCAGTTCTGTTCATTTTATCAGTGGAAAGGAAGAGCTAGAGAGAAGATATAGTGCGAATTTATGTAACAATTGTAGCAGATGCATCTCATTCAGAGCCAAACTCATGCAACCCTTTCTAAGAGATAGAGAGCAGCTGCCTCTCAGACATGTGCTTTCTCTGAGGAATAGGATTTTCCATCAAACAAACATTCTCTCAAAGGGGCCCTCTTTTAGGAAAGAGTACCTCTTCAAAATTAGGGAAAAAACTCTGAGGCTATGTTGGCCCAATAAAATCCAATCTGATTAAGGCAGAGACCGAAGTTTGGAGTTGTTGTTACTATTTGAATGCCATGCCAAAATATGTTTCTTGCAAATCCAAGCCGCACATCAGGGCCACAGTGTTAGTGTTAGTAGACCATCAGGTTTCTTTGGCAGTGATGGGTTTCAGAGGCACCTTTAACAGTCATGATTTAAATTTTTTATTTAAATGATATATTTGAGACAACAGCCTGTTGAATGCTGAAGGTCAGAAAGGAGTTCAGGTCAAATGTTTAGAACATTTCCTGGCTCTCAGTTTATCCTTTCTTGGATATCCGTAGTACCACAAACAGTTGTCTTAAGGATCTGTCGGCGAGACCTATCCTTCAAGGCTTTGTGGAGTGGAGAGATGTCTAATTCACTCAAGCTCACCGTTGGCATACCTCAGGGTTCGGTGCTTAGCCCTCTCCTTTTCTCATTCTGTAACATCTTTGCGCCCTGTTATAAAGTCTCATGACTTTTCCTATTACTGCTATGCAGATGATACCAGTCCAACAGCCCCACAATCTCAGCATATATCTTTGTGACATTTTGTACTAGATGAAGGAACGCCACCTCTATCTCAACCTTACTGAGGTCAACAACACTACAGCTAGCCAGGAATCTTGTTATCATATTTGACATCCAGCTGAACTTTACAAACCACATCCTCGAAAGCAGATCTGTCCTCCCTATTATCAGGAAAAGCAGAGCCTTCTTGTCTCATTATGCTGTGCAGATCTTGGTCCACACACTTTTGTAGCCATTCATATTACATTTAAATATCTGATGGTTTGTGTTTAGCACATACTCTTCTGGTCTAGCTTTAATTGCATACATTCATCCAAAAAAAAAAAAAAAAAAAAAAAAAAAAAAAAGATTTTGTAATGTTTTGGTATTTTTATTTTCAGACATTTCATTGATAATTTACCAAACAAAAAGAAAGCAGCATCAGGAAAACATTGCATAAGGTGTATCTATTTTATACAATAAACATTTACAAAAATAAATAGCTTTACAATGAAGAAGTAACAAAGTACAATCCTTCACTGAAGGGATAATATGTTTTGCTGCATTTTAATATGACTAATGTACACAACTGGAATTGAAACCATAGTAACATTCATATACAATCATTTTAAAGGAGCATTATTTGTCAGATTAGTTTCATGCTGTACTGTTTTTGTCTCAATAACGTTCAACTACACAGCTCTTTCAAAATCTCAGCAGACACATCTACTCATCAAGCATGAAAACACTGGAAGGTCTGATGTTTCCAAACCTCCATGTTTTCATTCACGTAGCAATTCACAACAATTAGCTATGTGCACTTTTGAAATAAAACAGTGTTTAATACAAAGAACAGCGATAGTACATGGTAAATTGCATAACCATTGTATAACCCTCTGAATGTACACAAACATTATGTTTGTTGAGGAATTTTTAAAAGTAGTTCCTAAACTAGATCTAATTATTAATGTTCCGTAAAATAAATTAGGCTCAACCACTGTGTACCTCTGATACAGTTTTCAATATACATGAAAATAGGACTAATAGCTTTATATGATCATGCTAATTAATCAACTGTTCTTACACTTCAACTCTGAAAGTGAAAATAACCTCTGCAAGCCATAAATAAAATAAAGTAAAAATCAATAATTATTGACCCAATCACAAAGTAAATCAATAAAAAATGATAGCACCTTCATAGTGGCTTAGCGAGTGACAGTTCCAAGTAAGATTTTCCCATTACAAGTTAAAATAATTCCATTTTGTAATTTCAAATTTTGAAATTTCAGAATTTTTAGTAGCTTTAAATGCTTGGAACTAAAGCCCCGTTTACACTAGTGTGTTTTCGTTTTAAAACGCATAACTTTTGCTACGGTTATGCCTGTCGTCCATACTACTCCGGCATTTTTGAACCTCGAAAACTGAGACTTTCGAAAATGCTGCAGACCCCGTTTTAGTTTGAAAACTCCGGGGCTGCGTTTCAGTGTAAACGGACCAAAACGGAGACTTTTGAAAATGATGGCATGGCTGGCCACATTACGCTACCGGAACACGACAATAACAGACCAGGGCTACGTTTCCCAAAAGCACTGTACGCCTAAGTTGATCATAGAGTTGATCTATTGTATTGCAATGCTTTTGGGAAACGCAGCCCAGCGTCGTCTCTCCTCAACAGCTCTCTAACATACCAGCCTCGACGACCATGTAAACAATAACACAGAGACGGAACTGCATGCTTTGCTGAATTTGTGGTCCTTTCTAGCAGCCGTTGTGCAGTTAATCGCTGTATTTTATAATACTGCAGCTGTCTACATGCGCAAGAGGCAACTGTTTACACTTACAACTGGGACACTTAAATTTCAACTATATTACCGACCTGCCCGCATTGACACTATATGATCATTGAAATTAGCCGGATAACATCACCGTTTTCACCAGAGCGGCTGTACAGCCGAATCAAATTCTGTTGCATTGTTTTCCTGTTAACACTGTGAAGCTGCTTTGAAACAATTGGCATTGTAAAAAGCACTATATAAATAAAGATGACTTGACTTGCACTCACATGCCCAGTGTGAATGAATGGTCATGTGATGTGTATTCGGTCATGTAGAGTGGACGGAGTTTGTTTCTGAAACGCAGTCGAAACGATAGTATAGATGAGGATCGTTTTTGTATTAAAACGCTGTTATAAAATGAAACCGCACTAGTGCAAACGTGGGCCTAAATTATTTCTGCCCTTATTTTAAAAAATTCAGCTTGAGATGAAAGCCTTGGCTGATTGGTGTGTTTTGTATTGTTCAGAATCATAATTTATATGGAATGATCTGAAAAAGCAATTAGGAGACAGCATTGCTTGCTGAGGTAGATATCTATTGGATAAAACTTCAATAGTGGTTATTAATGTATATTTGGAAAACCAAAGCCTAAGTGATCAGTCCGTGCAACATTCATGACCAAGTTCACTCCACATAGCTCAACCATTTTCCATCTAAAGCTGAATATTTCCTGCTCCAACCTGAAGCACGGTCAAATGATAATCTGTATATTGTTTCACAGGAACGTCTTATCACCTCGGAAAGCTTGCATGATGTCCTCAACACTCTTGGTAGAAACACTTTTCAGATACCGATTGAGGCATCTTGGCAGGGTCACAATTCTCCGCTTCCACAGTCTTCCCAGTATAATCAATGCAGAGCATCCTACGCTGGCGTTCACCGTGGCCACAAGTTTGTGAGCATGACGACCAAGGTCCTATTTGCCACATAGGACATGGCAGGTCTGCGCAGGGCCTGATATCAGAAGGTCTGAGATCTTTATTGCAGTGGTTTGAATAGAAGCCAGCATTGTCTTTACATTCCACATTTCTCCGGGACCATCCTGAACCACACGTTTTGGAGCATTCAGACCACTCGCCCGAGACCCACTGTGGCACCCCAAAGGGATGGATCAGTTTGCCAGCCATCTTCTTGTCTTTAGGTTTGCTGAAAGACATGGTTTTAGGAATGTAGAAGGTGTATTTGACCTTCGGTGGGATGGATTCCCCAGCGGTGGAGAGCAGCTGTATTGTGATTGGTTCCTGTAGCTGGCGGAAGCTCTGAAGTCTCTCCAATGTGGTGGATGAGCCACTGTACTTCAGCACAGCCCCAAGCACTGGAATATACTGCTCCACTGTGGAGACCGAGAAGTTGCCATTCAAGATATATTCACCATTTTCTCGTCGTACAGCCAAGTAATGGCCATCGTGTGGTATACTTCCATGGCTCTGCTGTTTGATGTTTATGTTAGTGGCTCCACTTGGAATCGTCACAATGTCTCTATATCCATGGCTAAAAAAAAAAATACAGGAGAGATCTGAATTACTGTGGCCAAAATTAACAAAGTTTTTCATTAAAAAAAAATTCTGTGAGATATTCTTACATGACTTTATTGAACGAGCCAGATATCATCCTGCAGCTCTGACCGTTCCCTCCACACACGCCGCATTTGTCGAGCTTCTTATTAGAATCGATCTCCAGGTCACAACCAGCTTTGATACATTGGCCTTGCACACAGAATGATGTGGTATCTGGACCGCATAGGGTTCCATCAATTACCTACGATTGAGACGGTGTAAAAAGATTATCATAATTTTAACAGTGAAAGACTAAAAATGCTATGGTAAAAACCGGTTAATTGTTTAGCGTTAAGTTCCCTTACTCTACATACTGACAAACGATGTAACAAAAAGCTTTTTATAGTCTCCCATTGATGTCTATTAGGAGTGCACTGATACTGATAACCAATAATTATTTACATTTGAAAGCCAATACCCGATATATTGGCCGATAAATCTAAATCTACATTTTTATATAATTTTTAAGAGACTGATTACAAGTCTCAGCATTAAAAGAGTGTTCGAGGTACACAATTGTAATGTTTTTATAATAATTTTATGTAGCCTATATGACAGAATTGTGCTGCAGATTGCACTTAATCAAATTTTCCTTTTTGAAATGGTTTGATTCCCAGGGAAAGCAAGAACTGATAAAATGCAATGTAAGTTGCCTTGGATAAAAGCATCTGCAAAATCTCACATTATAGATTTCAGGGGTTGGGGGGGTGCAACTTACTTTAGGTGCAAATACTCTGAATTCACTGCTGCCTCGTGCTCTGCAAAAGAGTTTACATCTATCCCGTAGCGACACTCCAGCGTATTTTGGTATCCACTGCTTCACATTGCCATGCACATCAAAGTGATTGGGATTGTTGTACTTCTCACATTGTTCCTCTCTGAAACTTTTTCCTGCGATAGTAAAGAATTGTTACCTAGTATAATAACACAATATGAAATGACAGAAACTGAAGGGAACAACCCACCTTGGTTATTCTCACAGGCCTGTTTGTTGCAGGACTGGTAATTCACTCTCTGGCCCACACAGTATTTTCCACCGTTTTGAGGGGATGGCTGGCTGCACTCTCGGTAGGAGAACATCACTCCGCCTCCGCATGATCTGGAACACGGTTGCCATGGTCCCCACTCGCCCCAGCCTCCATCCACAGCCGGCTGAAACACACAACCAAATAAATGTCCTAGACTGTCCTAGTGTGATTTTAGTGGCACTAGTGTCACCCAACCAAATAGCAAAAATAATGACCACTGACATATGAGTATCCATGATAAAGAAAACATATTTAAATAAACAAACATATTTTCCTTTCACCAAAAGTATTCTTTATCACAAATTATACATTTTTTTTTAGCCACAAAAATATCTGAATTAATTTTAATTCAGAAATTAAACATATGCTCAGAATAAAAGAGGTGTAGAAAAGTCATTGCTATATTATAAATTGTTTTTAATGTACACTGCTTTTGCAAAAATATTTAGCAGCAACTGTTTTCGACATTGATAATCATAAAATGTTTCTTATGCATAAAATCAGCATATTAGAATGATTTCTGAAGGATCATGTGACACTGAAGACTGGAGCAATGATGCTGAAAATTAATCTTTGACATCACAGGATAAAAAAAAAAAAATATATATATATATATATATATAGTTCTTTTAGCTTGAGCTTTATAGACCAATTTGGTGTTTGTAAGCAGCGATGACGTGTTTTGTGGGCGGAGCCTACCTGGTGGCAGAAAATTATTCTGCCACATTAGCACTCTATGGAAGCCACGTAATAAAACAAAAATTTAACCGGGTTTAAATTTCAAAATTCTAAAAAATATACAAGATATAAACTCGATATTCTGTCTTTTTCCCCTCAGATTTATGGATTTATAATTCCCAATTCAGACTTTTTCCCCTTCAGAATTGTGATATCAACTCGCAATTGCAAGAAAAACGTCAGAATTGTGAGATAAATGTCTGCGTTTATCTTCACAGAGCGTCTTCGGCGACGGTATTCTATACATATGAAGACCATCTTTTTTGCATTCAGATTCTGACATCCAAAGGCACAAGACATTTTTTCTCTTATTCCGTGGATTTTGCCCATTTTTCTCCACTTGTTACCAACCACATGTTTTTCTGCCACCACATTGCGTGCGCAGCCATGACGTTGACTCCAAATTGGTCTATTGCAATACTATTTCACAATATTAGCCTACTGTATTTTTGATCAAATAAATGCAGTTTTGGTGAGCAGAATAGATTTCTTTTAAAAACCAAAACGTTTGAACAGTAGTGTTTTTGAATAAATCCCTTTTATTTTAATTTCCTTTATAATCTTTTGTGTTCTAGTATTGATAAAATTCTTAAATGAAAGGCTAAAAATACTATTTCTGTTTCGCAAGAGTAGCTTCAAATACCTTAGGCCTCATGACTTCCTCAGAGGACATGCATACACTGTTCAGGCAGGTCCTGTTGAGGCCACAGCTTGTGCCGTCCGCCCAGGGAAGACTCCCGTTCCTGGTTGTGCACACAGACTGCCCTTCTTGCTGGCACCAGAGCTGTCCGCACACTTCACTGGCTGAAGTGTTGGGACAATGTGAAAACTCCTCTCCAAATATCTGTTGGCACTGGCGGTCCAGGCTGTAGGTCATGCCTGGCAGCTCAGTGGGTAAGGCCACTATCGTCTCAGGGGTGTCCAGTAAACAGTCTCCTGTTATTATCCAGAGGAAGAGTTAGAGGGCAGTAAATCATGAAATCAAAGGATTGTGTAACAGTAGGAACATTGGGCTCCTGGAGCTGACATTTAGGGAGACTTGCAGGAATGCACATCTGGGGGAGTGAGCCGTGAGGAGGAACACGAGTGAGCAGAAATGCACGTGGAGAACATGGGCCACTGCCCACTTCAAATGATACAGCAGTTAAAAAGGAAATGTGCGAGACCAATACTAAAGAGACGTGGCCCGGTGGAAAGAAAACATTTGTTACATTCCCTTTTTATGAGTTGGAGTGAAGTGACAGGAATGCATTCTTTCTGACTCAATGGAAAGGAACTGAAAATCATGAATCTACATAATTACAAGCAAAAGGTGATGTAAAAGTGTTTTACTATAAACGAGGGGAACCACCGCCGCGCAATGCATAAGTTAAGCTGACTTTTTAATGGCATTCACAAGAATTTCCTGTGCTGTTGCAAACTCTACCATTTATTGAAACTGGGGCACTGACAAATAAGAGTATCCATGATGAAGAAAAGGACAAATTCTTACAAATGTACTTTTCTAAAAATATAATGAGGTGTAACCATAAAGTAAAAGATAATATTTTACTTACACCTTTAATACATGTAAGTGTAGACATCTTAATCATTATTTTATTAGGTTTTTAAATGTACTTTTCAAGACAAATAGTATTTTTTAGTGTTATTAATTTTTGAGAGTCGCACCACATGACATCATACTACTACTACTACTACTACTAATAATAATAATAATAATAATATAATTTTTTATAATAATAAAATAATAATAATAAAATAAAAACAGCTGTGGATCATCCAGGTAGCAACACACAGTATTACGAATCATTATAATTACGAATTTTTATAAGTTTAGCTATTTTGTGTCTTATGGACTATATGTTCAGGACAGCATGTCCACATGCGTTTTTCATGTATGTTTGAATAAATGTATATATCTGGACAAAAAAAAAAGCATCACGTCATTGACCCAGATAATATTTTGTGCACATACCATGTCCATTGTCGAAAAACTCTGTGACGTACAAAGCACTGCAGGGAGACCAAGGCGAGGTCTTACTGAGCTGAGTGAATACAGGGGCCATGATATGGTGCTCGTCTAGATGTCCAAAAAGCTGCTCACAGTTCTTAGTGTCATCGTGTGGCATACTCAAAACATGGCCTGAAAGAAGAACAAACTCACATTATGGAAGGTCGAATCAATTATTTAACAATTACTTAGTGTTTACCAGAGGACATCCACACCTAGCTCATGGGCAGTCGTGTAAGCGGCCTGTAGGCCGTTGTCTTCAATAACAGAACAACTCCTTTTGGTGTCACACATGGTTCCAACATCAGCTACACCCAATGTGTCACAACTCTGATGTCCACAGATGTCCTGAAAGGCAGTTTAGGATAAAAAATTTGTTTAATTCTTATTGCTGTTCCAGGTCTCTGGTTAATACTAAGAGCAAAAAACATATTTGCCAGTGTTTCCATCATAAAACCAAGCAAATAAATAGTTTTGGCAGACAGAAGACCTATGAAGTGAGAAAATGTAACTATGTGGCGTCTGAAAATGTATCTCAAAAACATGACTGGAGTCTTTTCCATCCTTTGCCCAGGCTTCAGAGATGGAGACAAATATTTCCAAAGCAGAAAACCACAAAACACACATGATTCAAGGCACATCTGGCCTTGGCACAGTCCGAGAGCCGGTCTCACATGTGTTCACCTTTCAGAGGAGCTGCTGTCTGTAGTCGGTCTGCTCCTATTTTCAGCCTCGTTTTCAGTTTCAATATGCCATAACGTCTGCTCTAGTAATGAGCAATGCACCATACACTTTTTGACACACTTTTCAAGACATGGATATAAAAATAAAATAAAAGAAATTTCTGTCATTAATTACTCACCCTCATGTCGTTCCAAACCCTGCAAGACCTTTGTTCATCTTCAGAACACAAATTAAGATCTTTTTGATGAAATCTGAGGACCATTGACACCTTCGCAACTTCCACTTTGATGCTTCAAAAAGTTTCACAAAGAGATCCATATGAATCCATATGAATTGAGTGGTTTAGTCCAAATTTTCTGAAGAGACATGATCGCTTTATATGACAAGCAGATTAAATTTAGGCTTTTATTCACATTTAAACATTGACCGGTGAACAGAAACAGAAACTCAACCGAATTGGTTCTTGAGGAAGCTCAAATGTGCTGTGTAACATAAGAATGAACCTCATTGGTTCTTGAGGAAGCTCAAATGTGCTGCGTAACATAAGAATGAACCTCATTGGTTCTTGAGGAAGCTCAAATGTGCTGCGTAACATAAGAATGAACCTCATTGGTTCTTGAGGAAGCTCAAATGCTCAAATGTGCTGCTTAACACGAGAAAGACCCTCACTGGTTCTTGAGGAATCTCAAATGTGCTGCGCAACATAAGAATGAACCTCATTGGTTCTTGAGGAAGCTCAAATGTGCTGCGTAACATAAGAATGAACCTCATTGGTTCTTGAGGAAGCTCAAATCAACATGTGAACCTCATTGGTTCTTGAGGAAGCTCAAATGTGCTGCGTAACATGAGAATGAACCTCATTGGTTCTTGAGGAAGCTCAAATGTGCTGCGTAACACATGAGAATGAACCTCATTGGTTCTTGAGGAAGCTCAAATGCTCAAATGTGCTGCGTAACACGAGAAAGACCCTCATTGGTTCTTGAGGAAGCTCAAATGTGCTGCGTAACACAAGAATGAACCTCATTGGTTCTTGAAGAAGCTCAAATGTGCTGCGTAACACAAGAATGAACCTCATTGGTTCTTGAAGAAGCTCAAATGTGCTGCGTAACACGAGAATGAACCTCACTGGTTCTTAAGGAAGCTCAAATGTGCTGCGTAACACAAGAATGAATCTCATTGGTTCTTGAGGAAGCTCAAATGCTCAAATGTGCTGCGTAACACGAGAAAGACCCTCATTGGTTCTTGAGGAAGCTCAAATGTGCTGCGTAACACAAGAATGAACCTCATTGGTTCTTGAAGAAGCTCAAATGTGCTGCGTAACACAAGAATGAACCTCATTGGTTCTTGAAGAAGCTCAAATGTGCTGCGTAACACGAGAATGAACCTCACTGGTTCTTAAGGAAGCTCAAATGTGCTGCGTAACACAAGAATGAATCTCATTGGTTCTTGCTGAAGCTCAAACGTGCTGCGTAACACAAGAATGATCCTCATTGGTTCTTAAGGAAGCTCAAATGTGCTGCGTAACACAAGAATGAACCTCATTGGTTCTTGCTGAAGCTCAAACGTGCTGCGTAACACAAGAATGATCCTCATTGGTTCTTGAGGAAGCTCAAATATGCTGCGCAACACAAGAATGAACCTCATTGGTTCTTGCATATCATGTGAACATGCTTGAGCTTCTGTTTACCATAACTGATGTGTGCATTGATGAATGTTTATATGTGAATAAAAGCCTAAATTAAATCTGTTCATCATATAAAGCAATGGTGTCTCTTCAGAAAAATTGGACTAAACCGCTAAATTCATTTGGATCTCTTTATGAACTTTTTGAAGCATTAATGGAGGGACAGAAATCTCTAAGATTTCATCAAAAAGATCTTAATTTGTGTTCCAAAGATGAATGAACATCTTACGGGGTTTGGAACAACATGAAGGTGAGTAATTAATGACAAAATGTTAATTTTTCGGTCAACTATCCCTTCAAATCATGTTTTTTAATCTTTTGTCACGCTGTAAAGGATCACTTATTTTGATGTTTTGACTAACATGTTAAAGCACAAGTAAATTCTAGTTGTATGTTGTTCGATGTTACATTTAAAGTTAAAATACTTTTAATTGTACTAAATTGCAACACTTCATCATGATCCCATAAAATACATAATAAATCACTGCTCACCTCTCTAGTAAAAAGTATGGCTGTATCATAGTGCTCCGGATGCCTGTGGCTGGGCGGGTTGAAGAGCTGTTGCCAGGCACAGAAGTTGCGCAATGCAACACCTCCATTGCTGGAGACTGACGGTCCAACCTCTTCATCCTCTACGATCAGCATCTTCACAAGCACTATGTTGACGGAGTTCTTAATGCTGGGATGTTTGTAAATCTGAGCAGCCACTGACATCAAGGTCAGCATGTAGTGCTAAAGAGAGAAAACCAACAACTCGCTATATGGCAACTGTGCAGCAGAAGGTTAAAGGTGCGGTAAGCGATTTCTGAGAAACTCTGTTGAAAGTGGATTGGACAGAGCACCAAAACACACTTGTAGCCAATCAGCAGTAGGGGGCGTATACACTCATAATGGGGGAGGAGAGAGAGTGCGCAAAGACAGTAGAAAGATAGATGGCTGAGAGACATTACAAAAGAGAAAAGATCAGAGGAATATTACAGGAAAAGAATGGTTATGATCAGACAAGAGCTTCACGACCCGCGTTAATATCAGAAAAGCTTTCCAGCACTGGAGAAACAGAAGCAGGAAGGCCTGAAAACAGACACAGAGGTTGCGTTGTTTCTGCTCAATATGTAAGTAACATTGGTTTTGAGTGTGTGCTGCTGGCGACTAACAATGAACTCTTGCTTGTTTATATTCTTGTGTACTGTATGTTAATTTGCCGTTTGTTTGCCATCTTTGCTTTATTTATCACAACATTTTGCTTTGCTTCTGCTATGATAAAGAGACATCCAATCTAGCATTGCGTGTTCATGCATTTTGGGGACGGAGTAATGAAGGGAGGGGTGTGTTTGTTTGGGTTGATTCTCAGAAATCGCTTACTGCACCTTTAAGTGTACAGAACTGCTGGAATGGAATGGCTTTTATTCTGCATATTTTTCCAAGTTATTGTGGACAATGATATATCCAGCTTTTTCAGATGCAGTACACTGCAATAGACAATGCATAATAAAAATTTTAATATTTTGATAATGGAGACAGAATTATTGGTTACTTTTTTACCTGTACCAATTGCCCATTTACAGCACTGCATACAATACCTCATTCAATATTCTTTAACGGGATTTTTTTTCTTTTTCGATACATTTAAACACTAGAGATTTTGTTTACTCTCCACATAAATACATGGTTTGTTTGTTGAAAAGCCCTGACGTCAACAGTAGAAGCAGCTGGTGGTCCATGGATTTCTTTATGAGGCATCTGCAAATTTGGATCCCAATATCAACATCTGGATTGCTATCTGCCTCATGATCCCGACCCAGACGGTGCATTTTTTCACACTCTCTTTTCCAATCATTTGTTTTCGATGACTCAATGAAGGAGAATTTCAGGGGGTGGTGGATCATAAGTGGGTGTAAAGATCAGTACAGTACAGTTCGTATGAACCATGACTCATTCTTGTACAACTGTAGTCTGTGGTATGCACATTTTGACATGTCCCTCAAGGTACACTAATAAGCTCTTTCTGTTAAACGTTTTATCCTTCTTTGGATATAAGAACAAGTTTTTACTTAAAAGGGTGGGGTAGCCTATAATAAATAGTATTTGTAAAGCAAAGATGGTTTGCAATATACACTATCAGTATAGACTGTCTTGTCTGTTGACTGGTTTTTCAATTAGTTAGACTGAAAACCAACTTTCTGACCTGCTAAACCAGTTGAACACCAGCTTTTCCATGCTGGGAGACCATCTTAAACTAGATAAGACCACCTTAAATCAGCTAAGACCAGCAAACGATCTTAAATCAAAACTTAAACTGTTTTAGGAAATGAACCTTCCTTGTACTGTATGCTAGGGATGCACTGATATTTTGGCCGATATCGAGAATTCTTTATATTTGAAAGCTGATAACCGATATATTGGCCGATAAATCCAAATCCAAATTTTTATATCATTTTTGAGAGCTTGATTACAAAAGCAAAAGTCTCTCCATTAAAAGCCATGTCCCAAGCACACAATTATAATGTTCTCATTATAATTTTATAGCCTATATGACAGACTTAATCTGCACATTAGAGCATCCGCACTTAACTGTATTTTCCTTTTTGAAGTGATTTAAATCACATTTCAAGCAATTCAAAACCATCATGGCGAACAATGCACAGCTGAAGTGTCTCAGCGGAAAGAAATAATCCATTATTTAATAACGATAACATTAAACATGAACATATATCGGCGATACCGATATGGTGGTCGATATATTGTATGTATTCGCTGGTGCAAGCTGGTAGACCGTAAGACCAGCAAACCCCAGCTAAGAGTTGGGCATGCCATCTGAAAGTGGTCAGGCTGGTCTTTGTAAAATGATAGATTCAAATGACCAGCTTGAATCATCTTGCATTAGCTATTAGACCAGCTATTCTGAAACAGCTTCATCTAGATTTCTCAGCTGTCAAAATTGCTAAAACTAATCTTTATTTACACGTGCGAGCCCTTACCTTGATCTCATCTCCATAGAAATGTGTCAGGGAAGCGTCACCGACCACCAAAGTCTCAATAAACCTGGGCGTGGAGACAAAGCGCCTGCGCCTAGACGGCATCTGGATCATCGATTTTTGATGATCATCTCCGATATCTGACAGCTGTTTGGAGACCTGCGGGGACTTTGTAAAACGTCTTCTTTTAATGACATGCAGCTGCTCGGTTAACTTTCCATATGTTCCCAAGCCGAAAAGTTTAGGCTCGACTGTATATTCTATGCCATCTGTAATGAATGATCCTAAAATCCCACGACATAAACTGACAGAAACAATAGAGTCCTCGTTGGAGTCAACAGCGCCGGTGTAAAAACAACCCTTTAATAATTCTGCTCCAGTCTCTTCAGTTTGATTCAAGGACTTATAAAGATCTGTCAGGTTGCTGGTTGACTCGAGTCTTTCTTGTGGTTTGACTTTAATGCGATATACCGTCAGTGCTGGCGATATAAAGGTGCTGTCCGGCGTCAAATTAAGTGTGAAATTCCTTCCGAAAGCCGTGAGTCTGAAGCTGGGTTGTTCTTCACTCCTCTTTGCCATTCGTCCACCGGTCCTTCCAGTCAGCCGTACAGGTATAATCTCCTCACTCTCAAACGAGTGAGTAGATGTTTCAGAGAAGAGGCAAACTATTAATGTAGATATGACTAAACACGACCACATTTTATTTAAACGGCGCTGTTCCAAAAAGAAAATCATAAATATAACGAATTGATTACTATAGGCTAATGATAAACTTTTAGGAAACTGACTCATTGATTCATTCCTTGTCTGAAAAATGTTAATATCCTTAACGTTTAAAATGAGCTACTATCCAACACATGCCTTAATTTGATTAAATCGATTTTGAAACTGAGTAATTATTTAATGCAATATCACAAATTGAACTGAAGTCAAGTCGGAGCCAAGTTCGTGAGCTCTAAAGTCCAGGACTGTCTCACGGATTGAGGGGCTGGTATTTATACTTTCGGAGAAATGAGAGGTTTATTTTTGATATCCAGCGCTGCTGCAGTCCCTCCTCCCACTGTGCCCTCATGAAAAACCTCTGGATCGGGTTTGCCCAATGAAAACTGAGAAGCACACCCCTTCCTAAATAGCAACAGTTTGTTAACCGAGTAGTTAAAATCAGTGTATTTCTAGTTGTGAAGTGCTAGTAATATGTTCCCCATAAAACTTCAAATATTTCATTATGTAAACGTAAATATATATATATATATATATGCTTGATAAAGTGATAAATAGCAGTTTTATGTAAAAGACTAACCTCAGATTTCACAGACAATGCTTAGATCTAGTCCCAGACTAAAATTCATGTACTGTTTTATCTTAAATCAACTTAAAATATCTTAAAATATGCCAATGCCATTGGTTTGTCTCAAGATGCACAACAGCAATGTGCACACCAGGCGCTTTTATAAAAGCTAATTGAATGTCTTAATTTAACTAAGGTCTAATCCTGGCTTAATCTAAAATCTGTCTATGAAACCAGGCCTAAATGCTTAATTGCTCTACAAGTGCTGATTGATAAATTATCACCATTGTGCTGTGTTGAGCAATCTGCTCAAGAGGGCTATAAAACGTAGGTTGTATTCAGATTGTTTAAAAGCATCAACTACATCATTATTTTACAGCGCTCTTAAAAATTTTCGTCATTGTAGTTGACTCAAAGTAGAAAGGGGACATAATGTTCAATTTCCACAAGATGGCAGTAAGACATTGAACATGGATGTGCACTGCATTGCTTTATGTTTCGTTCTGATTCGTACCAGTATGAATCTGAAATCGTTAATAGATAGTCTCTGACTCAGACACCAGATGGCGACGATGATTTAAACGAGGTAGGAATAAGTTGAAAGACTACATTCACGATAAACTAGGCTATTAGAAGGCTACACATGTAGATATTACCTCAAATGTAATTTAAATATTTTAAAGATAATCTGCATGATCATAGTCCCTCAACTGTTCCTCTTTGCATCAGTGTACCTAATGTAACCTACTTATTAAGATTAATATTTTGCATACAATTTTCCATTATTTGTATTGTCTAAGGTTGCAATAAAACATTTGCGTTCCAAATGGATAACTAATCTATGTATAATTCACAACCAGTTTTATGCGTCTATATTGGAAATTTGAAAACAATGATATTCATTGGTTTATAGCATAAAGAGAACTCCATTCTCTATAAGCCTCAAGCAAGATTATACAGAATCTGTATGGCATTTGGGTCAGCAATGAGAGTCACAACCTCCAGGAAAGGTTCTGATGTGCATTCTAAAAGCAGCCAACCGATGGAGCTTTTCCAATAACTAGACAGGCTAGTCCATAGAATAGCTATATCAAATGTGACTTGTTCCACTGTGGGCAAGGGCAAAGAAGCTGCAATGTTCTACATGTGGATGGTCACTTGGCAGTTCATGCAAGAGTTCACAGTAGGTGTCATAATGGACAATCATCTACTGTTCGTGCCGCTTCCAAAGAGCTTTCAAAGCCCCATCATGACCACAATGTGTGGAGTTCAGCTGATAAGAGAAGGGTTGGGGAAAATTTGAAAGACTTTGCTACAGCATCCAGCAGCAGTACACAAACTTGCAGAGCCTGAAGTTAAGGGAAGGGAAATCAAGGGAATCCATGATGGCTAAAACGAGGAAAGGCTGTATAGGTGTTAACACTGCACGTACATTTTTGAATACCATATAATACACACATAGCTCATTTTTAATACCATGAATAGGCCTATATAGCTAATTATTTGAATTGTTGCATTTGCTTACAGGTGTATTGTAACAATACTGTGTGAACATAGACTTTCATTTGTATTCTTTCTTGCTGTCATATGGCAACTTTATCTATTCAAAATATAGGCTAATTTATAACGTTATGATGCAATACTATAGCTACCCATTAAAGAAGCACTATGGAAGATATTGTAATTAAAATTCCATTGAGCAAGCACATTAAAAATGGTTGTCAAAATGTGTTCTTACCTTACACCGATGCACTTCGGTAAGCCTAAAATGTTCATTTAAAATTTGAGCAGTCGGGTCGGATTTCGCGGGAAATCGTAGTCTTGTGTCATTGTGTTAACGTCATCCCTTATGAAAAATAACCATGGTTTTATTGTAGTAAAAGTGTAGTAACCATGTTTTTTTTTGGCTAATTGATTACCATTTATATAACCACAGTTTTACCATAAATACCATGGTTAAACTATGGTTAGAGTAATAACAACACCATGGTTAATTTGTGGTTACCATGGTTTAACTACAATAACCATGGTTTTTTGGTTTTATTTGTAGTAAAACCATGGTTCATTTTCGTAAGGGATGCTCGTAAACACAGACAAGAAAGTCCGTCTACATGTAGTAGGCTATGTATGAAGCTTGTTCTTGTTACGTATAATTTGAACTGGTAAACTACACTGTAAAGAAAAAAAAAGCGGAAAATATAGGCTACTGATAATTTTCTGCCAGGACATTATCCAGTAGGCTAATTTTACGGAAATGTCTGTTAACCCGTAAACACAACCTAATGCAAAGCGAAATTCCAAACACAGGTAAAACACCTGTATGTATGTATATATACAGCCTACATATAGCCTATATATATAGAACAATATAGAAAATTCCTTTATATTTGTAAGCTACAGTATATTGTGCCCTATTTTTATGCATTTGTTTTTACATTATAGCCTACAGTAATGGGCAGTTCTAAATGCACCAATCAAAATGATTAGGGTTATGTGTTTTAATGCTTTCATTACACCTCCTCTCATTATTTGAAATGATTAACACAAAATATTATGTATTTCATTTTACAAGAATTTTTATGAAATAAATAACATCATTTTAATTATATATAATAATGTTAATATATATATATATATATATATATGTTAAAATTTAAAATAAGTTATTTTTAAATAAGTTATATTTTTAAATAAGTTAAAAAATAGCCCGTTTACACAATTCCCAAGTAATTTGCCAAGTATTCCACACCTCTACAAATGACATGCATTTCTATAGAGTGGGAGGTAACCTCTGAAGCGCGCCTGGCTTGATGCTCATATTTTAGAGAGCCAGAAGTGTCTGCGGTGTTCAACATGAACTATGAGCTCTCATCTGAACCTCCCCAAAACTTATATTACAGTCTGCCATGTTTACATATGACGCAAAAGAATAAAAAAGAGAGAGCCGGTTTCACAGAGAGAAACACCATGGCGATGGATGGCAATGCTTAGTTCTTATGACGGATGTACAGAACCATGATCGAGAGCATCACGGTGTGATTTACACTTTGAGGGATATTATATTCACCACCAACAACGATGTCGGTTTTCCCCGTTGTTTTGCTTTACCACTTGCTTTTTTTAACGAAAATATACCTCTGTATGGAAACTGATTTTTGTGAACCTGTTCGACTTGATCGTGACAATTTCCCAAGTAATGACAAACTGAACACAGAACTTGTTGTTTACAGAATAAACGCTTTTAATCAGGAATTTTATCTTAATCTTCTGCCTGACTCAAGTTTTCTGGCTCCTGACGGCACATTTCAATATGACACCTCATTTTCAAGTGCTTTTTTAGGACCTGCTTTTAGAAGATGCTTTTACTCCGGTGATATTAACGCAGACAGGACTTCATACGCAGCTGTCAGTCTCTGTGGAGGTGTCCGAGGAGCGTTTTCTTATAACGGGATGGAGTACCTCGTAGAGAGGAGGTCGACCAACACAGCACCAGGACTGATCTCAGATGATGCTGAAAAAACGCACATCATCCGCAGGAGAAGACATCTTCACGCTCCGGACTCAACATCTCGGTGCGGAGTTACATCTAGTTTAAACCCGGGCGTTGTGGAGTCCTTAGAAAAGTACAAACATGTGAAGGGACATTTGAGGAACTTCACAGAAACTTTGAGCAGATCGAAAAGATTCGCATCTATACCGAGATACGTAGAGGTTCTGGTTGTTGCTGACGAGTCTATGGCAAAATTCCACGGTGACGACCTGAAGCATTACCTTTTGACTCTCATGTCTGTCACTGCAAAGCTGTACAAACACCCCAGTATCTTGAACGCCATCAGTATAGTGGTTGTAAAGCTTATGGTGATTAATGAGGCAGAAAAAGGACCCAAAGTATCCAGTAACGCGGCACTAACGCTGCGCAATTTCTGCACCTGGCAGAAGAAGCTGAATAAGAATAACGACAAACACCCAGAGTATTGGGACACAGCTATTTTGTTTACAAAGCAGGTAAGAAACACTCATGGGTCAATGCTATATTAGGTCACTTAAAATACTGAAAAAATGTCATTCAAAATATCTCATATCAATACATCCCTTCTATGATGAACATGTTGTTGTTGTTGTTGTTGATTAAGGCAGTGGTTTTCAAACCTGTCCTGGACTAACGAGCTGATGAGTTCAATCAGGTGTGATAAATGAGGGAGAGACACAAAATGTGCAGGGTTGGGGTGCCTCCAGGACAGGTTTGAAAACCACTGGATTAAGGCAATATTAGGGCTGTCAAAATAAAAGTGTGTTTACATAATATATGTGTCTACTATTATGTATATATAAATACACACACATGCATGTACATATTTATTTATTTGCATATTTGCATATATATATATATATATATATATATATATATATATATATATATATATATATATATATATATATATATATATATATATATATAACATTTCTTAAATATATACATGCATGTGTGTGTATTTATATATACATAATAATTATATACAATACACACAAATATTATGTTAACACAAACTTTTTTTTGGATGCAATTAATTGTGATTATCACCTCTGATATCCTGATTAATCACTGACCCATATTTTACAAAAGTTTTCCATAGTTGTTCCTTGGTCACCTGGTATGTATGAGCATTACACCCTTCAGTGGTTTTGTCACAATAGAAACCCTTTCTAAATGAACAGGACGTGCCATCTGGATAGAAAATAGTAAAACATTTCTGGAAACATGCCAAAGCTAGGGAGTGCTCCTAAAAGAAAATGTAATTTTCTAGCACTTGATTCCAATACAAACTTAAAAGCACCATTACATCATCAGAAAGCTGAAAGCACATGTCAGGAGTTACAAAAACACTAAATTCAGTACTGACTCAAGCAGAGGAGTGATCCAAGTCAGCTGTCTCTACCGCTGCCTGCTATGCCAAGATACCTGCGCTGCACCTGTTATTTCAGCAAAATTAACTCCATGGCTTTATATTACTTGCAATAAACCAATACAAACGTCTTTGCTGCTAAATATTTGGTAAAAAAGCTATTATTTTAAGTATTAAAAAGTGAAAGTTGAACAGATATGTCTTCTCATGGCCATTTCCTTCAAACTGCAACACTCCTCAGGTTTTAAAGCATGAGAAAGTTGAACCATTTATGTCAAGACACTATTGGGATGTTGTCAGCATTGCCAATGTTATCCCTGAAGACTCCAGGTGGCTGCATTATGATGTTCTCACATGGTTCCATCTGTCCTGTTAATAATGTCGTAACTACAGCTGTTTAAAGGCATTCTTGGCCACCCTTGCAGGTCCTGTGCTTCTCATTATACAAGCCAAGCTTGTATTCTGATCTGACAAATTGGAAATAGACGGTTTACACACATACGCTTTGGATCGGACCAAATGAGGAAGATTTAAATTATTTCAGCGATTATGATTTCTATAGTGTTCAATCTTCATACTGCTCCTGAAACACTTGAGGCTTGTTAAGTCACAATACAATCACTGATTCCACAGGACCTGTGTGGGGCCACCACGTGTGACACTCTGGGAATGGCTGATGTAGGCACCATGTGTGATCCTAAGAGGAGCTGCTCAGTTATTGAAGATGATGGTCTCCCCTCTGCCTTCACCACTGCACATGAACTAGGTGAGAGCTATGTTTGGTTTCAAAGTCAGACTTTTGTGTGTAGTAAAAAAAAAAAAAAAAAAAAAGGTGACCTAAAGGTCCCTGTCTGAGTTATCTGCCCAGTGCCCACCCTGAGACTGTCTGTGGTGTAATTAAGTCGAATCTTTCAGGGTGATGGGATTTTGACGGGGCTTCTCACTCCTGAAATTCTATCTCTGATTCCTTAATCTTAAACATGAATGTTGTGCCAGCTGTTTCAAGGAAAAAAGCCCTGTCATACTCTATTATTAATTTAGTAGAACAATGACAACAGCATTCAAGAGTTTTCCTTCATCTCTTGATCCCTGTGAAAACAAAGGTTTAATAAAAGACAGATGGAAAAACATTAGCAGATGCTGAAAGAACCACATTCACTGAGGTTGGTCCACCAGTGCCATCCTTATATGGTGTGTACAGACCTATTAAACTCATTGAACATATTTGAATGTGTTAGTCATTGTACAACTTGTAAACAAACTGATGATAAATAGAGAGTAACTCAGCCACAAAGTGTAGGCCACCTAAAATCACAGAGCGGGAGAAATCAAATCTCTAGAGCAATAGAGACGTGTCCTCTGGTGTGACGAATCACGCTTCTCAGCCTGGCAATCCGATGGACGAGTCTGGGTTTGGTGGTTGCCAGGAGAACGGTACTTGCCTGACTGCATTGTGTCGAGTGTAAAGCTTGGTGGCGGGGGGGATTATGGTGTGGGGTTGTTTTTTAGGGGTTGGCCTTGGCTTCTTAGTTCCAATGAAAGGAACTCTTAATGCTTCAGCATACCAAGACATTTTGGACAATTTCATGCTCCCAACTTTGTGGGAACAGTTTGGGGAAGGCCCCTTGACTGCACACCAGTGCACAAGCAAGGTCCATAAAGACATGGATAAGTTTGGTGTGGAGGAACTTGACTGGCCTGCACTGAGTCCTGACCTCAACCCGATAGAACACCTTTGTGATGAATTAGAGCGGAGACTGCAAGCCAGGCCTTCTCGTCCAACATCAGTGCCTGACCCCACAAATGAACTTCTAGAAGAATGCTCAAAAATTCCCATAAACACACTCCTAAACCTTGTGGAAAGCCTTCCCAGAAGAGTTGAAGCTGTTATAGCTGTAAAGGGTGGGCCAACTCCATATTAAACCCTACGGATTAAGAATGGGATGTCATTAAAGTTCATGTGCATGTAAAGGCAGGAATCCCAAAACATTTGGCAATATAGTGTAGATAGATAGATAGATAGACAGATAGATAGATAGATAGATAGATAGATAGATAGATAGATAGATAGATAGATAGATAGATAGATAGATAGATAGATAGATAGATAGATAGATAGATAGATAGATAGATAGATAGATAGATAGATAGATAGATAGATAGATAGATAGATAGATAATGAATGTGACATGATGAAATGCTAACAAAATGTAAAGTATATTTCTGTCAAAAGACAGAAACTAAAACTGTGTAAAAAAAAAAAAAAAAAAAAATATATATATATATAAAAATATATATATATATATATATATATATATATATATATATATATATATATATATATACTAATTTCCAAATTCCTTTATCAAAATTATAACTGAAATGGCGTGACTATTTCTTTGGCTCTTATCCAGGCCATGTCTTCAGTATGCCACATGACAGTGTGAAGGCTTGCGAGGAGGTATTTGGAAAGTTGAAGGACAACCATATGATGTCTCCCACACTGATTCAGATTGACCACAATATGCCATGGTCTGTCTGCAGTTCTGCCATCATCACAGACTTCCTGGATGCCGGCCATGGTTAGTTTGCTGACTGCTCTGTTGCGATCAACTCTGACAAGTGTATCTCAGCAACATCGAACAAATACATCAAGGATATGCTCAGCACAAATTTACTCTTTGCTCTCTAGGAGACTGTCTGCTGGATCAGCCCCAAAAACTATTGGCTCTTCCAGAGGACCCTCCGGGTGTCAGCTACTCGCTCAGCCGTCAGTGCGAGCTGGCCTTCGGCTCAGGGTCTAAGCCGTGCCCGTATATGCAGGCCTGCTCCAAACTGTGGTGCACGGGAAATGCTAAAGGACAGCTGGTGTGCCAGACTCGCCACTTTCCCTGGGCCGACGGTACTACCTGTGGAAGCAACAAGCTGTGCTACAGGGGGATTTGTACTGATAAGCAAAATACTACCAAAGACAAGGTGAGTGATGTGCTAACTACAGTGTATCTTACTGCAGACAAATGCTCTTGATTTGAATGTTTGGACACGTCAGTCACCCCTGGATATTAAAATAAGTATACTATATGCTCACCACAACTGCATTTATTTTGATCAAAAGCAGCAATATTGTAGCCTGACAAGCCAGACCCACATCACTTGAGATGTTGGGTCTGGGAACACACCATTGGCAGGGCACCATTGGCAGGGCTCAATCCGAGAGGCGGGATAAATGGTTGTCTTTCCAATTCCCTCTGCACGCAATAGGATAGCGCTACAACCAACCAGAGCAACGAAGAAGGTGAAGCGGAGCTAGTTGATAGATTAAACTTTCACTGTATCTGGTTGGCAAAACTCCAAACACATCTTCTTTTTTTGCCGTTCTTTGATCTTTTCTCAAAGAAAAGCTTAACTCCAAGTCTTCCAGAGCCGTGGCCAAAGCCGATTCGAAAGACCGCTGTTCGCCAGCTTCTTTGTTTTCAAGTGGCACGCAGAACCGTCACATCTATGCCGTCATTATGTTAAGCCCGCCCACCAACTCTATACACGATGTGATTGGCCTGACCAGAGTTTGGTTTTTCCAGCTCGCAAGCCAATGGAGAGTTGCTAGACTACCCTGGCTGCAAATTAGATTTGCTGCCGCTAGGGTGCGTCTAGATATCTAGGCTAGCAATATTGTGAAATATTATCACAATTTAAAATAACTGTTTTCTATTGTAATACTTTTTAAAATGTAATTTATTCCTGTGATGGCAAAGCTGATTTTGGCAAAGTCTTTAGTGCCACATGATCCTTCAGAAATCATTCTAATATGCTGATTTGCTGCTTAAGAAACCTTTTGTTGAAAACAGTTTTGCTGCTTAATATTTTTGTAGAAACATATACATATAATAAATCCAAGACACTATCAATACTTGCAAAGATATCAAAACTTTTTTATTAGCAACGTTTCAGTCTCATGACCTTCATCAGGCATATATACAGATATTACTCAAACTCCATCACATTTAAAAAAATCACATGACCAATCACTGCAGAGAACTAATAAATGACAAAATCATTGATATATTCAGTCATTTATTAGCATGATTACTAGTCAGTGGTTCTCTGCAGTGATTGGTCATGTGATTTTTTTATTTTTAAATGTGATGGAGTTTGAGTAATATTTGTATATGCCTGATGAAGGTCATGAGACCTAAACGTTACTATACTAAAAAAAAGTTTTGATATCTTTTGCAAGTATCGATTGTGTGGGATTTCCTTTAACTTTTGAGATTTTTGGATTTTTTTATCCTCTTTCCTACACACCTATCTATTGCCAACAGGTGTGCAATGGTAATTGTCAATTAACTTATGTATATATATATATATATATATATATATATATATATATATATATATATATATATATATATATATATAAAATAGAAAAGTTTGAAAATTTGAAATATAAGTATTTTGTAACATCATTAATGTCTTTACTGTCACTTTTGATAACTTTAATGTGACCCTTGCTGAATAAATGTTTTAGTTTCTTTCAGAAAGTCTTACTGACTCCAAACTGTTGAGCAGTGTATATACACAGTGTATACAATACAATTATTATATTATTCAATTAGATTGTTGGATTTTTGTCCAATTTTCCAGAAAAAAAAAAAACAAAACAAAAAATGAATCTAAAAATCGAATAAACAAGTTAAATTTACCAAAAACTATGTAAGGCATTAATACTTGTTTTCATAATTTATCAAAGATATAATATTATCCACTGTTGATTCTCATATAAATTTTACTTGTTTTAAGGATTTTTAGATATTTATTTTACTGAAAAACAAGTTAATTAAACTAAGAAGTAATTTTTTGTGTGCTGTACAATGTTCATGATAACTCACAATTTGATGTTAATCAGGCTAGCTTAATATATTTTTTGTTTGCCAGTCTTTTCAACAGGGATGTAATCATTTCTGAGCCGTGTGGACTCTTTCCGCAGGTAGATGGCCGTTGGGGTCGCTGGGGTCTGTTTGGTCCGTGTTCCCGTATGTGTGGGGGAGGGGTGCAGCTCGCCAAAAGGGACTGCAACAACCCTGTCCCTGAAAACGGGGGCAAGTACTGCCAAGGACTGAGAGTGAAGTATCGCTCCTGCAATTTAGAGTCTTGTAAGGATTCAGGTAAACAAAACATCTTTCAGTCTCATGTTAAACAACATGAATGAGTCAATATTCGTGTCTGATGATGATTATTTGTGACAGGAAAGAGCTTTCGAGAGGAGCAGTGCGAGGCGTTCAATGGCTTCAGTCTGAACACTAACAGACTGAGTCCGTCTGTGGTCTGGGTCCCGAAATACTCTGGAGTCTCTGTTAAGGACAGATGCAAGCTCATCTGCCGGGCCAATGGCACCGGATACTTCTATGTCCTTGCGCCAAAGGTAAATAAATTGATATACCTGCTTAAATACTTCAAAGTTGTTTGACATTAGTGGTTTATTTACAGGAGAAGTTCTGAGCCAGTTTTTATCTCATGAAAGGAATAACATCCCTATTTCAAAGCGAACAAGATACTATTAAAAAGGAATGGTGGGAGCTTATCTCTCAGATATGGCGTGTGGACTGACACAGTGCAGGGTCACAATTGCTTGTCACAATCACTCATTCTGTAGATGAGAAGAGAGAATCTGCCACAGTATCAGCAACCTATACAGCTAGTGTATTAGCTTACAATAGTTACACAACTAAAACCATGTCCTAACCGGCTGAAACGCATCAAAGCGACAAGTGATGCTACATTCTGTTAGTCACTTGGTTTCTTAGCCATTGGACCGAAATCCTGCTTCTTAGTAAATATGAATTTTGTTAATATACTGACTTCTGTAGAATTGGTAATATAATACGTAATGCTTGTATGTGTTACTAACACTCAAACCAAAATTTATTCAGACACATTTTCTCACATTATCAGTTTATTCACTATAGTTTAGAAAATGGTAAAAAAAAATATGACAAGAACTCAGACTTAAACTGTGTCAGAACAAATTCATCTTGATAATGTCAGATAGCTTTGGAGAAAGGCATGTGATGGATTACAATCAACCAATCAGCTGTTAAACTTAAGTACACAGTTAGATAATACCAATTTAGGTCAACCAATGACCAAGCAATGCTTCATTTTGTTCAGTCTGTGGTGTCAAAGGTCGCATTGGCAATTAATGAAAAAACACGTGAGCAAAACACGGTCAGATCAAAGTGTCTGAATAATGTTGGTCCCAAATTTTAATAAATTTTACTGGTAGTCCACTGTATGAATTTTTGGGTATAATGTCACAGTTTACTTTATTTTGCTATCCTCACTTACATAAATGAAGTACAGTGTCCTGCACCCACTAGTAAAAAAATATATCTGGTGTCTGAATAATTTTTGGTTTGACAGTATATAATACTTACACACAGGGGTGCACATAACTGGTGCGCATGCGTGGTAATGATAAATGATGGAAGGGAAGCGCTTTTGAGTAGCTACCAACATTTTTGGGGACAGGGACACGTTTAGGGACAGTAGGATTTTTCTCCATCTCTGGTAAAATAGCAATCATGATGATAAGTGTGTTCATTAATTATTAGGATCACAGATCGCAGTTGATCCGTGATCCATATGAACCAGGCCCCACGGTTTGACACACATGTGATTTGTGGATTAACTTCTAAGTTTAAGTTTTGAAAGTTTATCATTTACACATTCAAACGATTTTAAACGAGGAAGAGGCGGCGAAAATCGGGATTCGTCGGGACTCGCGCACGCAGATAGAGAGGGGCGTGTTTCAGACATCGTTCGAACACCTGCCCTGTCCAAATACCCACACTTGCGGTCTTGGCCTCCTCAGAGCATGTGTACGTGGCATGAAGTAATTGCGCAAGACTGTCCCATGTCTTAAAAATGCCCAAGTGCAATGCCCTTAATGCACACTAAACCAAACCAACACTATCTCGAATACCACTTCAGAGCGGGTAAGCGTACATCCCATCATAGGATACGCGGTCCCAGTGATAGAGAGAGGGAAAAAAAGTGCTTGACTTGATGAAACATGGACAAGGAGAGCTAAAAGTGTTGCTTATTTGGAAGAACATGCCACTAGCAACACCAAGGTTATAGGTTTTACTGGGAATTACTCTTGTATAACTCAACACCTTTAAGTTACCATACTTAAAAAGAGGCCGATGGTGTAGCGATGGTGAATGTTATCTGTGTGACAGGTGGTGGACGGAACCTCTTGTTCCCCTGATACCTCAGCGGTCTGTGTTCAAGGAAAGTGCATCAAGGCTGGCTGTGATGGCAAACTGAGCTCCAACATGAAGTTTGACAAGTGTGGTGTGTGTGGTGGTGACAACCAAAACTGCAAGAAAGTCTCTGGAATGTTCACAAAACCTATGTAAGTGCTTTATCTCAGAGTATATGGTTTAAAAGGGGTCATGACAAGAGAAATCAAATTCGCCTTGATCATTTGACATGTAAAAGGTCCTTAACATTAAAACATCCTGCAAGTTTCATAGCTTAAAGCGTCCTCCTCATTATAAACAAAGCATTTATTTAATCAAGCGGCAAAAATTGCTTTTGATATTGCAGGATCTGTGACGTCGCACAGGCAAAATACATTTACATATGACAGTTTCCAGAGTAAAACATCGATGAATAGTCGATACATCATCACACTATAGGCCCCGCCCACTGGTGTTCAGCCGCTTATCCGGTTGTTAAGTCTGATGTCACGCGGAAGCGCTTCCCCCGGGTCCAAACGCTTATACCACAAGAAAAACAACAAACGGTGCTAATATACACACACAATGTGGTGTAATACTACAAAAAAAATGATAATCATAACCTTTATCTCCATACCGAAATTCCAGATGGCCAGACAGTGATTCATCTTTTATAAATCATTAAAATATTAATGTCTGTGATGCTGTGTAGACTGTAAGTATTTAAAATGTTTAACTTTTTAAAATGTTTGATGTTTAATATGAATAAATAGCGCTCATAAACGGCCGTCGATGGTATTCTCAAGTGAAACGAGTTGAGGCTTGGACCCAGAAACGGCATTCCTTACGTCACGACTTAACAAGCAGATAACAGCTGACAGTATACAGATGCACGTTCAGTTTCGGACATACTCTCAGCGTCAGAAACATGTGGATGGTTTATTTTTACTGGCATCCCGGACCACGTCAGAGGTTTCGTAAACAAAGCACAGTGTAATGGAGAGTTTGCAAAGAAACTTTTGTTGAAAGATGAAGCAGCTGCATCACAAACCGTAATTACTTCATAATGCTTTGTCTGTAAATGACGATTATGGATAATGTTTTCAAGACACTTACTCACATGCAATAGCGAGTGGGCGTTGATACTGTTTCCTATGCAGTGACATTAGCCAATCATAACAGTGGCCATTTACTGACAAGCAGTAAAGGAGACAAATCATTTTAGACAGTGTCAGAATGAGGGTTGAAAGTAATTGTTTTTCAGCATATACATGGGCATCGGAACCATTGTATGTGGGTGGGACCGCACATATGTCTGTTCACTTTTCAGAGTGCCGTCAGTCAAACCCATTCCACTTGAGGAATGCCCTGATAAATTAAACTCCATTTCTTACAGCCTTGCCTTCCACGCTGCTGCTTCTTCAAATCCATTCCACTTGGCTCATTCAGAGTCCATATCAATTAAACTCCATTACGTGTGTTTTCACCACTCGCACCCGCGACACAGCAAGGCAAACAAAGCATCTTAGCATACCTGTTGCTTAGGTGGATCTGGCTGTGTGCTCACATACTGTCACTAAGTCTGTTGTGATTGGTCTACCGCTTACAGCACGTGTTTTGGATGCTAAACACCCATTACTATAACTGAACTTCATAAAGCTCAATGATTGTACACTGTAAAGATAGTGACGATGACATTGATTTTACCATAATTACGCAATTATGGCATTATGCAAATGTATTTTCTAGTGACGTAGAACCGCTACACAGTGAAATTTGATTTCAAAATGGCTCGTTTAGGCGGTTCAGAGTCGATTCTTTCTTTTGGGAGACAATAACTTTATTTATTGTGCACTTTCGACTTTACAACTTTGCAGAACATTTACATTCATTAAAGCTTGGTACATACTCCGCAAGAACAAATAAATTTGTTTGTTTTCTCGAGGTGGCAAGAACAAGAGCAAAGTTAATTGTCCAGGACATTCCATACTTCATGAGGAAAGCAGGTGCCGAACTTCTGGAGAGTCCTGCATTAACCCTGCCCACTTTCAATTTCTGACCAATCACACAATAGTTCTCGGACACCCACAAGAAAAAAGTTCTGCGCAGATGATGTGTCGAGAACAAGCTGCGGGAACTCCCAAACTGGGTCTGCGAGAACAAAATGACGTAATTTTGTTCTCACAGCCCTGGGAGTGAGAACTTTTTTCTCTGTTCTTGCGGAGTATGTAATGGCCTTAACAGCTATATTACACCCTGCATGAAGGGAATATTCGAAAAACCATAATAGGGGCACTTTAAGTGAATGTTCATCATTTGTTCGCCTGTTGCTTTTTCATCTAGTCTTTGTTGCAGCATTGAATTACAGTTACACTTAGACTATGTTGTTATAACACTAACAGTTATCTGAACTGCTTGGGGGAGGAAGGATTTTATTTGTTCAAAACAACTTACTTAACTTACTTTGTTGCTTGTTAATTTTTGGGAAACCTTGCCAGGTACGTGGTAACCGTTTTAGGCTATACAAGCAATGGTTTAATTAAAAGACACCAGAATACAGGAAATGGCATTTTTCTGGAAAGGACCCATCCACATATTTTTAATTTTTTTTTTGCTTCCGACGCCCATGAGCATATATATTTGTTTTTCTGCACAAAAAACTTTACTAACATTATAAGTGCACCTCAAAGAACATCCGAAATAAAAAAATCCATGTCATGACCCCTTTAAAAAAATCCAACGGACTGGTTTCAGCTGCAGCAATTCCTTCTACCAGGTCTGTTTGCCATTCAGAATAGAATTGCAAATGCTTTTAAATTCTAATGGTCCAGTGTTCCTGATTTTTATTTGAATTGACATTGAATTGATGTTAATTTGATTTTAAATTTAAATTTGAATTTAAAGAATCAGAATTAAAATAGTATTGTTTTAAGGTGGTTACATGTACTTACTATAGTAATTGTAAATCCTGCATAATTGCAAGTAATTTACCTAAAACCAAACCCAGTAACACTTTATTTTACGGTGTCTTTGTTACATGTATTTACCATAGTAATAACAGTATTATGCATAATTACCTGCAACTAACCCTCAACCCTAACCTTACCTAACTCTAACAAGTACATGTTGTTAATTAATATTACTCAGTACTTAAATATATAATTACACTGTAACAATGACACATTAAAATAAAGTGTAACCCCAATTATATATATATATATTAGTGCTGTCGACATTAACGCGTTAACACATGTGATTAATCTTTTCCAGTTTAACGCGTTAAAAATATTGAATGCAATCAATGCAGCATCTGTTTTTTCGGTCATCCTTAGCGTTACATTATGATCACGCTCTTATTCATGCAAATGCTTTTAAACTATTCAAGCGCAACAACACAGAAGAGAACGCACTGTCTGTGCATGTCCTGTCTGTGTGACACACACGACACACAGAAAGATGCACGCCAGTATCGTGTGCACAGACAGTGTGCCAGTATCGTGTTCTCTTTCGCACTTGAACGAACAATAGGTAACAGAGAAAGTTTTATAATTTTACAACTATATAACTGTTTGTTGGTTAATTTGCGTGTGAGATGGTCTGAGTTAAACTGATATAGTTCCCTCTTAGTTGTTTAAACTGGTCAGTTCAACAGCTCAAACTTTCAGACTTTAGCTGTAGTTCAGTGAACATGCATTCCAGCGCTGCTTTATGACACAGCTCCAGAGAGATTAAAGTTTGATTGATGACCCCTCATAAAAATTCCACACCCCACACATAAATGACATTTATTATGGGTTCATGTGAGGATTGTTTTAAGTTCACATAAATTAAAAGTTATGTTTTTTGAAGCCTAATAAATGTAAAAATAAAAAATAAAAAAAAATGATAGCTTGGCCTTCATTCATAAAAAGATGCCATTAAACAAGTATTTAAAACATACTGTCTTTGGGCCCTATCATACACCCAGCGCAATGCAACGCCTGTTTTTTTGCTAGTTTCAGCCCGACGCAGTTATCATTTTCACATCCAGTGCTATTTCACGTTTAAATAGCAAATGCACTCGTGCCCATCTGTTTGCCCATGCTGGTCTGAAAATGAGGTGTGTTCAGGCGCATTGTTGGCGCTGCTATTTTGAGGAAACTGAAATAGACTGCGCCATTGACCAACAAAAACCTGGTCTAAAGTCAATGGTAAAGTCAATTTGTGTTATTTAAAGAGCGTGTTAGTAGTATGCCCCTATAAGCGGGTGCACAGCACACGTACACTCTGCTTATTACACACACAGAGACGTGCAGCAGCACACAAACATCTTCAAATATTAAAAATAAAATTGAATTTAATAATGTTTTTTTCTACATTAATTTTGGAGGTTAACTGTGAAATTATTACATTATAAAATATATAAAAAACTTAAGTGTTTTTAATTGCAAAGAATCACAGCTAATCACAGAAAAAAAGTGTGATTAATCAAGTTAATATTTATTGTTTGATACACCCCTTATATACGTTTTATAGTCTATGAGGTGGAGCAACACCTTATATTGCCATAATGATATGACCTGTAGATTTTTTTTTAATTGTAAATTCCATTTTAACTTTCAATTTAACTTCTAATTCAAATTCCTGAATGGCATCAAAATTCTAATTCATGAATCAAAAATTCTGAATATTGTTCAATCCTGTGATCTCATTTTACAGGAATGGATATAACTTTGTGGTGACTTTACCGGTCGGAGCTGCAAACGTGGACGTAAGGCAGCGTGGCTACCGTGGTTTGATTAATGATGACAACTATTTAGCAGTAAAGAATGTCCAAGGCAAATATCTCCTGAATGGAAACTTTGTGGTTTCAGCGGTAGAAAAAGACATTATCGTAAAGGGAAGTTTGCTGCGCTACAGTGGAACCGGCACATCGGTGGAGACGCTGCAGGCCACTAGACCTCTCAAAGAGTCTCTCACCGTGGAACTGTTGTCAGTGGGGAAAATGACGCCACCTCGCGTGCGCTACTCTTACTACCTGACTGTGGGAAATAAAGAGGGCAAGATCTTAAAGAAGGAGGAGAAGAACCCTACACATAACAGCGTGCTGGAAGACAGCAATAAAGTGGAACTGAAGAAGCCGGCCTATCAGACGCCATCTTATAAGTGGGTAGCGGCGGATTGGAATAAGTGCTCAGTTACCTGTGGTAGCGGGGTCCAGAGTAGATTGATACAGTGTTTGGACTCGGATGGGGAAACAGCGACATACTGTGACGGCACCCAAATGCCCAGTACCATGAGGGTGTGTGGTGACCCTTGCCCAACATGGAGCATCGGCGAATGGTCCTCATGCTCTAAAACATGTGGGAAAGGCTATAAGAGACGCCCACTGCGATGCATCACTCAGACTGGGCTGCTTTTACCTAGGGACCATTGCTCAAGCAAAAAAAAGCCACAGGAACTGGACTTTTGCACCGTTCGGCCCTGCTAGTGACCCATTCTGTGTGTTCTGGGACCCATTTTATGGAGCCAAAACAAAAGCAGTGATCTTTTTACTTGTGCGTCCTGTGGTGCCTCACTTTTTGTAATGGTAATATCGTCATGAAATAAAGACAAATGATGTCTTTAAGCAAGACGAAGAGGAATTTTTACCATGCTACATTTTAAGGTATAGTTAGATATCACCTACCTCAAAAAGGACAGGGTGTTTTAAAGCAACCAAATAACACAGACCATGTGAAGTTGTAAAATGTTATGTTATAGCATTAACACTGTCAAAAAAACTGACTTTTACAGCATCTCCTCTGCATGTGGTTTGTACATAAAGTGAAGATATCCGATTTGTGGCAAGTTTTAGTTTGTATTCAGACTTTATATACATGTGAATAATTTGATCTAAATGTGAAGCATATTGTATGCAAAAATAGGGCATCTTGGTCCATGCACTATTGATCATTCGTATTCGTATATTAAGATGAGCTAGTCAGTAGATTAAAGTGTTCCTAATCACTGAAGTTTCAACAAGCAGAATTTAGGATTATATATAAGTTTAGCGAAGACAAAACAATGACGCCAAAGGTAGGCTTTATTAAAAGTAATCAGTATCTCACCCTGTCATTTAAGGCTGAAGAGGACATCCTGAAAACATATTTACATTAAGAATGTTTATTATAATGGTACTATACACAAAGGGATAAAACAGTTAACATACTATAAATAAATCAGTTCATATACTTTATGGTGATAGACTTTATCAGTTCAGCTATCTATATACTGTAAGTATACCATATGAAAGACTTTGGGTCTTGTAAAACTGAACTCTGCTAAAAGACTCTGCAAATATTGTACAAAGGCTGCTCTACAAGAATTAAATCCAGTTTTCAGTTTTGATGAATACAGGTGAAGTGGGACACTTTCTGATCCTATGCCATTGCCATTTTAAAATGTGATGCCAAATGGCTGAACCTCTTATACAATACCATTTTAAAAAGATAGAAGAAAAAAAAGAAGAAATAATAATATACACAAAAATATACACGTGTCTTATTTTGCGTGTATTCATACTACACATGCAGCTGCTATGGCCACTATGAGTTTAGTAAAGTCACCATGTCTTGTTGTAAATGAATTAGATGTATTCTCTGCTGGATTTATGAAGATATTTTGTCATTTGTGCACACAACCCATGTAAACCGGATTGTTGCTGAAAGCATCTCATTCATTTAAAAGGTGCTCCCTTATTTTTATTTTTCCATCTTTTGATGTTAATACAGCAAAAGACACTTATGTTTTTCTATTGGAATTCATTGTATACTATGTATACATCCATCAACTGTGCACAAATAAATACAGAAATTACATGAAATGTTTAAAGGGATCTCCTCACTCTGTTGGGTTCTGGGGGAGTGTGTATGAATCATGTGTTAACGACAAGCCTCAAACTGAGCTGAAAAGATGACGCATCATGGACAATCCCGTAACATTCAGTGACACTGGAATTCTGCTGAGTTGAATGAAAACTGACTACATCAGACCTGATAATCCTCTACAATTGTGTGACAGAGATCAACAATCTCCAATGATGGATGGATAGAAGGATAGATATAGATCGGAATGCATCAGAAAGGAAGGACGCTTTTTCAGGTGTAACCTAGAAGTGTATGGAAACCATAAAATATCTGCATTCATAAGCAGTCATATTAAATTGGACTATTTCTCTTTGTCAGCCCTGCACATCCCCTGTCAATTAAAACCAGTGGTGGTCAGCTATTTCCAACTCAACTATTTCCAACTCATAACAAATGAAATTCCCCCCTGCCAGGATTATAACATTCGTCGCAGCAAGCACTATCTTGGCATTAAAATCACAGTATTAAAAAGTCAAAAGCACTACCTTCTCGAGCCAAGGTTAAATGAAATCATACACTTTATATTGTTTTTTTTTACTGCCCTAGTATATCAGTAGTCCCTTTAAAGGTATACTAAACGTGAATTAAACGTGGCACAATGCCCCTCATCATCACAGTATGCTAATGCCTATCTGGTGTGATCAGTGTGCAGATTGAGGACTGTTGGGACTATCCAGACACAGGATGGTTCTGTCTGGGGAAGCAGAGTCGCTTGCCAGGGACACACTTGCTTTCCACAACATACTATTTATCTGATGGATCCTGTGACGATTACCCTACTTTTAAAGCACGAATTTGATGTAAACAATAAATCTGCATAATACTCACATATGCAGTTCATAGGGGGCATAATGTATTAACCTTACGGTTAAAGCATGAAATAATGTTTAAACCTCTATCTTATTCTTACTTTTTTCTTGCAATTGTGAGGTTTTTTTATCTCCCAATTATGACATATAAACCTATAAAATCTTGCCTCGTAGTAACGTTTTTTATATTTTCTACCGTGGGACTTATTATTGCAGCTTTTCACACAACAAGAGTGTACCATTTTACCAATGAAAGAAATTCTCCAACTACAACAACTCGGCTTTGATAGAGCCGGGGGGGTTAAACATTTTGAACAGGAAGAACATTTTTATATAATTTTTCATTTAGTACTGCCCTTCGGAAGCAACAGAAGATGCTTGCATGTTTCCCTGAAGATGAACTAAGCACAATTTATCTTGATCTTCAAATTAAAAAAAAAATTCACCCCCCGGCTCTTAATGCATCGTGTTTCCTTCTGGAGCATCAGTGAATGTTTGAAGCTTTTTTAATAGTTGTGTTTGAGTCCCTCAGTTGTCCTCAGTGTGAAAAGATGGATCTTAAAATCATACAGTCACTGCTGGAGAGGGTTCAAACATGCAGAAGATGCTGGAAAACTGAAGAATGTGCAGGACCTGGAGGATTTTTCTGAAGAACATTGGGCAGTTTAACTGATCAGGACAAACAAGAGACTCAAGAACAACCATCACTAAACAAAAAAACAGCATGGATCATCCAGGGAACGACACGATATTAAAAATCAAGGGTGTGTAAACAATCTCACTCCTCAATACCTGTTTACTGAGCATAATCCAGTCAGATCACAGACCACTCATCTATTATGGGTACCCAGATCTAGACTGCGATGCAGGGTGGACAAAGCCCTGGCTGTAGCTGGCCCAAAGTTGTGGAACAAATTGCCTTTATCTATTAAAATCGCACCTGCAGTGTCTGAGTTCAAAAGTCTGTTTTCTTGTGCGTTTAACATCTTGTGAATGTACTGTATATTTTTAATTTCGGTGATGGACATAGGTAATTTTGTACAGGACTTTGGTCAACCAAGGTTGTTTTAAATGTGCTTTATAAATATAATAAACTTGAAACTTGAACTTTTGAACCGGGTCATTTTAATAAATTCAGCTATTTTTGTTGTATATGTAAACATATTTTATGTAAAATATCTTATTCAGGACAGTGCTATATAAAAAAAAAATAACATTCATTTTGTATGATCCCTGTTATTTTGTTCAAATTATTCACAGATTCTGCAAGGGGTGTGTAAACTTTTGAGCAAGCCTGTACATTCAAATATAATTAAAACAACTAAATACATGCTTAGTTAAAATAAAAAATATAAAAAACAAAAAATTCAACAGTGATTATTTCAGCCTGAATCATTTCGTAAATGTGGTGTCATTTGTGAAAACAAAGTATATTTCCACTGACGACAAAAGCAACATTTTTACAGCTGAAGATATTGGCTGCAAGGGAGCAAATGAGTTTTCATGAGGTCATATGAACTACTAATAAATATTATTCTTACTTCATGATGCAGACACACACACACTGCATAGCTGCAATAAAAAGAGCCTTTGGCTATGAAACTAACAGCCTCACATTTCAGGTCTAATGTATAATGGGGATTACGTTCAACACCTACAGGAAAAAAATAGTCAATGTTTTTCAGCAGTATACAATCTATTTAATAATCATGTGCATGATGACAGCAGATTTAAAGCATTTATTTAGTACTTAAATCCAGAAAACTCTTTTTTTAGCTTGATGAATCTGGAAAACATCAATGCATTGTAATAAACTTCAAGAGGTTTATCCATGTTTGACTGACTGCCAATAAAAATGGTTACTCTCCTATCCAAACAGTGCACACAGTTTGTCCAACTCCACGATATTAAAACTCTCAGCTGCTTTGGATCTATTGTTCCACAGGATTGACCTCGACTGCTCTTGAACCTTGAGAACACCCATGAAAATCTATATGATCAGCGTTGCTGAAGTTAATGCTTCAAGATGGCACAGGGAAGTTTGGACCCATTTTAAAGTCAAATAATGTGGCAAATACATAAAAGAATGGGTTTTTGTCGAACGGGTCTGTATCCGTTGTGCATTCAATCTCATAAATCCTTGAATTGAAAATTTCTTAGCGATTTTAAAATGAACTCACTATGTCTACTTTCACACATTCACTGAATGTTAGTGGATGACATATCCTTATTGTAAGCTGTTAACCTATTGTTACCCATTAATTCTTTGTTCGGACCACCATACAAATCAAAAGCCAAGCGTGAAGGCGGCCAGCAATAGTTAAGCAGGAGGGGGAAAAAAAGCTCTGTGAACCAAGAGGCCACTTTTCTTTCTTTGGCTTCACTTGCCCGTTTCAGAGAGCTGCTTTAAATCCACGTCATTCGAGACACTGCTTTTACAAGGTCATTTGAGAGTTCAAGCTTAGAAAATGAACAGGACCTTCTGTTACGGGGTTCTCACATAATGAGCTGTTGGACTGTAAAATAAATTGCAAAAAAAAAAAATTCTCCACATCTGAACTGAGCGTTTAAAATGATCCAAAGCTCAAAAGCTAATTCTAGAGATTACATGATACTGCCAATGAGGCGGTACGAGGGAAGCCCCAAAATTAGTTTCAGATAAACTCATTTATTTGAAGTCTCTTGTTTTCTTTTAAGTTAACCTTTAAGGGCCAGATTTACTAACAGCTTTCGCCAGCGCAAACCCTCTTTTGGTGTTGAACAAACTACTGTCAGGATTTACCAAAGACCAAAATTAGCGCTGGGCAGAGTTATTTTTGCAGCTGACCGTATTGCATATGCATTTATGGGGGTAAATTATGGCACAAATACCAGTAAATTACTCAAGTTGTTCCAAACCGGAACTTTTGTGGAAAGTACAGTGAGAATAAATGGGGTTCAATGTTGTCCGGATCCCAACAATCTCATGTTTTGCAGGGAAAAATAGAAATACAGTTTTACATTTTGACAGAATTACATTTTTTTGGGTAAACTATTGTATCTCTTTAAGCATTTTGTAGCATGATTTCAGGTCAGATAATAAAAACATAATTTTGCTGTATGTTTAAACCAACCTTGCAAAATCTGATTTTCAAAATGTCAGTAATAATGTGCAAATAGGGTATTATACGATATTATAGTTATTTTTGTGGCTGATCTTATCGCATATGCATTTGTAGGAGTTTCCTTTTCAGACATAACATTTATTTAAATTAATCATACAAGGTGATTTACTAAGGTTTGCTCTCGTCGATTTACTGGTGGTTGCGGCATTATTTACCGCCCAAGAAAAGCATGTCTTAAACCAGATGCTAATTGGCGCTGCTCTTGGTAGATTGCGTTGGTCATTATGGAAATGATCCGTCTGCGTCTGTGATCATCATCATCTGTACATCACATGGAGAACTTTCCACTCCCATCTGGGCCTTTTTGGAATTACGCTCTCATGCTAATTTGCCCTGTTTAGTAAATCTGGTCCTATATTTTCATATATGCAAACAATCTATATGGCTGAACCTTAAAGTAAAAGTAAAACAGTACACCCAAATGAGAAGTCTGTCTTCATTTACTCAAGTTGTCCCAAACCTTTTTCTTATTTTCTTCTGTGAGAAGTACAGTGAGAGTAAATGGCGTCCAATGTTGCCAGGACCCCAACATTCTTGTGTTTTACAAGTAAAAATAGAAATGCAGGTTTAAATTTTGAAAGAATTAAAAAAAAAAAAATGGGAAACCATCTCGTTAAGCATTTTGTAGAATGTTTTCAGGTCAGATAATTATGGAAGCTTGTTTCTATAGCTAATTGTGACTTTTTAATCTCTCAATTCTGACCTTTTTCTCACAATTGCAAGTTTATAACTCGCAATTCTTCTCTTCTCAGAATTGTGAGATATAAAGTCCAATTCTGAGGGGGAATTCTTTTTTTGCAATTGCGTGTTATAAAGTCAGAATTGCGAGATATAAACATATCTATAAACATAACATATAAAAAGTCGCAATTACCTTTTTTATTTTTATTCGGTGGTGGAAACAAGCTTCCATAGATAATCACTATAAAATAAAACAATACTTCTGAACCATTATTTTGCTTTATGTTTCAGCCAACTTCATCTGAATTTTTAAATGTCAGTAATAATGTGTAAATAGGGCATTCTACAAAATTCTTCAATATGGCACAAGGCAATGCAAATACTTATTTGGAAAGTGAAAAATGGTAAAAACACCACATCGACCTCACCCTCTGCATTAGTTAGTGGCTATAATTAGGGATTTTCCAGGGTTACTGCAGATTTAAGTTACTATGGTGAAAAGGTATAATGCACATCAAAATAAGGGCTGTGCCTAATGTGTGTGAAACCTCAGAGACATCAGAGCAAGGTACAGAGAACTGTAACGAGTGAGATCACAGGCACGCCCTGATCATCAACACAGAAATAGCTTCACATTGTGACGTTGTGCAGCCATCATTTGCCCAGGCTGAATTTGAAGTAAATGGCACCTGTTGTTGACAACAAAATTTACTGTTGCGAATTGTAATGGAGAAAGAAGTAATGGTTTATATATTGAATGTTTAAGTGGAAATAGTGAGGCAGCCTATATGGAAGGCCTAGGATGAAAGAGGATTCTGATGTAAAATACTGACAGAACCTTTACGGGAATCATCTGACATTCTCTTCCCCCTTATAAGTGAACAGAGAAGCAGGATTATTAGTTAACTAAAAAAGTAAAGTAAAACTAAAACAAATGACTGTTTCTCCATGTTTTAAGCGTATTTTATGTTTTATGTATTAAGTGCTTAATTGTTTTTAATGTGCACTTGTAGTACTTCAAATCCTAAAAATATATTTAAAAATACTCTACTTGCAGGGAGTATAATGTAATATTAAAGAAATAAAAGGCCACTGAAGTGTACTTTCATGTTTCTTAACACTTTTAAAAAGTCATGCACTTTATTATTATGTCAAATTAAAAGTTTTAATCATTTTTTGTCATACTTTAAAAGGGTCATGAATTGAAAAATCTAATTTTCCTTGAGCCTTTGACATATAAGAGGTCATCATACTATCAGAATATCCTGTACATTTCAGAACTGAAAATTTCCTTGTTAGTCCAAAAACAGTTTTTATTGTAACCAAGCCCAGAGAACGACTCATTGTGGAATGTGCCTATCTTTGAGGTGAAAGACCGCCTCTGCAGAAGAACTTTGCAACTTTGGCCCCGCCCACTGGTGTGTTAGTGAGATGACGAGGAGAGAAGAGCAATACAGGATGGACTACAAATAACATTACCTTCCAAAGGATCCTAATGCTAGGAATGTGAATGTCTCAGTTGAGCAGTATTTATTTGTGTTCAGTACATTTCACTGTGGATTCTTTGGTAAATCAGTCGTAATTTTGCGTAGGCTTTGCAAACAGACTTTTACGATATGGACTCGACAGTAACGCAACAACATGTAAGTAACCGTGTTAATTCTAATGCCTGATCTGTGAGCAGTGATTTCTGATATGAATGATGTACAGTCAGATGTGCACACGATTAGCTTTCCTGTAGCTCAAACAATAAGAGCGTGGCACTAGCAACGCCAAGGTCATGGGTTTGATTCCCAGGAAAAGCAAGAACTGAAAAAAAAAATGAAAAAAAGTAAAAATGTGTACCTTGAATACAATGTATTGCTTTGGATAAAAGCATCTGCCAAATGCATAAAAGTAAGTAAAAGTAAGATGTGCTATAATGTGTCTGTAAATCAAACCCGTGACTAAACTGTCAACATTGTGTCTCTTAGTAGGATGAAAATAATCTGTTATTTAAACTGTGATTAAATTATATATAGAAAGTGATTAAAAAAAGATCCCTTTGCAATCACTGGAGCTGTCAATCAAACAGCAAGAGTTTATCAGTTCACTCGTGCCAAAACTCTCGTTATAATCAATGAATCTCTTATTTACATTGTGTTTGCACTGTTAGTTATGATGAAAGCAATCATTAGTGTGCAGAAATCGAATTGCAATGATGAGATCACAGCATTCATATGCTCAACATGTCTGTGATCGGATACATTGCTCATCACTGCAACCTTTCATGCCACGATCTGAATATAATGCCATATATCTGAATATAATGCCACAGATCTGAATTTAATGCCATAGATCTAAATTTAATGCCATAGATCTGAATATAATGCCACAGATCTGAATATAATGCATAGATCTAAATATAATGCCATAGATCTGAATATAATGCCATAGATCTGAATTTAATGCCATAGACCTAAATATAATGCCATAGATCTAAATATAATGCCATAGATCTAAATATAATGCCATAGATCTGAATATAATGCCATAGATCTGAATTTAATGCCATAGACCTAAATATAATACCATAGATCTAAATATAATGCTATAATTAACACTTTTCAAGATTAGTTAACCTTGAGAGCTGTAATAGTAAAAACGTGCTAAAAGTAAAGAGAGTTTGAGTTTGAAAAAGTTTGAGAGTTCCACATGTAATACTAGCTATTTCATATGCAAAGATGTTAGCCAATCACAGCAGGGCGTTTACACTGAAGTCTCACAGCAGACACGCCCCTTCAAACAGAGCGTTCAGATCAGAGGCTAAAATCAGGGTAGGAAAAATGCCTTTTATTTCAAAATTATGACCAATTTTGATGTACTGTAGTAACATTATAAGTACACCCCAGGAAACATTTTAAACAATGCAGTTCATGACCCCTTTGAATAAACACATGTATTTTTCAAACTATAATCCCATTTCATTTAATTGCAATTAACATGCAATTTATTTAAAAAAATAAAAATAAAAAAAAAACATTATTTTGAAGTAGCCTATTATTTCTCTAATAAATACTCTTTTAAAACTATGCTAAAATGTACTTTTTTTACGAGCTGCTCCAAAAACTTAAATATTTAGAAACTCTGGAGTAGGTCTACTCTGTATAACAGACATTTACTTTTATTTTTATTTCAAAATGTTTTAGTGAGCAAGAAATACAATATTTTGATTAGCCTGAGCTGAGGGAGGTTTCAGATATATGTTTAAATGCCAGGAGGGATCATCTGCAGTAGATCCTGTGCTTCTCTTCCAGCAATGAGCTGAAGATGTGAACCATGGCTGCTTCTCTGGCCAGCCGGTCTTATGCCCTTGCACAACAAAACTGCCTTTTGTTATCTTAAAAAGATGGAACCAGTGGATGCCAGGAATCCACAATCAATGCCAAAGCTTTGATCCCTTGGACTGTCTCCACTGATGCTTGGCCTTTTTCAAGCTGACAGCAGTAGTTCTTCATCAAAATAAGATATTAACTCACATGTGCATTAAATTATACACAAAATTACATAATGAATGGCCTCTACAGTAATAGCTAATCAGGGGAACAACTGCATCGAAATAAAAGCACAGTTCCTCAATGGGCAAGCCTGCTTGTTTCTGTGAGCTTGAATTAAGAGAACAGCAAGGGTTTAATCTTAATTTGCTGTGTGTGCATGGCAAGATGACAAGTGGCCGATTACCCCCTCTCCTCACATGCTGTGCAGACACAGGGTCTGATAAGAGTGCAGTGTAAAGAGAGGTAGTGAACCAAGATCTGTGTTGGCAGAGGAGGCAATTTACCAGACACTTGCTCTGCCATGACTGGATGGGAGTAATGAAATCATGTGGCTTTCACCCTTCAACTGATTTTAACAATATTGTTGAGAGACGCCTTATTAAGAAGGAATCCAGTGAACTGATCTCTCCTGCTGTTTGATAACACTCTTTCCATAGTGTCCTTTTTCTGTGAATGAAGCCAGATGGCTCTGCAGAGTATGGGAAAATATACTTAATTAGTGATACAAATAAGGGCCATAAGGGAGAGTGTTATCTGGTTTTCTATGTTCTTGTTTGCTTTTTTATTATCATTAATAATAATAATAATAATAATAATGATATAGAATATACCATTCATTACATTTATAAAATGTTGCTAGATTTATTGTAGCCCTTGCATATCTGTCTGGTGTAATGTCTGGTGTAATAAGAATGCACGTGCATGACCATTGCACTCGTGTCTTTTGTCTCGTGCATGACAAGGCGTTCTAAAAACGTGGCGCTCAAGTTAAAGATGCAGTGTGTAATATTTATGAGGCTCTATTACCAGAAATGCAATATAATATACATAACTATGTTTTCAGTGGTGTATAAAGACCTTACATAATGAACCGTTATGTTTTATTACCTTAGAATGAGCCGTTTCTATCTACATACACCACGGGTCACCTTACAGTGAAGTCGCCATTTTGCACCGCCATGTTTCTACAGTGGCCCTAAATGGACAAACTGCTCTACAGAGCGCTAGCTACTCTCTGCAGTCTCAGATGACGACATCTTTGTCCTGTGTCGGCCACCATAGCTTCTCTGTGTGCTTCAAAAGGGAAGGGTGAGCGGTGGGCACAACACCTCACCGCTAGATGGCGCTAAAATTTACACAGTGCATCTTTAAAAGAAGTTCAACTTTTAAAAAAGGCGTCTCGAGACCTTGCGTTTTTTCCCTGTCCCACTGCCCGCATCTCACATTTTTCAAAGCAAAAACGCATTCTGTGTTTGACTGTGTTAGTCTTTTTGCATTTGTGATCTTCTAATATTACACTCGGACACTAATTCTTGGCACACTCGTTTTATGCGTATTTGACGCCACCTATGGCTGTGGGTGTATTATTTACACATAAAGGTCTAGAGCCTGAGTATAAGACAAACCCGTTTTTTCAGATGTATTTATAAGAAACAAAATGTTGTCTTATATTCGGAACAATACAGGTACTTCTGTTAATTTATGTTGCATATTGGTGTATTTTATGGTTCTATTGTCAGTCACAAGACTATAATTGCAACTGAAAATAATGTCATTGATATGACAATTGAATACAATAGATTCTAAATATGTATGCCATGATTTTAACAGGATTAGTACACATTGGTACGTCAGTAAGGTTGTTCATATGTAAATATATTAGGCATTTATCATTTTCACGTCCAGCGCCACATTGTTTAAGGGCCCTATTTTAACGATCTGACCAAATAGCAAATGCACTCGCAGCCATCTGTCTGTCCATGGGAGTGATGGTCTGAAAACGAGGTGTGTTCAGGCGCATTGTTGGCGCGTTGCTAAAAACCTGATTAATTACAGTTAACGTTGATTAATTACATCTTTAGAATGCACGGCAAAGTTTCCAATGAACACAGCATAATACGTGATGTCTGTTTCGCAAACTGTTTCTTTCACAAAGTCAAATCACAAAGATTTATGAAACAGCAGCGATTTTGCTCGTGAGTTAGTGGTTTGAATCACTCTCTTAGTGAATTATTCAGAACTGTTACTGAGAATGCAACAGACTCCCTCACCGAACCACAAACACATTTTTGGTTATGTCTAAGTTATTTGGGAATGGGTACTTATAATTAAAGATACATATTCACAACACAGTTTTATTATGGTATTCTGAAATAAATAGGCCTAGAAAACAGAAAGAAATTTTCACATAATTCATTGGTATCTTTTAGTGGGTAATGCCGTTTCTGAAGGTTACAAATCATACACCTGGGTCAGGTATGCCTTGTCAAAGCCCTCAGTGTTTTGTCAGTGTTCTCAATCAATGGTCTGTCAGTGCATGAGGTAATGCTTGTCCTGAGGCCTTGAGATGGTTTCCTGCTCAAATCACAGCTCTTGCACAACAGCTTAACTTCATCAGCTCCACAGAGTTGTATTTTTCTTCGCTACAGCAGGTTTCTCTCATGGAGGGGACCTGAATTATTCAGTGCCCCGCGGGAGTAGTAAAATTTAAGAGGCCATCCACACCAAAGAAACCAATATTGGATGTGTTTAAGTACGTGTGTGTGGTTTCAGGGAAGACTTAATCAAGGCAATGTTTTGGGCTATGCATCAATGTTAGTACAAAAACTCGCACATGACAACATCTCACTTGCTAAGCCGTCATATTTCTTTTCAAAGCATCCTTAATCAAAATCTACCTAATCTATAGATTTAGTTGTAACTTCAACGCTTTTAGTTTGGTAGAAATTAACATTTGTTTCAAATTTCTCTCATTGACTTACAGTGTACTCCCACCACATTCCCAGCACATTCATGGCAGAGTTCATGTACGCCCAAGTACATTACTAAAATCCCTGTGAGTTGAGCTTCGGCACAGATCCAGTACGCACCTATAACATTCCTACAATACTTTCCAGCAATCTTTTGCCATACTGACCTTCAAAACTGGTAAACAATGTGGTTTCCATTTACAAACAACAATACAGTTCATTTATCTATAGTTAAAAATTGTTCTTCTCCTTGTGAAAAAGAAGTACATTGCATACTTAAAAAAAAAAAAAAAAAAAAAAAAAAAAAAAAAAAAAAAAAGGACAAGTACTTATTGTGGAAATAATACACTCTAAAAGAATATACTTATGTGAGAACTGAATATAATGTTTTTGGACAATTAATTGCATGTTATTTACAATTAAATGAAAATGTACTATAGTTTAAATTTACATTAAATGCAATAAGTTGAGCTTAAAGGGTTAGTTCACCCAAAAAATGAAAATTCTGTCATTAATTACTCACCCTCATGTCGTTCGACACCCGTACGACCTTTGTTCATCTTCAGAACACAAATGAATATATTTCTGTTAAAATCTGATGGCTCAGAAAGGCCTCCATTGGCAGCAATGACATTTCCTCTCTCAAGACCCATAAAAGTTACTAAAGATGTCGTTAAAAGGTCCATCTCACTCTAGTGGTTCTACAATAACTTTATGAAACGACGAGAATAGTTTTCATATGCACTTTCGGACTTGTGGACTTACAATGGCTGCCAGGTGCACATGTCCGTTAAGTCTATGAGACCGAAAGGGTGTCACATTTCAGGGTGTTCATTTTAGGACTTTTGCCTCGATATGCGCCCTCGATGCGCACTTTTGTGAGCACCGCAGAGACTTCTTCCCAACAGTCAAAGTGGCGTTACGTCACAAAAGTGTGGACTCGTAGGAAGACCGTGAGTGTTTAGGGTGCCATTTGGGACAGAGCCTTAAAAACGACAAAGTACAGTGCCCTTAATGCACACTACACCCACCCTTTGGAACGGTATTCTTGGCAAAGCGTATCCATTTACATTTACATTTACATTTAGTCATTTAGCAGACGCTTTTATCCAAAGCGACTTACAAATGAGAGCAATAGAAGCAACTAGTGCTATAACAAGTCTCAGTTAATCTAGCACAGAACACATAGGACAGAACAATTTTTTTTTATTTTTTTATAGACAAACAGAAAACTAATAGAGTGATAAGTGCTATTCTTTATTGGTCAGGTACTGCTGGAAAAGATGCGTCTTAAGATATTTTTTGAAAATGGCTACCAACTCGGCTGCTCGAATTGAGACAGGCAGGTCATTCCACCAGGTGGGAACGGTCCAGGAAAAGGTCCTTGTGAGGGATTTCATGCCTCTTTGTGATGGCGCCACAAGGAGCCGTTCACTTGCAGAACGCAAGCTTCTGGAGGGTGTGTAAGTCTGAACAAGCGAGTTTAGGTATGTTGGTGCATTGCCAGTGGTTGCCTTGTAGGCGAGCACCAGTGCCTTGAATTTGATTCGAGCAGCTATTGGCAGCCAGTGCAGACTGATGAAGAGAGGCGTGACGTGCGCTCTCTTCGGCTCATTAAAGACCACTCTCGCCGCTGCATTCTGGATCAGTTGCAAGGGTTTGATAGTGCATGCTGGAAGGCCCGCTAGAAGAGCATTACAGTAGTCCAGTCTGGAGAGAACAAGAGCTAGTACCAGGAGTTGTGTGGCCTGCTCTGATAGGAAGGGTCTAATCTTCCTAATGTTGTATAAAGCAAATCGGCAGGACTGGGTTGTTGCAGTGATGTGGTCAGTGAATTTTAGCTGATCATCAATCACAACTCCAAGGTTCCTGGCTGTCCTGGACGGAGTTATGGATGATGAACCGAGCTGAATGGAGAGAGTATGGTGAAGTGCTGGGTTGGCTGAGACCACAAGCAGTTCTGTCTTTGCCAGATTGAGTTGAAGGTGTTGTTCCTTCATCCAGGCAGAAATATCTGTCAGGCAGGCAGCGATACGAACACCAACTGTGGGATCATCTGGTTGAAATGAGAAGTAGAGTTGAGTGTCATCAGCATAGCAGTGATAGGAAAAGCCATGTTTCTGGATGACAGATCCCAGTGATGACATGTAGATGGAGAAGTGAACCCCGGTGAGGCGGGAAGTTAAGCGTTAGTCACCCCACTCAGAGACCGCGCTACAGGCAGCTCTGGGCGTGTGGATTGGGACATGTTCGAGCGAGTTCAGCTGACGTGCGAGTTCACAGACGTGGCGCTTTGCTTCATCAACACGCTTACAGAGCAAGCCACGCAAACAATAACAATAACGTCCTTCTCAAATCAGAAACCGTGGGTGGACAATTCAATCCAGCGGCAGTGAACGCATCGCGCACTGCTGCTTACAACGCCGGTCTCCATTCAGGGAATATGACTGAATACAGATCGTCCTGCTATGCTCTCAGACGAGCAGTTAAAGCCGCGAAACTCCGTTATAAAGACCGAGTGGAGTCTCATTTCCAACTCAACGACTCGCGCGCATGTGGCAAGGTCTGAGGTCCATCTGCTCCTTTGGATCTAAATCCTCTGCAGAGGTGAACGCTGATCCGTTGCTCGTGAACGAGTTAAACTCTTTCTACGCTCGCTTTGACTGTAACCGCAACGCGACTCCGCCAAGTGGCGCGTTAGAGGAAATTACTCAGAGCAGCAACAATCACGTGATCTCTGTCTCGGAGGATGAAGTTCGAGAGCACTCAAGCGTGTGGACGTCAGGAAAGCTGCTGGGCCGATGGTATTTCAGGTCGTGTTCTGCGGTCCTGTGCTGATCAGCTCACCGGGTTGTTTACATCTATCTTTAATGAGTCCTCGCTACATCTGTGGTCCCCACCTCCTTCAAAAAATCCACCATCATCCCTGTCCCTAAGAACAGTAAACCCTCTTGCCTAAATGACTATCGTCCAGTGGCTCTCACGTCTATAGTCATGAAGGTCTTTGAGAGACTCATTAAAAACACCATTTGCGCCTTCATTCCTGACACTTTGGACCCTCTTCAGTTTGCCTATCGTCCCAATAGATCGACTGAAGATGCCATCTCTCATGTCCTCCACTCCTCCCTCACTCATCATCGACAGCAAAAGTGGGAACTGTAAGACTGCTATTTATTGACTATAGCTCAGCCTTTAACACCATAGTTCCCACCAAGCTAACCTCCAAACTCCTGGATCTCGGCCTGAATCCTTCTCTCTGCCACTGGATTGAGGACTTCCTCACTGGCAGGCCTCAGGTGGTGAGAATAGGCCAGTCCACCTCCACCTCCATCACCCTGAGTGTGGGAGCTCCACAGGGCTGTGTCCTGAGCCCCCTGCTCTACTCTCTCTACACGCATGACTGTTTGTCCACACACAGCTCCACCTCTATCATCAAATTTGCTGATGATACTGTTGTCCTGGGCCTCATTTCCAACAACAATGAGACGGCATACTTGGACGAGGTGGAGCATCTAACATCATGGTGCCAGGACAACTGTCTCTCTCTGAATGTTGGCAAGACCAAAGAAATGATTGTGGACTTCAGGAAGCGACAGCAACGGACATATTCAGCGGGTCACCAGTAGAGAGAGTGAGCAGCTTCAAGTACCTGGGAGTAAACATCTCCGAGGACCTGACCTGGACTGCTCACATTCAGACACAGGTGAAAAAGCCAGGCAAAGACTGTACCACCTGCGCCAGCTGAGGAAATTCAGGGTTTCACCAGCTATCCTGAAAACTTTCTATTTAGGGGCGATAGAAAGTGTTTTAACTCAGTGCATCACAGCGTGGTATGGGAACAGCACCAGTCATGACCGCAAAGCCCTGCAAAGAGTAGTGCGCTTATCCGAGCGTATCTCAGGGTCAGCTCTCCCGTCTCTGCAGGACGTCTACACCAAACGCTGCAAAGGTAGAGCTACCAAGATCATCAAGGACTCTAATCACCCTGCAAACCTTCATTTCACGCTGCTACCATCTGGTAGCGCTTCCAAGCCTGATGGCCAAAACTGAGAGACTCAGGAGGAGCTTCTTCCCCAGGCCATCAGACTCCTGAACTCAGTCACTTAACATCACGTGACTTCACTTCAGGATAAACATCGATACACTGACATTGCACTGCACTTTCTGTTCTCGTTGTTACTGTGTAACAACCTGTCATAAACCTGTTTGCACATTATACTCTTTATACATTTGTTAACCACATATTTATAAGTCTACAGTTTACTCACTGCAAAGTCTACTTCAATTATTTTATTCCACTTTATCCTTATTTGTTACCTTTTTTTCTCTTGACTTGATTATTTATAATTCTACAGATATAGACATATATATATATATATATATATATATATATATATATATAAGTACTTTTTTTTATATCCTATTTCTATTATAATTTCTTCCTTGTGTTTTTAACTGTGAATTTGCACTGTCCATGGAGCGGACCTGTTTACATTTCACTGCCGGTTGTATATTCTGTATATAACTGTGTATGTGACAAATAAAACTCTTGAATCTTGAAGTGGTCCAAGCACTGAGCCCTGGGGAACTCCAGTACCTAGATGATGTGACTTAGACACTTCACCTCTCCATGACACCCTGAAGGACCTACCTGAGAGATAAGACTCGATCCACTGGAGAGCAGTTCCTGAGATGCCCATCTTCACGAGAGTTGACAGGAGGATCTGGTGGTTAACTGTGTCAAAAGCTGCAGACAAATCCAGTAGGATGAGTACTGTGGATTTGGAAGCTGCCCTTGCCTGTCTCAGTGCTTCAGTAACCGAAAGCAGGGCAGTCTCAGTCGAGTGGCCGCTTTTGAAGCCGGATTGGTTGTTGTCCAGGAGGTTGTTCTGTTCAATAAACATAGAGAGTTGCTTGAACACAACTTGCTTGAGTGTTTTTGCAATAAAAGCAAGAAGGGATACCGGTCTGTAGTCTGTAGAACATAATGCATCCATCATGCATTATGTTCAGAAACAATATATGTCCCTAACAATATAAGTGTGTCCCATCGAGTAATCAAAAGTTCTATACACACTTGCAGTCTTTACGGCTACTTGAACACTTGGGCCGGAAATACAGGAAATACAAAAACTACAAGTGTGTGTGTTTGGACAGGCCAGTAGTATTCAGAAACCCTTGTTATTGGCGACACCAGTTTATGTGAACTGCAGCCAGCAACTTATTGCTTGTGCTCAAACTCATGCACGTGTAACATAAAATTGACTGAACCTGATTCAATGCCCTGATATACTCATGATATACTTTTTTTTTCTTTGCTTAGAAGTAAAAGAACAAAAAAAAGAAGTTTGAAATAACTTTACAGCTATATACTGTTAGTGAACATCCAGATACGGCCCACGCTGCTGAGAGCAACGTTTAGATGAATATGTAATTATGTGCAGTGCACTTTCCTCTCAATAACAAAATAAACACACAACAAAAATGACAGCGGTGAGAAAACAGCAGTTAAGAAAGCGTCTGGATATGTTTGCACCAGCTCTGCAATTCACTGGCATCATGTTGACAGATGTGGGCATTTAAATTACACTGTTATGATAGTTTGAATATAAAGTATGTTTGGGACAATAGTTTGAATGAATCCCTTTTCTAGGATAGCTTTTTCAGCATGATACTTAACACTGTATACGCATTCATTTTCAATGTGTCATAGAATGGAAGAGAGGCTCTCAGGAGCGTGTGTAAACATCATATCCTTTTGATTTTCCCGGCAAAAACGTCCAGAGTCCTTCATATAAAAATCAGTTTACAGGCTTTCACAGACAACCTAGGAAGTCGGGAAAGGTATCTTTTTTTAAATTGTTTACACGTAGGCAATAAACAAGTGATTAATACACTAAAGTTCTTACATATAGCCTCTTTAAGTAGCCTTTATTTCATATATTATATCATCTGCAAGCCCACTTAATTTTTCACAAGGGCTGACAGTCACAACTTCTCCCCCTCTTTGGCTTGCCAGCTGTGTGTTTTCACGGAGACAGATCGTCTAACGTAAACACTTTATATTTTGTCATTATAATGGCGGTTAAAGGATTACACAGTGCTAAACAAATTTAAAAGGCATTCAAAACATGCTATAGTTCAGAGAAGTCACTCCGTCAGATCTTTAATTTCCTGCATGTATTGGTAATACAGAAGTAAATAGCTCTCTTGAGACCTGGATGGTTGTGCTTACTAATGGGATAATTAGTCAACCCGTGGTCCTTATCATTCACTAAACATAAAGGTCACAACTATACCCTTTATTTTCAGCTGTATAGATGTGTTTTCAACACCACCAGGTCGATCTAATATCTTCTCGTCTCTTTTGAAGCCAAGAGGATTTTTGATGTCTAAATGATGGATTCTTGTTTTCCAGCATTTGCACTGTCTGAAATCTCATATTCTCCTTTATGGATTACAGCCAAGGGAAATCAGTATCTAACACCACACATATCTCAGCTGTCTCAACTCATCAGTCCAAAGCACTTATGGCTCAAGTATTTGAGGGAACATCTTACAAACAGTGTCTGTTTGAATAGACAAACACGGGATAAACTTTTGTTTGCGAAAAAGAGATTGAGAGATATTTTCTATTTGCCTTCTTGAGTGCAAAAGAACGTTTAAGTTTAATTACCCTAATATTTTCAAATAATTAATTTCAGCCTTTTCATCACACTAACTATTGTATTGCTTCAGAAGACACGGAGCCAGATTTACTAACAGCTTTCCCCAGTTCTTATTGCATATGCATATGTAGAGTTTCTCTGTCAGACCGCTAAATTTATGGGTGGAGAGTGTTTAAATCAATAATGGCACGTGATTTACTTAGGTTTGCTGTAGTCCATTTAGCGGTATTTGCGCCATTATTTAATGGCCGAAAACAGCACGTCTTAACCAATTTTGCTCCTGACATGACATCGAATTTGCACTTTGTCAAAACTGTGAACCCAAAAAAAAAAAAAAATAAATAAAGTTAAGAAATTCAAAGTTTATGTAAGCTTAGACAGATTTTTATTTTGTACTTGTATATTTTAATTGCTCTTAACTTAAAATATATGAGTATGCTAACTCATTTAACTTAAAATTATCATGTAATCTCAACTTTAACTAGCTAATTCAGTAAATGTTAACTTTTAACACGTTAACACAATGCTTTGACAGCATTTAAGCATTGCAATTACTAAATGAGTACAGCAATATAGAATATACAACACACCTGTGCTCAAACCAAGCTCATGCTCCACTTGTCACCATGAAGGTAACCCGCCAAAAACCTAACATAACAGAAACTCTGAACATTATAAATTATATACATTATATACTCTTAGCATAACAAAGAAAATTACACACTAATAAATCTACCACTTAACATTAATCTTGCGCAAAAAAACTAAACAAAACAAAAAAAAAACATTATTATCATTTTAAGATTTACTCTCACTTTCAAGTGCCATGGCAAAGCATGCTGGGAAATAGAAATCCCCGCCCAATTTCAGTTAAATTTAAGTTTATCTAAATTAAAAGAAACAAGTTCATACAAATCAAAACAATGAAACAATTCAGATTACTTAAAATGTGTCAGTTTTGAGAACTCAAAAGAAAAAAAGTTCTAAATACTCATAAAGGTTCATTTGATTTAACTAATTTGCTTAATTTGAGTTGGCTCTACTCCAATTGATTATTTTGAGCGTTGGAGTTTACTGTGATCACTCACAGAACTTTCCACTCCCATTGGCACTTTTATTAGATTGCGGCCGCATGATAATTTGCCTTGTTTAATAAATCTGACTCAGGGAATATAGTGCTTATTTTCTTACTTAAGAGAAAAAGTTAAGAATTTTTTGTATTCCCAAAAATACTTCTTAAGATTGCTCAAAAGGCAAAACTTAAAAATAATACAAAAGTGTCGGCCAAATGTAAAAATGAATTGTTGTAATTAATCATTATAACACTAGCTTCATATAATACATTTAATACTATATTAATACATAACTAATCAGCACAGGTCACATTCGCTCTAGACTGGAGAGTGCACATGAATGTAATAAACAGCTACAATAACTATTTAAACTATTTAAGTCAATCTGGCCCGAGTTCACAATAACTGCATGGAGAAGAGCAGCCAACACATTCTTCAAAGTTTCTCTTTTTTAAAGTCATACAGATTTGGAAGGACATGAGTTTTAATTTTTGGCTGAACTGTCCCTTTAAGGCTTTTCTCTGCAAGCCTGCCCATGTCCTTCTGACCCTCCATTTAAACCTGCTTTTCATTCCGCAGTATCTATGACAAGACAAACAATCTCGCATAGTTAAAACTCAATGTATGTGTTTCACTGTAAGTACTGAAATAACAGTTGTGCAACCTCAGTATAAACACTTTTTGAGATGGATTGAGGTAAATGGCTCATTGTACATCTCACTGTTGCAATTTGACTGCAGCCTGCAACCCTTCAGCTTACATTACCATTATGAAACTACAGAGTTCAGCTGCTCCTAATGCATCAACAGGGATAAAAGGCTAATCGCTTCAAGAGAAACACAAATCTGTCTGTAGGATATCCATCTGTGCTCCTTACTGCACTTTTCATTTTCAGTCAGGTGCTCGAAGGAAACACACAGGTCTATGATGGCATTTTGCTGACATTCCTCTGGATTTGGCCTGATGTATGTTTTGAGGTAACCAGTTTAATGTAAACACAGCCAACACCTTGAACTACTGCCAAGTTCATATGTATACAGTTCTATCAATATTAGTTAAATTTTATCCCATAAACAATTTGACACTTAGCATTATCAGATTTTTTGTTTGAACTAAGATACCAGGAATTGTCACATGGACTGTGTGTGGAAATTTGGCTTGGTGTTTTGAGACTGTAAGATAATTTCCGAGAATTAATTTCTGAAGAAATGGCCAGAAAGACTTTTGGAAACCTGAGAAACAAGCTGCTTCTCAGAGGATATTTTGTTACTGACACTTCCAAAGACTGGCTAATTAAATGATTATAATGTACATTAATACTTTAGATTTACGCACTTTAATCTACTAAAATCTACACCCAAAAATAAAAATTCTGTCATTTACTTCAATACATTTTGTGCACAAAAATAATGACTTTATCCAACAATTTCTTCATGTCTGTGTCAGACTCTTACGCTGTTGACGCAGTGTAAACAGTGCAAGCACTTCCAGAACGGCGGCTTACCATTGGCCAACGCTGTTCATGTGAGCACCATGCATGCGCACGAGTCGTTTTGCCATAGAACTAAGAAGACCTGCACTGTTTACACTGCATCAACAGCGTAAGAGTCTGACACAGACAGAAATTGTTGAATAAAGTCATTATTTTTGTTTGTTTTTTGCGCAGAAAAAGTATTCTCGTCTTTGCACAATGTCTTTACTACCTTTCTGGACCTTTAAAGTGTTAATTAAATGGCTGTCTATGTGGGGTCAGAGAGCTATCGGATTTCATCAGAAATATCTTCATTTGTGCTTTGAAGATGAACGAGTAATTAATGACAGAAATTTCATTTTTGGGTGAACTAAATGAAAGGAAGGCTTCCATTGAGGAAGCAGTGGCTGAGGGCTCAGAGGTGGATTCATCCATCACCCGGGCTGAAGTCATCGAGGTAGTTAAAAAGCTCCTCGGTGGCAAGGCACCGGGAGTCGATGAGATCCGCCCTGAGTACCTCAAGTCTCTGGATGTTGTGGGGCTGTCTTGGCTGACACGCCTCTGCAACATTGCGTAGTGGTTGGGGACAGTGCCTCTGGACTGGCAGACCGGGGTGGTGGTCCCTCTTTTCAAAAAGGGGGACCGGAGAGTGTGTTCCAACTACAGGGGGATCACACTTCTCAGCCTCCCCGGGAAAGTCTATGCCAGGGTACTGGAGAGGAGAATTCGGCCGATAGTGGAACCTCAGATTCAGGAGGAACAGTGTGGTTGTCCCGGTTGTGGAACACTGGACCAGCTCTATACACTTTCCAGGGTGCTGGAGGGTTCATGGGAGTTTGCCCAACCAATCCACATGTGTTTTGTGAATTTGGAGAAGGCATTCGACTGTCCCTCGTGGCATCCTGTGGAGGGTGCTCTGGGAGTACGGACTCCAGGGCCCTTGCTTAGGGCTGTTTGGTCCCTGTACGACCGGAGCAGGAGCTTGGTCCACATTGCCGGCAGTAAGTTAGACTTGTTCCTGGTGCATGTTGGACTCCAGCAGGGCTGCCCTTTGTCACTGGTTCTGTTCATAATTTTTATGGACAGAATTTCTAGGCTCAGCCAAGGGCCGGTTTGGGGACCACGTGATTTCGTCGCTGCTTTTTGCGGATGACGTTGTCGTGTTTGGCCTCCTCAGACCAGGACCTTCAAAGTGCACTGGGGCGGTTTGCAGCCGAGTGTGAAGGGGCCGAGATGAGAATCAGCACCCCCAAATCCGAGGCCATGGTTCTCAGTCGGAAAAGTGTGGCTTCCCCACTTCAGGTTGGTGGAGAGTTTCTGCCTCAGGTGGAGGAGTTCAGGTATCTTGGGGTCTTGTTCACGAGTGAGGGAAGGATGGAACGGGAGATTGACAGACGGATCGGTGCAGCTTCTGCAGTAATGCGGTCGATGTACCGGTCTGTCGTGGTAAAGAAGGAGCTGAGCTGTAAGGCGAAGCTCTCGATTTACCGGTCAATCTACGTTCCTACTCTCACCTATGGTCATGAGCTGTCGGTCATGACCGAAAGGACAAGATCCCGGATACAGGCGGCCGAAATGAGCTTTCTCCGCAGGGTTGCTGGGCGCTCCCTTAGAGATAGGGGGAGAAGCTCAGTTACTCGGGAGGAGCTCAGAGTAGAGCCGTTGCTCCTCCACATCGAGAGGAGCCAGTTGAGGTGGCTCAGGCATCTATTTCAGATGCCTCCTGGACACCTTCCCAGGGAGGTGTTCCGGGCATGTCCCATCGGGAGGAGGCCCCGGGGAAGACCTAGGACACGCTGGAGGGATTATGTGTTCCGGCTGGCCTGGGAACGCCTCGGGATTCCCCCAGAAGAGCTGGAGGAAGTGGCTAGGGAGAGGGAAGTCTGGGCGTCTCTGCTTAGACTGTTGCCCCCACGACCCGGCCCCGGATAAGCGGAAGATAATGGATGGATGGATGGATGGATGGATGGATGGATGGATGGATGGATGGATGGATGGATGGATGGATGGATGGATGGATGGATGGATGGATGGATGGATGGATGGATGGATGGATGGGTAAACTAACCCTTTAAAAGCATTTCAGTATTACCTCAGTTGTGAAGTTCACCAAGCACACTAACTGTAACTCTGAGCATGTCATTTCCTGTTCACTGTCTGTTTTGTTTATTCTGATTCTTGCATGATTTATTCTACTTAGGAGTGCTGGATTCTGGATTTTGTTTAGCTTAATCGTAAATAAGTCTCTGCTTGTGGATCCTCAATTTCCATCTAAGTGAGATTGAAGACTTTTCCCAAAAAGTCTTTCGGTTAAAAAAAACTCACTGCCGGTTGTATATTCTGTATATAACTGTGTATGTGACAAATACAACTCTTGAATCTTGAAAAATGGCTAAAGCAACAGTTCAAAGAAAACACTGCAATTGTCTCAGAGCAATGTCTTCTAGAAACACTGTCAACAAAACAGCAGTCAACCATTCCCAGCTATGTTTCCAACTGAAGCATAAATTGTATCTTTCATAGTTGGACTAATATCTGGAGCTATAAATATGGGCAACAATAAAAAAAGGTCTCAGATCTGTGGAATTTATTATTTATTTATTATTTATTATTTCTTCCAATCTGACAGAAAGACAAGTAAAGAATATAATATTAGACAATGGTTCCCCCATTTTCAAGACATGTACTCAACCTGATTAAACATTATAATGATCTAAAAATGTTTGTCAGATACATTTAGGATACATTTAAACATCATCCTTCAAACAATTTACTTGGAAACTGTGGTATTTGTCCTGACTCTATTCCAAAGAAAAACATTTGGTGAGTAATTCTTCCTACATGAACAGGTAAGATTTACTGAGTATCACAAAAGTGCAGCACTAAGAAACTCAAGAATAGCCAGAAATTCCATTGACACTGACCAGGTTTCAACAACTTCACATTTCAACAACTTCTTTGCTTCAGCCTGCTCATGTCACAGCTGTTGATGGTAATCCTATTTGTTCCAGAGCCATTCAATAAACTACTACAACTTCTAAACCCAGAGGAAGACCCAGGAGATACATGAGTTCAGCGGCAGGAACCACTCATAGAGGGGAACACGTCACATTCAGACCGACTACTCACTCAGTTCCCCACCAAAGGTCCCTCTCACTGGACCTCCAAACCCAGCAGTTAATTACAATCACCTGTTTCTCATTCAGTGTTTATACTCGCTGCAACCTTTGGCATGTATTCAAACAGTTTTTCAGGGCGTTATGTCCAAAATCACTAGCCGTGTTTCCATTACAGATTTGTGCAAAACTTTTGCGATATTTTGTAAAAAGGCGATAAAAAATATTGTGAAATGACAGCATTTCCATTAACTGATGTTATGTGACTAAAACATATGGTGCGTCCCAATTCGCATACTATCTGTCCTAAATAGTATTCAAAAATATAATTAGTATGTCCCAAATCGTAATACTGCATCAATTACAACATCATGGCTGTGTAGAAGGAGGATCCGGGTACTGAAATGGCCAGCCTGCAGTCCAGATCTTTCACCCATAGAAAACATTTGGTGCATCATAAAGAGGAAGATACGACAAAGAAGACCTGAGACAGTTGATCAACTAGAAGCCTGTATTAGACAAGAATGGGACAATATTCCTATTCCTAAACTTGAGCAACTTGTCTCCTCAGTCCCCAGACGTCCTCCAGCTGTTCCTTATATGTACATTAACTTTTCCGGCCTCTTATTGCTACCTGTCCCAACTTTTTTGGAATGTGTAGCTCTCATGAAATCCAAAATGAGCCAATATTTGGCATGACATTTCAAAATGTCTCACTTTCAACATTTGATATGTTATCTATATTCTATTGTGAATAAAATATGAGTTTATGAGATTTGTAAATTATTACATTCCTTTTTTATTCACAATTTGTACAGTGTCCCAGCTTTTTTGGAATCGGGTTTGTAAATAACTCTTCAAAATAAGGAACACCCATTCATCACACGCATTTACTTGCCCTCATGATGTTCCAAACCTGTATGAGTTTCTTTGTTCTGCTGAACACAGAGGAAGATATTTTGAATAAAGTTTGTGACTGGGCTGCTTTGGGGGCACCACTGACTTCCATTGTAGGGAATGTATCGTCCTATGTGTTCAACATAAAGAAATTTATACAGGTTTGGAACAACTTGAGGGTGAGTAAATGATGACAGATTTTCATTTTTGGGTGAACTGTCCCTTTAAGCAGTCATTCTGCCCAGTAATCACTTTACTGACAATTCTGAAATTCAAAATGTTTAATAAAAAAAAATTTTTTTAATTTGGACTATATTATTATATCATTATTTAAATTAGGACTATATTATTATGTCATTATTTGTCCCATTTTTATCTAAATATTTTTTTAATGTCATAAACTTTATATGACAGGATTATTTATTATGTATGATTAATATAGCCTAGCTAAATGATATATTAATAATAACATTAGGCTATAATCTATTAATTAACCTGTCTAATGTCTAAAAAATTTGAATAATTCTGTCTGCCAAGCTCTGATAATGTATGGAATATTATATTAATATATTATCCATTAAAAAACAATAGGCCTAAGTTATAGCTGCTTTAAGTCAGACAGTCTGAGCAACTGAAATGCTTCTCTGCAAAGTGTGCAGTTCGCCTGAGGTTCATCATGAGTTACTGGACAGACCCACTGATACCTTTTTTCTATATCTGGAGATCCTCTTGCGTTCAAATGGTGGACGTGAGCTCGATGTGTTTTTAAAAAAACGCGCAAGTTTACAGCGCATGTTCTTGAGAGAGACTCCGTCGCTACGCCAACCAAGCGCTAAAACGCAATCAGTAATTTTGCCTGTAACGTTAAATACGGGACGATTCCGTATTTCACGGGACGGATGGTAACCCTACTGTCTCGACTTCTGTCCAAATATACTGACCCATCTTTAAATAATGATTGACTTTTACATACGCCAGATGATCTATGAATGCGAAAAAATTTTTGTGAAAAAATGAACGTGTTTCCATTGGTATTTTCAATATGAAGTGTTTTTGGTTATTCTGATTCTTGTCTGATTTGTGCTAAAATATACACAGTAGATGTGCAATGTGGAGATGCAAATCGGAATACACAGTAAGCCTATACATTATATATGCAACATGCAGAGGTTGTAAAGGGGTCATTAACCTTGTCATCTATCTGTTAGCACTGCTGGGTCTTACCTGGCCACTACATGTCTAAGATGAACTGAAATCACTCATTTCAACCACTCTAGAAACTGTTTCTACTTGCTAAAGTCTATTTAGAACTGCAGTTATTTCCAAAAGACAGCTTTTGTAATCAATCATGCACCAGCACTTGATAAATTGCTAGGAATGAGTGATAAAAATGTTGCCTGTGCCTGATTCTGTATGTAGACTTGCTGTATCCATACGTTTTATAGGCCTCGTGGACAGAACAAAAAAATACAACTACCACAGACAGACAGACAGATAGACAGATAGATAGATAGATAGATAGATAGATAGATAGATAGATAGATAGATAGATAGATAGATAGATAGATAGATAGATAGATAGATAGATAGATAGATAGATAGATAGATAGATAGATAGATAGATAGATGTTGATAACATGGATAATCTGTAACCGACCAGTAAAAGAACGCAAGATATGTCATACAATCCATTTAGTGCTGAGCTGCGAAACACACCTGCTCAGAGCCAAAACAATAAGTCCCTTCTCCTAGTCTGTAACCATGGTGCTTGCACACAGTTATTGTAAATACTGATTCTCGGTTGTCTTCTCTTTTCAATCACTCTGTGTGTCGACTTCAGTGGCTTGGTTACGCTTCAGTGTGAAGAGTGACACACCGGAGACCCTTAGTGCATATCAACCCCTAAACAAAAGAGACCAAAAACAAAGCGCTCACTATGGAAATATTAACATGTTCTCAGCTTAGTATCTTGCTTCGAATGGGAGAAGCTGTACCTGTGTTTTGATTATTGTGAAATGCGACCAAGTTCTGTTCTTAACATTATGTAAATTTCATCAGCTTCAATATCAGCTTCAACATTTTTATAATAATGCAGTTAGTAACAATGCAACTTTATAAGTATACATACTGTACATATATATGCATAACATTAGGACAGGTGAAGTGAATAAGACTCTTTATTATCTCTTCATCACGACACCTGCTAGTGGGTGGGATATATTAGGCAGTAAGTGAACATTTTGTCCTCAAATTGATGTGTTAGAAGCAGGAAAAATGGGCAAGCGTAAGGATTTGAGAGAGTTTGACAAGGGCCAAATTGTGATGGCTGGACAGAGCTGCCAGAGCATCTCCAAAACTGCAGCTCTTGTGGGGTGTTCCCGGTCTGCAGTGGTCAGTGTCTATCAAAAGTGCTCCAAGGAAGGAACAGTGGTGAACCGGAGACAGGGTCATGGGTGGCCAAGGCTCATTGATGCACGTGGAGAGCGAAGAATACACACACATACACTCACCTAAAGGATTATTAGGAGCACCATACTAATACTGTGTTTGACCCCCTTTCGCCTTCAGAACTGCCTTAATTCTACGTGGCATTGATTCAACAAGGTGCTGAAAGCATTCTTATATTTCAGATAAATGCTGTTCTTTTGAACTTACTATTCATTAAATAATCCTGAAAAATTTTTTACACAACTGTTTTCAACATTGATAATAATAATAAATGATTCTTGAGCAGCAAATCATCATATCAGAATGATTTCTGAAGGATCATGTGACTCTGAAGACTGGAGGAATGATGCTGAAAATTCAGCTTTGAATCACAGAAATAAATTTCATTTTAAAATATATTCAAATAGAAAACAGTTATTTTAAATTGTAAAAAATCATTCACAATAATACTGTTTTTGCTGTATTTTGAATCAAATAAATGCAGCATTGGTGAGCAGAAGAGACTTCTTTAAAAACATTTTTAAAATCTTACCGTTCTAAAACTTTTGACCGGTAGTGTGTGTGTATATATACACATTTCACATTTACACTCTTGCATTCGTTACATATGACCATGACTGAACGAACAGGAACATGTACCTTTGTATTTGGATTTAATCCAACATAGCACATATCCATAACAGCACATGGAGCTGATTAGACTGTGAAAACCAAAGAATTGATCCTCAATTACCTCACTACCAAATACTGGCTGTTAAGATCATGACCCGCATGGGAGAGACAAAGTATTAACTTTTATGGTTAACAGCTGCCATTTACAAACTACACCAACCTGCAGAATGCAAGTCTGATTACTTTACTATTAATTTGAGCTGATTTTATGGTACGACCACTGTTCCTTCAGCAAACTGAGCCTCATTCATGACTGACTTCTACACAGCAGCTTTGTGAAAAAAGTAGTGAGAACTACTTTTCTAAGCTAGTATATTATATAAACTTGCTGGTCTTTGTTCCACTAGTTAGTGACGTCAACTAGTTTATCAAAAACTATGTTATCTATAAAGGGAGAAAGCATTGTTCGGCGCTCAAGTAATTCAAAACAGTCATTGAGCTGCAGACTCCAGGAATGAGAGTCTGAGATGGATTCTTCTGCCAGCTCATGCTCATGTGTTCAGTAAACACAAAGGCCCCTGAACTCAAACTCAAACAAGGCCCAACAGGCTGAGAAGGCCAAACTTTGAAAAAAACCTAAGAGAGTGAAAGTGTTGTGATCTGTCCACCATGAGACCTGAGGATGGCTTGTCTCTATGACTGACATCCCTTTCAGACCATAATCCTTTAAGACTCAGGCAATATTTACTAAGGTATTATCTGACTGCCCTCAGGTATCTCTATGCATCTTTGTATGGTTTCTTTGTATACTGAAGGGTAAAACAGTCAATTTGGCAAATACAAAAAAACAAATACTTTGTGCTATTAGGTAAAAACTTTTACCTAATAGGGCAGATGTGAATAATGGTGTCTCATTCAAAGAAACTCCTTTTACGTCCGCAGCTAAAATATTTTTATTCTGTAATAATTGTATTTTTTGTGTAATTCTGCAAGGTAATGGAAATCTTTGCTAGTAGACCATACATACAATGAAAAAAATTTAGTGTAGGATTTGCTAGTAAATTTCACTTCTGATGGCATGGTAGCTTTACCATATATTTGAAGCATGGTAACTTGCGTAAGTTGCACGGAACGAGCTGTCATTATTATTGAATAAAGTGTCATACATTATCTATATAAATGACTGGATTGCTCATGACATCATACAAAGTAAAGCTACCATGCCGCCATATTGGTATTCCCTCACATTGTATTGGACTAATAGGAAATCTGATTTTAATGAGAAAGCTCTAACAAGTCTCCCTGTACATTCTTACAATGCAAATGTCATAAACATTTAAATGGTATTTGGTTTAAAGTCAGGAATTTCCCCTGCTTATTAAAACATAAGTTCTTCTTCATTACAGTAGCGTGACAGGCGAGACACCTCAGCATTTATATTACAAATGATACAATGATTCATGAATGCAGATTTGTGCTTCTGTAAGGCATTTGAGTTGACCTGTGGCTTTTTAATGGTTTCCAAGATCTCCAGGAGTCTGAAGTGGATGTTGGTCAACAAAACGACATCAGGAAATAATATACACTGCGTATGGATTTTAAAGACATGAAGCTTTATTTCCAAGTGTATACCTTTAGTGCAATTTAGTAAGTAGGGGATTGTATGTATTGTAATATTTAATTTATATTTGAATCAAATTCTGCTAATAATCCCATATATATGTTCATGCTAAATATTTCCTGCATAAATAAATCTATTTTGTGTTAGGTCAGTTACCTGTGTTAGCACTCGGCAGTGTGCAGTAGACTCGCCCATCTTAATGGTTTCTATATATATCACTTATCCTGCCCGAAAAGACCATAAACATTACAGATAATGTTCGAAGTACCAATTAATGTACATACACCAATCAGGCATAACATTATGACCTGATCCTAATATTGTGTTTGTCCCCCTTTTGCTGCCAAAACAGCCCTGACCCATTAAGGCATGGACTCCACTAGACCCCTGAAGGTGTGCTGTAAGCAGAAGCAGCAGATCCTTTAAGTCCTGTAAGTTGCAAGGTGGGGCCTCCGTGGATCGGACTTGTTTGTTCAGCACATCCCACAGATGCTTGATTGGATTGAGATCTGGGGAATTTGGAAGCATCAACACCTCAAACTCGTTGTTTGCTCCTCAAACCATTCCTGAAGCATTTTTGCTTTGTGGGTGCATTATCCTGCTGAAAGAGGCCACAGCCACTGTTTCCATTAAAAGGGTGTACATGGTCTGTAACAATGCTTAGGTAGGTGGTACGTGTGAAATACATTTACATTTAGTCATTTAGCAAACGCTTTTATCCAAAGCGACTTACAAATGAGGAGAGCAATAGAAGCAACTAAAACAAACAAGGGCAACAGCGTGCAAGTGCTGTAACAAGTCTCAGTTAATCTTGCGAAGTACACATATGCACTTTTTAATTTTTTTACATTCATATGGATGGCAGGACGCAAGGTTTCCCAGCAGAACATTGCCCAAAGCATCACATAAGCGCTTGCCTTCTTCCCATAGTTCATCCTGGTGCCATGTGTTCCCCAGGTAAGTGATGCACTATCAGAACCAGCATTAACTTCTTGAGCAATTTGAGGTACAGCAGCTCGTCTGTTTGATCAGACCACACGGACCAACCTTCGCTCCCCACGTGCATCAATGAGCCTTGGCCGCCCATGACCCTGTCGCCGGTTCACCACTGTTCCTTCCTTGGAGCACTTTTGATAGATACTGACCACTGCAGACGGGGGAACACCCCACAAGAGCTGCAGTTTTGGAGATGCTCTGATCCAATCGTCTAGCCATCACAATTTGGCCCTTGTCAAACTCACTCAAATCCTTACGCTTGTCAATTTTTCCTGCTTCTAACACATCAACTTTGAGGACAAAATGTTCACTTGCTGCCTAATATATCCCACCCACTAACAGGTGCCGTGATGAAGAGATAATCACTGTTATTATCACTGTGTTATTCACAGTGTTATTGATTCAACTGTCAGTGATCATAATGTTATGCCTGATCGGTGTATCTTAAAAACTATTCATGTACTATTCATCCGAATTATGGTATGAGAATGCACAAACAGCAGGACACTGTATATTTGTGCAGTGTGCACATATTAAAAAATCTATTCAGATTTGAACTTTGTGACATATAAACGTGCACATCAATCCGATCACTTTACTTAGCATTCACGTAAACACTACGTTCATATTCTTCGATTAAAACCATCTATGTAAACGTTAGCTATTGTCATCTATTACCATGCCAAACACTTTCAGGATTATTTGATGATATCAAATGTTTGAACAGCAAATGCATGGTATGCTGCTTTTACATCATAATAGAAATTACCATAATTGCAGAGTTATTGATGACTGTATGTCACATTGACTATGTAGAGGATAAAGTCGATCAGTCTAAAGATTTTTATAAAACTTAGATTTTCCAAATTCTTAGTTTGAGTTAAAAAAGAGCTCCAATATAATATGCATCATATAAGTTATAGCAATTAGCTATGGCTTTACATCTCTCAAGATGAAAATCTATTAGGCTAAAAACAATCAATTATTCTTTATAATCAATTACTCATATCTTCTGATATATATATATAGTCCATTCTCTTGAAGGTATTAAATATTTTAAATGAACATTTATCTTCTTAAATATAAAGGGTGTTCATGTACAAAACATTAGTCTAACATTTATGGAAAAACATGCAATGAAATTACTAAAATGTATTCAGTTCTGCACCAACAAATGACTGGTTCTGGTTAGACTTGATTGCCACTGAAGCTGCATTGCCAAAAGGTCCCTTTGATTTCTGTTTGATCTGATTTTCACTGGCTTATGGAAATTCCAGTTCTCTGACCGTATGATTTTCACAAATCCTGGAATGAAACACCATACATGACATATTCATGCATGACTGCTTGTAATCCATCTTGGTGACATACATTCCTGAAGACTGTATAGCAGCATGATGAGACGACACAAATTGGGTTGTTAAGCAGAAACAAAATCATATAGCATAACATAGTGTAAGACAAGTTCTGTTTTACACTACTTCTACTACTCAGCTGTCTTATTAGCTGATTTGCAAGGTCATATGCCCATTCCATCTCTTTTCCTTGGTCTATAAGGACATAGTACTACTTTTGCACATGTAGTCATCTTGTGTTGGCTCAGAGTAAAGGCAGTGGGGGGCGTGCGGTTAGATTTTACAGCAGTATAATTTTTAACAGAGATCAAGCCAATTTGCAAGTGCTCCAGCAATGATGTTATCGCAAATGTGTTTTCCACTTACAATTTGTTCAGGTAAAGTCTAGATTGTAGCCGGATGTTTTTTCAAGCTTTTGACATTGTTAAATGAACCTCACATATGCGCATTGATAATTGTGGATCTAAAACAAGGTTCCTGAAATTAATTCCTCTTATTTTTAATTGCAATAGATAATATGTAACAAAATGAAATTTAAAGGAATATAAAAGGAGCTGAGCATGAGTATAAAATGTTTAATTACAGCCACAAAAAGCAGTGTGTTTAGAATTACAGACCTGTAATTGTGACTATATGGGTAAGCAGAATAAAGAAATTCTTATGAATATTTTATACTGGGCTGAAATGGGGATTTCCATTCCAGAAATCATGAATGCATTGGACTGCCGACAGAATGAGTCAATGGAACATCCATTGCATAATCGGCCTGTGAAAGTGAATCACATATCATGCTGTATGTGAATTAAATCACAGTCATGCTGTCATTTCTCCCTGTGTGCATATAAATGTGATCTTCTGCATCATCAGGCCGCAGTTACTGAGAAGTGACAACCAAATGATACCAATAGATTTTATATAATGATTGTTTACTTTATTTATATAGTATTTTACAGTATTATACACTATTGTTCAAAAGTTTGGGGTTTTTAGGATTGTTATTGTTTTTGAAAGAAGTCTCATATGCTCAGGCTGCATTTATTTGATCAAATTTATGCTATTAATAATAGTAATATTGTGAAATCATAACCCTTCTTTTTCCAGTGATATTCATTTTCTCTTTAATGTCTCTCAGCCATCTCTCTCTCTACAGTCTTTCTTCAAATCTCCCTCTTGCTCACTCTCTCTCTCTCCTCCCTCATCATGAGAGGCACGGATTGCAATTTTCATGGCTGCTTCCGATTTCAGATTTTTTTGTAAGTGTGACCTGCCGATACCGATTTTTGCATTCCGATATAGTTCTTCTGATATAGTTATTCGCCTCTCGCAGTTCAAAATGCTTACGTTATGAAATTGCACACCAGTTACACTCGTCAGATGTAGAGTATGCATATTGAACTCCAAGAGGCGTGGGCACTACACTTTTCCCGTAAGTTCAATATGGAAGGCGATTCGCCGGAAGCTAGATAATTTACTTTATAAAGTTTTAAATATGGATATTCTTCTTACGCAAACGCATCGCTTTAGAAGGCTTTTTTTAACCCCCGGAGCTGTGTGGAACAGTTTTATGAAGGAAATATGCACTTTTATGGACTTCAAAAATGACCCAACAGTCACTGCCATCATAAAGCTTGGAAGAGCCAGGACATTTTTTAATATAACTCTGATTGTGTTCGTCTGAAAGAAGAATGTCATATACACCTAGGATGGCTTGAGGGTGAGTAAATCATGAGGTAATTTTCATTTTTGGGTGAACTACCCCTTTAAGCGCAGTAAGCCACTCATTTTGGTCCTCACAAGCTGCTTGAGACTGAGAGGTGGCTTATGCCGAGTTCACACTGCCCAATTTTAGCCCTGATTTTGACTCGCCAACAGGTTTAGCGAAATCGATCAAAGAGAATCGCAGACAAGTCCCCGACACCCGTGAGATATTTGGCATGCTAAATATCTGGACCTGTCTGTGATTCAAAATCCTGCTGTGTGAAATGAGTTTTGACTGAAAATTACATTTGCGATGACCTACAGCCAATGAGAGAGCAAGAGACAGGGCAGCGGGAGGTTCGGGGAGGAGTTATAGACCAGAATATCAGTGTTTATTAGATATGGTTACTATTCTATCAAACAGAAACAAGGCACAAACACCAGCCGCAACAGCAGCACTTTGCTAAATTATTTATTTACCTCCAACTCTCTTTACAGAACACACAATCCTTGCTCCCTGTGTCTCCCCAACAATGTCCTCCGCCATAAACTTTTTTTCTTTTTCTCCTTTTCACTGCAAATCAGCGCACAGACAATTTGGATCGCAAACTTTCTGCAGTTTATCATTTTTAATAACAATTCCAGTCTTGTGCGAGAACTCCGGTCTGATGCAAGTGTGATCTTGCATTGTTTGCTTGTCACATCTCGCGTATGTTTGGTTGTGAAACGTAGTTTGCGGACTGGAGAGAGTTGTCGGTGATTCTTCCTATTGTAAAGTCATGCAGTGTGAAACCTGTCGCCGATCCATTGTGCAGTGTGAGCAGCAGTGACTGAATGCTACCCCAGATAGTCATGCAGTGTGAAAAGAGCTGTGATCTGACGAGTTTGAAAATCGTCCAGTCTGAACTCGGCATTATGTGCACTCCACTTATACAGATCAGTGGTGTGTGCACTTTTGATGTGAGCACCAAACCAGCGAGAACTAGTGAAATGATGCACAAAACAAGCACTATTTTACCAAAGCAAATGAGATGAGTGAGTGAAAAGTGTGTGTCACTTCGCCATTGGAGAGAAGAGAGCGAGAACACGCAGCTGTGTCGCTGGCAACAAAACAGACAGGCTCGGAATCGGTAAGAACGTTTACAGATTTGGGCTGATCACACGGAAAATCTGCCAATTCTGGTCCCTGGCCGGTGGATCAGAGCATCTCTAGTGTATACGCCCCCTACTGCTGATTGGCTACAAGCGTGTTTTGATCCACTTTCGACAACGTTTCTCAGAAAACGCATACTCAACCTTTAATGCATTTAATGTCACTTTAATTAATTTAATGCATCTTTGCTGAATAAAATCACTAATTAAAAAAATTATTGAATATAAATATATAACACCACTTTGAGAATCCTGTTCACTGCAGAATTATAGAGTTAAGGAACAATACATTCTAATAATTTGCTGTTTAAACTAAAGTATGTCTCATTTAATACATCAACTTAATGGGACAATTCAAAAATTCCCCAAAATTCTGTCATCATTTACACACCCTCGTGTCATTCCAACCCTGAAGTACTTTCTTACTTGGAGCAAAAAAAAAACATATTTTTAGGAATGTTTTTTCATACAATGAAAGTTAATGGTGTCCAAAACAACACAACACCCGACTGACTTTCATTATATAAAAAAAAAAAAAACAGACATTTTTCTTTCAAAGGTTTGGAATGACATGATGGCAGGATTTTTATTCTTAGTGAACTATCCCTTGAAGTCATGAGAGTGTTGACGCCCATCATGAAGAATAATTGTGCATTAGACTGTCATCATTGCCTATATAATGTCAAATTGCACAACATTAGTGAAGTGGAACCAAACTTCAAAGTCTGTCGACTCTCAGCAACATATCACTGACATCGGTTTTCTACCTTGGACCTGTTCAGGCATGTTTGAACATTAACACAATAAACACTAGTAACTAAACTTATCATTCTCTTCCATGGAAGGATTCCCCATATTTTCCTGACTAATGCATTAAACAGTTCCTCTAATGCATGCATGGATGTATCTAATTCATACATATATGTCTATATGTGTTTTATGAGCAAAGTCTTCCAATAACAACCAGGGAGGAAAAGTTTAACCCTCGCCACCACCAGCCACCCACAGACACACACACACACATTACGTTTTATTAGAATAACTAATAAACAATTACTATTGTAGCACTTCCGCACCAGCTGGCTGGAGTTGGAAATGTGCTCAGGTGTTTCCCACTGATTCCTGGGAGAGCTCGGATCACTGTTTTCCACATACACGTATATTGAAGTGGTATTTCAAAACCTTTCGCTACATGACAGGACTGAGTCATTAATCAAGAGCTGAAATACACTGAAGTTTCTATAAGAGCCTTTAAGACCACTGACATTCCAATCTGTGCTATGCTGAAAATAATAGGCTTGCTGTTTTCATTTAGCTCTTTCATCCATCATATTCTAATTGGCTGCTCAAGGGAGTGATTCTGCAAGATCCTTAAACTGTGTTTTGGACTCTCTTGGAGCTATAGCACTTATTCATTCACTGCTTACAATGTCCTTTCAGACTTGACATAATGAAGTGTTGTTAGGGCATTCATGGCATTTCAGTACTACACTCCTTTGCTGCATTCAGCAGTATTTAACATGTAGCTTCTTAGAAACTGCCTGGGAAAAGGTCTTCTTTGAAGATGATTTTCAAAAGCCACGGTGTATACAGTCATTCTTTAATTGGTTTATAAGATCATTGCAGCTCAGGTTTCTTAAAAAGAAATACCCAAATTTAGAAGAATTAGTCCAGAAAGATGGAACACTCTAAAAAATGCTGGGTTAAAAACAACCCAAGTTGGGTTGAAAATGGACTAACCCAGCGAATGGGTTGTTTTAAGCAAACATTTAACCCAACCAGTGGGTTAAAACAACCCAGTCGCCATTTTTGTTTTTAACCCAGCATTTTTTTTAGAGTGAACAACACTGTTTGAATTACCTACTAAAAACTAAAATATCATCCTGACAAAATGAATGTTTACATGTGACATCAAAAGGGGATCATTCAGCCAAAAATTTTAATTGCAGTAAGTCTTTATTCACCCACATGTTGTTTCAAACCCATATTACTTTCACACTCTAAATAGTTAAATTTTTCTTCATGAAATTGAAAATCATTTCACATCACTATATCTTTTCATCACATTTCAAATTATATACTGTGTTCAAATCATTTTATGATGGAAATTGCATTTTAAACATTTGCTTTTCCTTATTATAAGGTTAATTTATAGCCAATACATTTTTGACAGCAATTACAGCTTGATTGGAATGAATGAAATTCAAGAAATGAATGGAACAGAAATCAATATAAATATAATATAATAATAATATCTAAAGCTTTACTTGAAACATTTGAAGATGCATTTCTGTTGACTGACTTTAAATTATCTGATTTTAAAAAGCTCCTGAAAGGGAAAACACTTGATAAAATATCAAATTTGTTATACACTGATCAGGCATAACATTATGAGCACTGACAGGTGAAGTGAATAACACTGATTATCTCTTTATCACGGCACCTGTTAGTGGGTGGGACATATTAGGCAGCAAGTGAACATTTTGTCCTCAAAGTTGATGTGTTAGAAGCAGGAAAAATGGGCAAGTGTAAGGATTTGAGTGAGTTTGACAAGGGCCAAATTGTGATGGCTAGATGGCTAGGGTAAGAGCATCTCCAAAACTGCAGCTCTTGTGGGGTGTTCCCAGTCTGCAGTGGTCAGTGTCTATCAAAAGTGGGCTGTTTTGGCAGCAAAAAAGGGGGACCCACACAATATTAGGTCATAATGTTATGCTTGATTGGTGTAAATTTTTTCCCTCCATTGACAGAATTTTACATAATTTATGACACAATGCTTCCCCGCCATTGACAACATTTTTCGGCAATCCATGTTTTCACTATTATATGGTAAAGGGGGCGCTATTAAGCATCTTCTGAAAGAGTACAGAATCTCCAGATCAAAACACAGGAAAGAAGAAGCAGAAACACGCAACAGAATCAATGCTAATGCACATATTGTTGTCTTTGACAAAAATGTGATTTTCTCAGATTTTTGTTTGTTTGGGCCTATTGCATGTTCAGATATTCATACAACAAAACATTCTTGGGGCCATGAAAGTTTTTTTTTAATTGGTCAAAAATGCTGGCGCTGGTAACTTAAAATAAAAAAATAAAATAAAAACACTGGCAGGAACTGAGAAATAACATTTTCCTTGAGCTTTTGACATATAAGGGGTCATCATACTATAAGAATATCCTTTAAGTTTCAGAGTCCAAAAACAGCTTTTATTGTAACCAAGCCCAGAGAACAACTCATTGTGGAATGTGCCTATCTTTGAGGTGAAAGACCGCCTCTGCAGAAGAAGATCAACGCCTGCTTCATCATTGCAACTTTGCCCCCGTCTACTGGTGTGTTAGTGAGATGATGAGGAGAGAAGAGCAATACAGGATGGACTACAAATAACATTACCGTCCAAAGGATCCTAATGCTAGGAATGTGAATGTCTCAGTTGAGCAGTATTTATTTGTGTCCACTGTGGATTCACAGACTTTTACGATATGGACTCAACAGTAATGCAACAAAGTAACCATGTTAATTCAAATGCCTGATCTGTGACCAGTGATTTCTGATATGATTCATGTACAGTCAGATGTTCTTTGTCTATGTGTCAGTAAACCAAACCAGTGACTAAACGAGTTGCAATGATGAGATCACAGCATTCATATGCTCAACATGTCTGTGACTGGCTACAATGCTCATCACTGCAACCTTTCATGCCACGATCTGAATATAATGCAATAGATCTGAATATAATGCTATAATCAACACTTTTCATGATTAGTTAACCTTGAGAGCTGTAACAGTAAAAATGTGCTAAAAGTTTTCAAAAGAGTTCCACATATAATACTAGCTATTTCATATGCAAAGATGTCAGCCAATCACAGCAGGGCATTTGCACTGAAGTCTCACAGCAGACACGAGCCTTCAAATCAGAGACTAAAATCAGGGTAGGAAAATGCCTTTTGTTTCTAAATCATTTTTGATCTAAAAATCATACTAACATAAGTGCACCACAGGAAACATTATACAACAATAAAACAATGCAGTTCATGGCCCTTTAATCTAACACTTCAAAAAGCATTTGAAAAGATACTAAATCATTAAGGCATTTTAAAAAGTTTATAGAAAGAAAAAAAGAAAAAAATCTGTTGAAATACAAAATGAACCCCAGGGACATAAAAGTGACTGAAGTTCAAGAAAAACCCTTGAGTATTAATATACAGGTAAATTACGTTAGTCTTTGTTGATTACGTTGTTCATCTAGTATTAATGCTCAGCTTCAAAGGCTAACATAATTTACCTGTTCAATTGTAAAGTTCTCATAAATAGTAATTGTTTTAATACACAAGCAACTCAAAGGCGATCGTATCTCCTCAACATCTGTAAAAGGTTTAGCACCGGTACAAAGACAATTTCCTTTTCTGAAATGTAAGCATGGCTCACACACGGAAAAAAACTGCGGCCACAGATGTTTTAAAAGCTGTCAAAACAACTATGCTAATACAACCATGTGCCTCCCCGAGGTCACTAATTATATAAAGCCTTTAGATGGTGGAACAGCAACATTCTCAAAGGTGACAACATGCAGATCCGCTCGCAATTTTCCCTTGACCTTTCTCTTGCATGTCACCAGCATTTCTCATTTAAATGTCAACACCTCGATTTAGACAGGCTAATTCGATGAAAAATGTGAAAACGCATGCATTACAGCCTCAAAATTTCAGTGGCTAAAGCATTTTATGCAGAATACAATGTCGTTCATAGCAGAGAGCCACTGTTCTGGATCATTCATACAGAACATTAGCTTCATCTGCATGAGAACATGCGTTCAGGGAAAATACATGTTCTGCCCTTAGAAAAAAAAAAATTGAAAACAGATTCACATAAATGCAGACATGTGTAACGGCTGAATACCTGCAACACGTCGTTCTGTACAATAAAGGGCACAGCTTAAACTCGTAAAGGCTTAGTACTTCATATTTATTGAAACTGAATTGTCTTTTGATGTGGAATATGCATCATATCAGCCTTTGAGAGGGCATAGGCTACTTCTAGACATATTAATAAATGTTATGTCAAAATACACAATATCAAATCTGTGTATATTGAGCTTTTGAAAGTGAAAGATTGCATACAAAGAGGGAGATATCTAAACACAAGCAACGCTATAGTGTTCTTGACAGTTATACAGAAAAAGAAATTGCTTTGCTAAGAGAACCAGACAGAACTGTTTAGGATTGAGTGTGAGACGGTCTCAAGAAAAAGTCTTCCTAAATAAAACTGTAAATAAAAGTTTTTCAGAGTACATATTACAAGAAAAAGTTCTACTTCAAAATTGCATGTCTAATTCAATGCTTTAGTTGTTTCTGAGTGACATTTTTTTTTTTTCAACTTACAGCAAAATGCGTAAATGGAGACTTGCGGTCTCTTGCAGGAATGATGTGTTGTAGCCAAACATTATTTTGAGGTTTCAGACCACCTTATCAATGTAAACAAAATCACAGCCAACACAGATTTGTTAATTATTTTACTCTGATTTGTGAATTCGCTTTGGTAAGAAATTTCCTGTAACAGTCAGTGAGTGAACACAAAAACACTTGGTTTATCATCATGTGCAATGGTTAATGTCTGTTGCTGTGGATCCTACAATAGGCCCTCTCATGACTTACATGCCAAGAATAATTGACTTTCAAATCTATGGCAATGTGCTTGAACTATTTGTTTTTGGCTCGAAACACTTGCTTAAAGTAACAATTTGGCCTTTTTTCCTCTACTCAATCCACTTGACTTTGAGGGAACGTATATAAACTTGAGAACTCAGTTCTTGTTTTGATCATGTAAGCTGATAAGAGCATTTAAAAGCAGTTGTTAAACATAACAGGCCTTTGGGAATGAGAGAGGTCATATGGGCCATTAGTGTCACTCAATTATGCTAAGAACCCTTGAGTAAAACCAAACATCGCTGCTAATGGCGTGACAAATGAGTGTTTATTGAAAACATTTAGCCTAAACACATAAATCTAACTATATATTTTTCTTAATCAATATGCATCAGTATTTCTATTTCTATTTTCTATTCCATTTACGATGATGACTGCAAATTGGATCAGGCCACTTGATTTTCCATCTCATTTACACTATGCACTGTAAAAAATAATAATAAGAAAATAAAATAAAAACCTTGCACTTTATGGGGAAACATCTAAATTAACAGATTTATTAAAGTCAAAAAGGATGATTTAATATGACTGAATAATCCTGACTACGTCAGGCTATACCAATGAATGTCATCTTTTAAAGACCCATTGAAATCCAAATATTGGCAAATATGAGCAAAGGCGGCTGTAAATGTGTATTGTTTATCCTTTTTATATTTCATTCACAATTCACAAAATTCTAACCTTTCTTTGAAGTAAGACAATTGAAAGTGTGTGTGTGTGTGTGTGTGTGTGTGTGTGTGTGTGTGTGTGTGTGTGTGTGTGTGTGTGTGTGTGTGTGTGTGTGTGTGTGTGTGTGTGTGTGTGTTTGGGTGTGTGTTTGGGGAGGTGGGGGGCAAACTCACATTATACAGAAATAATGTTTTTTTTCTCTAGTTCATGTTGGCTACAATTATTGGCACCCAATCATTCCCAAGTCTTTTTCCCAAGATAACAGCTCTGAGTCTTCTTCTATAATGCCTGATGAGTTTGGAGAACACCTGACAAGAGATCAGGGACCATTCCTCCATACAGAATCTCTCCAGATCCTTCAGATTCTCTTCAGTTCATGGCAGAAGCTCATTTTGTGCTCAGTCACACATTTGTGTGTTGATTTTGATGTTTGTTTTGGATCATTATCCTGATGGACGATCCGGCCTATTATAAGATTTCTAGCAGAGACCGTCAGGTTTAGATTTTTAATCTGTTGGTATTTGCTAGAATCCATGATACCATGTATCTGAACAAAATGTCCAGGACCTCCAGCAAAAAAATAGGCCCACAACATTAAAGATCCAGCGATATTTTTAACCGTGGACATCGGGTACTTTTGATCCCTGTTTGCACCAAACCCATCTGGTGTGTTTGCTGCCAAAAAGCTAGAAAGAAAGAACCACTCGTTACAACCGAGGTATGCAGCAAAGCATTTGTGAAGCCACAACACGCACAACCTTGAGGCGGATGGGCTACAACAGCAGAAGACCCCACCGGGTACCACTCATCTCCACTACAAATAGGAAAAAGAGGCTACAATTTGCACAAGCTCACCAAAATTGGACAGTTGAAGACTGGAAAAATGTTGCCTGGTCTGATGAGTGTCGATTTCTGTTGAGACATTCAGATGGTAGAGTCAGAATTTGGCATAAACAGAATGAGAACATGGATCCATCATGCCTTGTTATCACTGTGCAGGCTGGTGGTGGTGGTGTAATGGTGTGGGGGATGTTTTCTTGGCACACTTTAGGCCCCTTAGTGCCAATTGGGCATCGTTTAAATGCCACGGCCTACCTGAGCATTGTTTCTGACCATGTCCATCCCTTTATGACCACCATGTACCCATTCTCTGATGGCTACTTCCAGCAGGATAATGCACCATGTCACAAAGCTCGAATCATTTCAAATTGGTTTCTTGAACATGACAATGAGTTCACTGTACTAAAATGGTCCCCACAGTCACCAGATCTCAACCCAATAGAGCATCTTTGGGATGTGGTGGAACGGGAGCTTCGTGCCCTGGATGTGCATCCCACAAATCTCCATCAACTGCAAGATGCTATCCTATCAATATGGGCCAACATTTCTAAAGAATGCTTTCAGAACCTTGTTGAATCAATGCCACGTAGAATTAAGGCAGTTCTGAAGGCGAAAGGGGATCAAACACAGTATTAGTATGGTGTTCCTAATAATCCATATATATATATATTTAACATATTAACACTCACAATATATATATATAAATTTTTTATTTTTTTACAGAGTATCTTCTTATCGTGTATTGAGATAAGCACTCATGTGACAGATTTGATTGATTTGCAGATGACTAAAACATTTGGATTCTCTGACCATTTCTGAGACATGAGTCACCCCTAATATCCTTCACCCACAATGCACTGCAGAGCTCCACCGGCTCTCCTCCATTAGATGATCTAACTCACTGGCTCTTCTTTGACCATGTCATAAAAAGCAAGAGCACATGAGGAATGCAGGGAGAAAGAGGCCAGTAATCTCTGAGCTGGAAGGTGGGACACGTGCCCGAACAGGGCTGGCCTGTTTCCCCAACGCTGCAGGAAAACGCCATGGCAACCCAGTGTTTCAGCACTCAGACTGGGTGGAGAGGGAGTTTATATAGCAGAAGAGAGCAAGAGAAGCAGCCAATGTCTGGCAGATGTATGCTGGAGGTCAGCTGAACACCTGTCTCCAGCTCTCTCACAACGCAGCCAAACTTCTCACTCATTACTCACCACATCAGTTACGTGTGTTTACAAAAAAATGGTATATCAAGTGTTGTTTCAGTTCTCCACCAGTTATGGTCCTAATTATGTCATTGTGAAGTTTAAACAGACAGATGATTTCATATGTAATACTGCACCATCATTTACAGTCGTTATTAAACAAATACAGCGATTAAACATCTAGCGCTCGTATTTCCCATGTATGTTTTTAATTATGTCAAATGAAGGCCCACCTAACATCTACATTACGTCATTCACACAGAATGTCCAGGTTCCTGCCTGCGATTCAGTGTAAACTAAAAGGGACAAGCTGCCACATATGACATGCCAGTGCAGTTTGATAATTAAAATCTTTCCAGCAGGTTTTCAGAGTTTAGGTACTCTGTGTGCTCTGACAAAACTCTCATGAAGAATCCTCACAGCTATTGTGCATATATTTTGCATTCGGTACGGTATTCAAATGACATTCAGATTCTATATTCAATTGGCTTTGGAGGATTGCATTACTTTATCCGAGGTTAAACTTTTAGGGTTAAAATGAATGCACACCATTTTGTCATCTGAATGTAATTTCTGTCTTTACAAACAACATATATTTGTTTGTTTGTTTTGACAGAATATTCAAGCTGCTTTACCATAAAAAGAGTGTAACAAAAGTAGCCCATCTTACCGTGCGTTATATTCTGCATGCTCTGGGGAAATGTGAGAAATGGACTGAAATGTTTTTGATTTTTTTCCCCAATAAAAATAATAAAATTAAATGAGATTTTTTCAAAAAACACTTTCATTTTCTCATAATACACATTGCAGCATCATCTCTTCGGTAAAGTATTCAGGCTGCATTTACACTGGCACAAAATATCCCATTTTCTAACGAGCCGCAGATAAAATAACAAACGGAAATTACCGCTATTTTCCGGTCTATATCCATTTGGTCAGATTTTGCACTGCAAAACATCCATGACAGCTGTTATCTTGTCTGTGCTGCCAAATAATCATGGCCACCAACATGAATTATATAAATCATTTTAACAGCATGGCCATTCAAAACCAGAGGGTCTACCATGTGCATAGTAAAGTGTTCACTGACAATCATTTTGGCCGGGAACTATTGTAAACACAGATATCGGATATCAGTCATGTCAGTCATGCAGGCTGAAAAATCGGATATGGTCAAATGATCAGATCTGTGCATTAAGACTTAAAAAAATGGATGACGCGCCTTCACTCTCTTCCGCTGATGAAGCCGCCAATGTCCTAATATGTCGCTGACATCTTGCGCTGACCTGGGACCTGCGCAGTAGTAAACACGGGACCCGAGTCTGCGCAGTAGAGAGCAGGAAGTAGAACCACGATATCAAAACCCCGCCCACACTTCCACAGCACAGTTTACTGCAGAACAACTCATTATGTTGGTGTGAAATAAACTGTCATGGAAATGTAGAAATTAAAGTTGAAGGTTTTATAGCATCAACTAACTAAAACAAAATGTATTTAAAAAACGAACACTTGAACTTACATCAGCGTGATAAAAAAAAACACCTAAAATGACAGAAACCATCTATGAAAAAATTGTTTGATTGTTTAGTTTGTATCATGTCCCATTACATTATACTGAGAGGGCGGGGTTTATGACCTGTACTGGGACCAACCACCTGGGGGCAATCAAGATGCTTTGGCTTCACTTTTCAGGACTTGTGCGGCACACTTGATTAAAAAATGCAGTGTAAACGCAGTCTCTCTAAACTCTCAGAAAGCCTGCTCTGCTCTGATTGGTCAGAAGATCCAGTTTGTTTGATCTACCAATTACAGGGCGTATCGAAACGCCCAACTAAATTTCAGTTCCAGAGGCTTCCTCAGCACTTGATACACAGTGACAGGAACAGTAATGATGCCGTTGATTTGCCGTATCTGCGTGAGTGGATTCGCAGTACAGAAAACAACATCATCTCAACGTCGACAAAACGACATATTGCTACAACATGTTGCTTCTCAGCTACAACTAGCATTTGAGGGCGGGACAAAACAGACGTTGTTCGCGGGCAGCCAATGAAGACCATAAGCTGACATTATGCAAATCTGTTACAAACCTACGCAGATGCGCTACGGAAATGAGACTGGAATTTGCTGACGACTCGTTTCGCAGTTCAGAATCTGTTCTTTCTTTTAAAAGACAATAACTTTATTTATTGTGCACTTTAAAACTTTGCAGACTTTTTACACTCGCAAAAAAACTACATGAAAGGCAATATTTGAAAAAACATAATATGTAATATTTTTGGGTGGCGTATAGGTGATTGTGGAGCTTAAGACAACTATACTTAGAAAGTATTTTTTTATTCTAATTGTGCCAGCAGTGTGATGTGATGAAGTGTCTTACTTTTCACAAAATGAATCAATCTCAGTTCTACTAAACCACTTACTCTCAGAATTTTAGACACTCAGGTTTCAAGATGGATGACTTCAGTGCCTAAATAAGAGGGACCAATATCAGCTCTAAAGCCAAAGACTGAAAAAAAAGAGTAACCTTCTTGACGCAACCGGCCCTTAGATCATAATATGAGCTAGATCACAATAACCTTTCCCTTGAGATACATTATCAGATGTGGATTCTTTGCCTCTCTAGCAGAAATGCTTATTATGGTCATTTGCAGTTCAGAAGAACAAAACGAGCATCTAGGGAGAAGGTGTGGTGGACGATAATGAAATCTGAGAGTCCTTTATTGCCCGTCCTTTAAGCTCATATTTGAGAATATGAGTATGCTAATGCTTTCATCATACGGTTATGGAGATTAGCAATGAAAACAATATCTCATTTAATTGTGCTTGGCTGGATAAAATTGACCTTATCTCATGAGAGTTCCTCTCAGAATGGATTTTTAATGCATTTATTTACGCATGAAAACTGAAAGCATGTGCAGAGATTACATATAATGCTCAGCTCAGCAAGTGCTTTGAGGATTTGGTGGTCTTATGGTAACTGCACAATCAGAGGTGGTCTAGTGGACCGGGTGGGCTGCAGCTCCAGTGGTTCTCAACTCCTGGAGTGTAATTTTTTTTAAACATTTTTGTTTACTTTTGTCCTTATTGTGTTAATGTGACCACTTGATGTCCAATTGTAAAAGCTTAAAACTACTGCTCCTTTCTGTCTTTTGCTGTTTCCTTATGGTGTGGCGGTTGTGCCGAGCACATCTCCCTCCAGTCCAGCCTCTCCCATGATGTCATGAGAGATGAGGTCACTGTTGTCATTATGTGTCCAGAAGGAGCAGGGATCCTGCCTGTCTCTCCGTACGAGCACAGGTGCAGGAGTCTGGCAGGAAATACTACTCTCGGGCCTACAGAACAGCGGCTCATTGAAAACATGACTGTCAAGAGCAATACATGCCTGCTCCGCTCACACCACAGGGCATGGAAAGAATATATTATTGCACATACAAGTATAAACACCTGAACCATATCTAAACCTAATGCAGAAGAAAAAAAGACACTACAATTACAATTGGGTAATTCAATTCACTGATAGCATTTACTTTAACTGAACCTTATTGCAAACTTACAAATTTGTATGTATAAAATTAATATCTTAATTTTTTTATTGAACTTTAAGTAACATTAAGTAACATATATAATTACAGTGTAATTACAATAAATATCCTTATTTTATATTCTACTTTGTCATTAATTACTATAATTAATATAATTAAAATACATACAATTATTTCTTTTTTATTACTTTGTATTTGAATTTTTATTATAAAAATAGTTTAGAATATGTAATTATAACTATAAAATATAGTGTGTGTGTGTGTGTGTGTGTGTGTGTGTGTGTGTGTGTGTGTGTGTGTGTGTGTGTGTGTGTGTAAAATTAAAATAAATATATTCTACTTAAGTCATTGATTGCTATAATTAAAAACATTAATTCATTAACATTAAGCATTACAATTATAAAAATAAAAAATATTACATTTTTATTATAATAATAGTACATAATATATAATTATAACTAATATATATATATATATATATATATATATATATATATATATATATATATATACACACACTTCATTTTATATTCTACTTTAAGTCATTAATTACTAATTAATATAATTGAAATACATTAAATCATTAACATTAATAAATGTTTTATTATATATACTTCAGTAGTTAATGTGCATTCAAATATGAATATACTGTATAAGGATATTAGTGAATCTAAAAAAATATATTTAACAATTTTAATATAAACAATCTCTTAAGTATTATTATTATATAACTATTTTAATGCATAGATTTTTTTTTCTACAGTAAATGTTATTTCCGTTTGCCCATGCAAAAACACCCCACCATGATGCCCAAATCTTTTGTTAAAATTGTTCATAAAGTAAAAATTGTTATTCAAGTGCAGCTGTTTAGAGAACTAATAGCATGATTTGACATATCATTCAAGTGTGTAGTACATACGAGTTATGAAAAAGTATGAGCATAAAGTTATACAGAAATGCTCCATTCTACACGGTTGAACATACAGTATTGTTATGGTGCTTGTATCTGAAATCCACTGAAATGGGAGTCATTTATGGCAAATTCCATGAAAGGTGAGCCATACTAATGCAATCATTTTTCATGTGTGATAATTATATCTTGCATGTTTCCTGTTGACTGAGGAGGAGAGACAGCTCCCCTCCTATTTCATTCAGGATTCAACCAACTTATCATTAAACTGGCAGTACATGGCACTTCATTTCCAACCAGTCTCCCACGGCAAATCACACATAGCTGCTGTCAAGATTCAAAGCACATGGTGGGAAGTTTGATTGAGTCCGGTATAATTGTACCATTCAGCTGAAACCTGAGATACACCGGAGGATACGTGCCTATGAGTCACATCAACACCCAGCATCCCTCAGTCTATAAAGTGAGGTCAGAAGGGCACTGTTGTTGTGCAAGACCACATTACCTCATTAACCGAGCATGTGAGCCGACGACAGATACTGTATTTCTATTTCGCGAACTGACCTGTGACATGATGCCAAGAACATTTCAAATAATAAGAGCGATGCATATCAACACTCGCGTTAGGAAATACTGTCACTTAATCGTTTATAAATGCTTTTAAAGTCTTTGCCACAAAACCTGGTCTCACTCAGACAAAATGTTCAGTGTAATCATGCTGTCAGGAAATTTTCGTGACCCTTAAAATACTAAGGTAACAGAATTTATAAATATTTCCTAGGAGCCTTCTGTGATTACAACAACCAAGCGCGATTTGGCTAGAAAGTGGCTCTCATGAAAGTCTACAGCAGTTACCAGAGACTCTCCCAGAGGAGGATGACAAAATATAAAAGCGTTTTCCCACCACAGAGCTGAGAAGAAGGAGCAGGTGTGGTTGACAAATAAATTGATTGTAAGAAAAACTTGCCTTTCTCCTCTAGGATCAGGTTTTATATTGCACTAATGGAGTTTGCTAATGACTTGAGCAATAGTCAGATGAATGTCATTAATCATTCTTCATCAAAGTGGAAGATTGGTAAGTTCAAAGGTTAAGGAGTATGTCGGAAATATAAAGGCTATATTCAAGAGTTTTATTATTCAAGAGTTTTATTTGTCACATACACAGTTATATACAGAATATACAACCGGCAGTGAAATGTAAACAGGTCCGCTCCATGGACAGTGCAAATTCACAGTTAAAAACACAAGAGGGAAATTATAATAGAAATAGGATAAAAAAAAAAGTACTATCTATATATATATATATATATGTCTATATCTGTAGAATTATAAATAATCAAGTCAAGAGAAAAAGAAAGGTAACAAATAAGGATAAAGTGGAATAAAATAATTGAAGTAGACTGTGCAGTGAGTAAACTGTAGACTTATAAATATGTGGTTAACAAATGTATAAGAGTATAATGTGCAAACAGGTTTATGACAGGTTGTTACACAGTAACAACGAGAACAGAAAGTGCAGTGCAATGACAGTGTATCGATGTTTATCCTGAAGTGAAGTCACGTGGCGTTAAGTTCAGGAGTCTGATGGCCTGGGGAAGAAGCTTCTCCAGAGTCTCTCAGTTTTGGCCATCAGGCTTGGGCGCTTACCAGATGGCAGCAGCGTGAAATGAGGGTTTGCAGGGTGATTAGAGTCCTTGATGATCTTAGTAGCTCTACCTTTGCAGCGTTTGGTGTAGGCGTCCTGCAGAGATGGGAGAGCTGACCCTGAGATACGCTCGGATAAGCGCCACGACTCTTTGCAGGGCTTTGCGGTCATGACTGGTGCTGTTCCCATACCACGCTGTGATGCACTGAGTTAATACACTTTCTATCGCCCCTAAATAGAAAGTTTTCAGGATAGCTGGTGAAACCCTGAATTTCCTCAGCTGGCGCAGGTGGTACAGTCTTTGCCTGGCTTTTTCACCTGTGTCTGAATGTGAGCAGTCCAGGTCAGGTCCTCGGAGATGTTTACTCCCAGGTACTTGAAGCTGCTCACTCTCTCTACTGGTGACCCGCTGATCATGAGGGGGAGTATGTCCGTTGCTGTCTCTTCCTGAAGTCCACAATCATTTCTTTGGTCTTGCCAACATTCAGAGAGAGACAGTTGTCCTGGCACCATGATGTTAGATGCTCCACCTCGTCCAAGTATGCCGTCTCATTGTTGTTGGAAATGAGGCCCAGGACAACAGTATCATCAGCAAATTTGATGATAGAGGTGGAGCTGTGTGTGGACAAACAGTCATGCGTGTAGAGAGAGTAGAGCAGGGGACTCAGGACACAGCCCTGTGGAGCTCCCACACTCAGGGTGATGGAGGAGGAGGTGGACTGGCCTATTCTCACCACCTGAGGCCTGCCAGTGAGGAAGTCCTCAATCCAGTGGCAGAGAGAAGGATTCAGGCCGAGATCCAGGACTTTGGAGGTTAGCTTGGTGGGAACTATGGTGTTAAAGGCTGAGCTATAGTCAATAAATAGCAGTCTTACGTAGTTCCCACTTTTGCTGTCGATGTGAGTGAGGGAGGACTATACAAGCCTACTATTTATTGAATAACACACAATGCACACAGCATATTTAGGAAATATTTAGACTGCAGTTTAGGAAAAAATAAATAAAACAGTAGGGCATTTCATTTAAACATATGCAATTGTTATAACATTGTAATTTTCTTGTTTCATTCAGTGAGAGTGTCTAATTAACTTCTTGACTAATTCAAGTAAAACTGAATTGAATTTTTAATCAGTGTTGACAGAACTATAGAAACATTCAAGTATTCACTCTTTCTCCTCACATCACATCTAGTCATTCCTGACAGACGCACACTTCCATAATCAGGATATATCCTCAATAACAATGAATCACACCTTATCAGAATATGCATGTTCAGGCGCTACTTAAAAGGATAGTTCAGTCAAAAATGAAAATTACCCCATGATTTATTCACCCTCAAGCCATCCTAGGTGTACAAACCCGATTCCAAAAAAGTTGGGACACTGTACAAATTGTGAATAAAAAAGGAATGCAATAATTTACAAATCTCATAAACTTTTATTCACAATAGAATATAGATAACATATCAAATGTTGAAAGTGAGACATTTTGAAATGTCATGCCAAATATTGGCTCATTTTGGATTTCATGAGAGCTACACATTCCAAAAAAGTTGGGACAGGTAGCAATAAGAGGCCGGAAAAGTTAAATGTACATATAAGGAACAGCTGGAGGACCAATTTGCAACTTATTAGGTCAATTGGCAACATGATTGGGTATAAAAAGAGCCTCTCAGAGTGGCAGTGTCTCTCAGAAGTCAAGATGGGCAGAGGATCACCAATTCCCCCAATGCTGCGGCCAAAAATAGTGGAGCAATATCAGAAAGGAGTTTCACAGAGAAAAATTGCTAAGAGTTTGAAGTTCTCATCATCTACAGTGCATAATATCATCCAAAGATTCAGAGAATCTGGAACAATCTCTGTGCGTAAGGGTCAAGACCGGAAAACCATACTGGATGCCCGTGATCTTCGGCCCTTAGACGGCACTGCATCACATACAGGAATGTTACTGTAATGGAAATCACAACATGGGCTCAGGAATACTTCCAGAAAACATTGTCGGTGAACACAATCCACCATGCCATTCGCCGTTGCCGGCTAAAACTCTATAGGTCAAAAAAGAAGCCATATCTAAACATGATCCAGAAGCGCAGGCGTTTTCTCTGGGCCAAGGCTCATTTAAAATGGACTGTGGCAAAGTGGAAAACTGTTCTGTGGTCAGACCAATCAAAATTTGAAGTTCTTTTTGGAAAACTGGGACACCATGTCATCCGGACTAAAGAGGCCGAGGACAACCCAAGTTGTTCTCAGCGCTCAGTTCAGAAGCCTGCATCTCTGATGGTATGGGGTTGCATGAGTGCGTGTGGCATGGGCAGCTTACACATCTGGAAAGGCACCATCAATGCTGAAAGGTATATCCAAGTTCTAGAACAACATATGCTCCCATCCAGACGTCGTCTCTTTCAGGGAAGACCTTGCATTTTCCAACATGACAATGCCAGACCACATACTGCATCAATTACAACATCATAGCTGTGTAGAAGAAGGATCCGGGTACTAAAATAGCCAGCCTGCAGTCCAGATCTTTCACCCATAGAAAACATTTGGTGCATCATAAAGAGGAAGATGCGACAAAGAAGACCTAAGACAGTTGATCAACTAGAAGCCTGTATTAGACAAGAATGGGACAACATTCCTATTCCTAAACTTGAGCAACTTGTCTCCTCAGTGCCCAGACGTTTGCAGACTGTTATAAAAAGAAGAGGGGATGCCACACAGTGGGAAACATGGCCTTGTCCCAACTTTTTTGAGATGCGTTGATGCCATGAAATTTAAAATCAACTTATTTTTCCCTTAAAATGATACATTTTCTCAGTTGAAACATTTGATATGTCATCTATGTTGTATTCTGAATAAAATATTGATATTTGAAACTTCCACATCATTGCATTCTGTTTTTATTCACAATTTGTACAGTGGCCCAACTTTTTTGGAATCAGGTTTGTATTCTTTCAGACGAATACAATCACAGTTAAATAAAAACATGTCCGGGCTCTTCTAAGCTTTATAATGGCAGTGAATGGTGGTTCTGAAGTCCAAAAAAAGTGCATCCATCCATCATAAAAGTAATCCAAACGACTCCAGGGAGTTAATAAAGGCCTTCTGAAGCAAAGTGATGGGTTTGTGTAAGAAAAATATCCATATTTAAAACTCTATAAACTAAAATAACTAGCTATTGGTAAAAGCCTACGCAAGTCAAATTATGCCAAAAAAAGTAAATTGTGATGAATTGTGGTGTGTTGTATGATGTAAGATGTAGGAGTAGCGTAAGCTTTGATGTCTCTCGCTGTTCAAACAAACAGGGCTGGGCAACAAACTCAAGCTCCTCTTCTCTTATCGAAATGATCCGCCATTTCTCTTTAAAAATTCTAATTTTAGACCTCTAATTCATGCCCGGTGTTTTGTTTTGCTCTATCCTCTGAGAGCTCTGCCATTATAAAGCTCTGATTGTGTTCGTCTGAAAGATTTGTATTAATCTACAGATCCACTAAAGTGACATTGTGATGGAAAAAATTTATGTTTCCCCCCGAGAAACTTTGCGTTCACTGGTGTAAATATGATTTATTTTCACAGACTCATATTTACCAAGGGTGCCAATATTAGTGGAGGGCACTGTATAGAGGTTTTTAAACTTGTAATATAACCGCCCATCAAATTAAATGCGTTCAAAAAATGAATTTTAACATGCTCTGGTCACAACCAACAATAACCCACCTGAAACAATTAATGGAATAATTAAAAGCAAATTTGATGTTTACTTCAGTAAACAGTTTTAGTGATAAAACAGTTTATCAGTTGAAATAATGCAATTTGGATTTTTGTTTTGAAGGTTAATAAGCCAACCAGCCCTCACCAAGACATGCCAAAACATAGAGATGACAGCTGACAAATCCAGCACACGAATCACACAATAAAACAATAATCTACAACAGACACCAAAAACATGCTGCAAATAACTTCATTTCAACTTTTTCCTTTTTGTTAAAGGGACAGTTCAGCCAAAAATGAAAAAAAAAACTGTCATCATTTACTCTTTAATATATCACACACAGGCATTTTGTGTTCCACAGGAGAACGAGTCACACAGGTTAGGATTAGGAATGACATGAGTGTGAGTAAATGATGACAATTTTCATTTTTGGCTGAACTATCCCTTTAACACTAAATGACAGCATCAGCTAATTATACACCTTTGGCTTTGGTCAGCAGTGTGTCAATCCCTGTTCTGCCTGTTGAATAAAGTGAGTTTGGTGCAGAATTTTCCTCATCACCTCATCTGGTCACAGTGCCAGATGATCCAGGGTGCCCATTGCTGCCTACTCACCAACACACACTCCAGGAGCGCAAAAAAAAAAGCTCTCCAGGAAAAACAAAGTCAGCAGGCATGGGAATAATACAGTTACATGATGACTGCATGATTAAAATAACATAAGGACAAAAAAGTGAGTGAGGTGTTTTGAGCATACAGCAGGTTCTGACCAGGAAGCAGTTGCTGTGCCAACAGAGACCAAACTGATCCTGTGCAATACCTGCAGTCTCAAAGGGTCAGTTTGGACAGTCAGATCTGCAAGGGGTTCAACTCTTATCAAAATCAAATCAGATGTTGCAATTTAATAAAGTATAAAGTGTGTTGCAGTGTGTATTTCATTGTAAACACCAATGTTTTGTAACTTGTAGTATTAAATGGTTCTTATAAAGATTAAACTCAATTGTCAACACCCTTAAAAGTAACCATTTCATTAGCAGTAGAGTCCTTGTTCTTTGTGTCTGGATGTCTCAGCAGTAGCAATATGAGACATTTGTACATGGCATTTCATATTATATGTTCAAACTACAATTGCAATATATGGCCAAAAAATAAAACAAATAAAAAAATCACAATAAACTTTTTGCCCAAGGCATGCAATCATGGTCAGAATTGTTGCCACCCTTAGTAATTATGATCAAATATGGCTGTGGAAATAAATCTGCATTATCCTTTTGATATTTCATTCAAAATAAATTACCAAAAATCTAACCTTTCATTGAAGTAAAACAATTGAAAGTGGGAGAAAAATCACATTATGAAATAAATATTTTTCACCAAACACGTTGGCCACAATTATTGGCACCCCTAGAAATTCTTATGAGTAAAATATCTCTGAATATATTTACACTCATATTTACATTTTTTAGCACACCAGGGTGACTAGGAACATGAAATTATCTAGCTATGACTTCCTGTTCCACAGGAGGAAACACAAAGGCCAAATTCCCTTAATCATTCATCACAATGAGTAAAACCAAAGAATATAGTTCTGATGTGCAGCAAAAGATTGTTGAGCTTCACAAAATAGAAAGTGGCTGTAAGAAAATAGCTAAAGCCATTTCCACCATCAGGACAAAAATTAAGAAGTTCCAATCAACTAAAGATGTTACAGATCTGCCTGGAAGAGGACATGGGTCTATATCGTCCTAATGCACGGTGAGGAGGAGAGTTTGAGTGGACAAAGACTCTCCAAGATTTGCAGATTAGTTGAGTCTTGGGGTCAGAAAGCCTAAAAAAAATGTATCAAACAGCCCCTACATTACCACATGTTGTTTGGGAGGGATTCAAGAAAAATCCTCCTCGCTCATCCAGAAACAAACTCCAGCATATTCAGTTGTCAGACACGACTGGAACTTCAAAAGGGACCTGGTTCTGTGGTCAGAGGAAACTATAAAGAGCTTTATGGCAGCAAACACAACAGATGGGTTTGGTGCAAACAGGGATCAAAAGTACCCGATGTCCACGGTTAAAAATAACGCTGGATGTTTAATGTTGTGGGCCAATTTTTTTGCTGGAGGTCCTGGACATCTTGTTCAGATACATGGTATCATGGATTCTAGCAAACACCAAAAAATTTAAAATCTAAACCTGACAGCTTCTGCTAGAAATCTTATAATGGGCCGTGATTAGATCTTCCATCAGGATAATGATCCAAAACAAACATCAAAATCAACACACAAATGTATCACTGAGCACAAAATGAGCTTCTGCCATGAACTGAAGAGAGTCTGAAGGATCTGGAGAGATTCTGTATGGAGGAATGGTCCCTGATCTCTTGTCAGGTGTTCTCCAAACTCATCAGGCATTATAGAAGAAGACTCAGAGCTGTTATCTTGGGAAAAAGACATTGTGATAATGGGGTGCCAATAATGGTGGCCAACGTGAACTAGAGAAAAACATTTATTTCATTAAGTGAGTTTCCCCACATTTTCAATAATTTTACTTCAATGAAAGGTTAGAATTTTGTGATTTAAAAAATAAAAGATCAAAAGGACAATCAATGGAGAATTATTTTTATAAGCTTCTTTGCTCATATGTACCAAGGGTACCAATATTTCAGACTATGTATATATAAAACAGTAATTAAAAAAACACTTTATATGTTTATCTATTTATATCTTCAGTGTTGTTAAATTATTGAAATATTTTATGTCTAAAGGGTTCAACTAACAAATAAAGTTTAGTAGTTTTCTGTCATCATATACTCACACTTATGTTGTTCAAAACCTGTATGACTTTCTTTCTTCTATGGATTTTTTTATAATAATAATAATAATAATAATAATAATAATAATTTTTAAATAGTAAATGACGTTTAGATATTTTTTAAAAATAATTATAAAAAGTTTTTATTTTGTCCATATGAAAGTCAACGGTGTCTAACATTGTTTGTATCCCAACATTCTTGAAAATATTTTTCTTATGCATTTCATTTATTTCTGTGTAAAAATTGTAAATCTCCTTTTAAAGCTCCAATAATTACGACGACAATAATACAACAATAGTGTATTTTAAATATGCAGGTGAACTGATTAGTGCAATACAAGACCAAAAAGGAACAGGAAAAGAGAAAAAAATACGTAATTACTTTTCTTGTCCTCTTAGGGCATCTCAAATCCCCCTGCCTTTAAACTGATGAGTGAATTGATGCTCTGAAACCTGGCTGTGAGGGATCTGTCTTTCATTGCCTCACTGCACAGCAATGTAATGTGCTGAAGCGCTGCATCTGTGTGTGTGTGCGTGTGTGTGTGTGTGCCTCGCAGGAGCTCCGCTTCTCGCTTTTCAGCAATCAGAGAAACAACATCCCCACTGCCCTCTCACGCATCTAGAAACCAGCACATCCATGCAAAAGTGATGCAAAAGCACCAAACTTCCCCTGCTCACGTGCCAAGCCAGATGAAGGATGCATCGCTAATCACTGAAACATCTGACAGCATTTGTTTTCTTCCCGAAGACAGCATGATGTCACTGTGAATGTTGTAACATACTGTACCGTTAGAACTTTCTTCCATGGACCGTCATTAAGTGTTCTCGTGTTCCTTGTAATAGCAAAGTGCCATAACATTACATTCAGCGAAATCTGACATCCATTATTCACAGTGACTGTATGAAACTATTACACGAAAATCACAGGAAATGATTATAAATACAGTTTTGTTGTAGCAACTAAACTCCTGAGAATCTCCTAATTTTCCTGAATAAATATAAGCATTTGTCTGGTTTATTTTGTTTTAATATCTTGGATTTGTACTGGGAAAACTATTAAATATGCCTTGGCTTACTCATGGGGGTTTTTAACTGAGAAGACCTAAGTGCACTTGTTTTTAATCAGACGGCAAACCCTACAAATCCTGTTTCATGCTCTAGTGATGAGGGAAAGATACGAGGCTTGGTGGATTTGTGTGGCTACAAAAAAGTTTTATTGCTGAATTAAAGGAATAGTTCACTCAAAAATGAAAATTCTGTCAGCATTTACTTTCCCTCAAGTTGTTCTAAACCTGTATGATGTCCAAACCTGTTTCTCTCTTCTGTTGAACACAAAAGAAGACATTTTGAAGAATGTCTGTAACAGTTGATGGGCCCCATTGACTTCCATAGTATTTTTCCCCCATTCTGTGTCTATGGAAGTCAATGGGGCCCATCAACGGAACAATAGTAAATGATGACAGAATTGTAATTTTTGGGTGAACTATTCCTTTAAGATGATCTAGGACACTATTTCAAATTCCTAGAGCTGTTACAGAAAAACTACACATTATTAATTATGTGGCAAACAATGCATTTTCTTAAAGCAGACTTTTGTTTGTGTGTGTGTGTGTGTGTGTGTGTGTGTGTGTGTGTGTGTGTGTGTGTGTGTGTGTGTGTGTGTGTGTGTGTGTGTGTGTGTGTGTGTGTGTGTGTGTGTGTGTGTAAATGAGCAAAGAAGAGAGAATAACTGAACGAAAGAATGATTGAACCAGACAGCAGCTGCAGCTGAAAGTTTGCTATTAATTGGGAATTTAATAAACACATTCCACCAGATTCCTGAGAAACTTCCCTCTCAAACAGATGGTATTGTCAGTTGCGTTTTCCGCAGCTGACCAGCGATCTTCCAGAAATGAAAGTCATAGTCATCTCCTGAATGGTAGACTAGATATACACACTATGCCTTTCAAAAAAGACTGTAGAACTATAAGCATGCTTGCGTTATCATGCCAACACAGTCTTGTGACAATTCAGAAGTATTTTTGGGCTTTTGTGAATTGGTTGTGTTTTTGTGCAATCTCATTGATACTTTTTTATGATCTGCTCACTGAGGGTTAGTTTTAGTGGGGCCGTTCTACTGATTAATCGTACGTTTTCAAATGAGTCAAATTGTATGAATTCATGCAAAATCATCAACTAATGCAATACTAATCAACAGGTTGTTTATTCAATGACTATGGCACCAGAAATGCTATAAAAACAAAAAACTAAATAATATTAAAATTATTATTTTATAATTATTTTAACTATAAAATAAAATAAATAATTGAAGTATTTTAGGCTTTTGGGAATTTTGTATGAATTTGTACAGTCATTCATACTATTTTATAGAGGGTTAGGGTCATTCTACCGATAAATCATGTGTTTTCAGAAATCATATGCGAGTCAGGTCGCACAAATTCATATAAAATCACCAACTAGTATGTTGTATTTCGCTTATACTATGACTGTTATGAACAAACAAAAAACTACACAATTCACAGAAACAGAATCTACACAATCCAGACACCAAAACATGGATTTGCAGTTATCATTTTGTGTCAATATGTTGGATTTTGGTTTAAAAACATACCCTATACACTCACCTAAAGGATTATTAGGAACACCATACTAATACTGTGTTTGACCCCCTTTCACCTTCAGAACTGCCTTAATTCTACGTGGCCCATACTGATAGGATAGCATCTTGCAGTTGATGGAGATTTGTGGGATGCACATCCAGGACACAAAGCTCCCGTTCCACCACATCCCAAAGATGCTCTATTGGGTTGAGATCTGGTGACTGTGGGGGCCATTTTAGTACAGTGAACTCATTGTCATGTTCAAGAAACCAATTTGAAATGATTCAAGCTTTGTGACATGGTGCATTATCCTGCTGGAAGTAGCCATCAGAGAATGGGTACATGGTGGTCATAAAGGGATGGACATGGTCAGAAACAATGCTCAGGTAGGCCGTGGCATTTAAACGATGCCCAATTGGCACTAAGGGGCCTAAAGTGTGCCAAGAAAACATCCCCCACACCATTACACCACCACCACCACCAGCCTGCACAGTGGTAACAAGGCATGATGGATCCATGTTCTCATTCTGTTTACGCCAAATTCTGACTCTACCATCTGAATGTCTCAACAGAAATCGAGACTCATCAGACCAGGCAACATTTTTCCAGTCTTCAACTGTCCAATTTTGGTGAGCTTGTGCAAATTGTAGCCTCTTTTCCTATTTGTAGTGGAGATGAGTGGTACCCGGTGGGGTCTTCTGCTGTTGTAGCCCATCCGCCTCAAGGTTGTGCGTGTTGTGGCTTCACAAATGCTTTGCTGCATACCTCGGTTGTAACGAGTGGTTATTTCAGTCAAAGTTGCTCTTCTATCAGCTTGAATCAGTCGGCCCATTCTCCTCTGACCTCTAGCATCAACAAGGCATTTTCGCCCACAGGACTGCCGCATACTGGATGTTTTTCCCTTTTCACACCATTCTTTGTAAACCCTAGGAATGGTCGTGCGTGAAAATCCCAGTAACTGAGCAGATTGTGAAATACTCAGACCGGCCCGTCTGGCACCAACAACCATGCCACGCTCAAAATTGCTTAAATCACCTTTCTTTCCCATTCTGACATTCAGTTTGGAGTTCAGGAGATTGTCTTGACCAGGACCACACCCCTAAATGCATTGAAGCAACTGCCATGTGATTGGTTGATTAGATAATTGCATTAATGAGAAATTGAAAAGGTGTTCCTAATAATCCTTTAGGTGAGTGTATATTGCATTGTTATATGTTGTATAGACAAGTCATCAATTAAAAATTTGCCATCTTATATTCTGCATGATTGGATGTTTTTAAATAAACACTGACAAAATCTATAAAAGTTTTAGGGCTGGACAAAATGACGATATATAACACTGATATAAGTGATCACCTGGATTTAGACCTTCCCATATTGTATTTATATAAAGCGTTCACAGGCAAATTTGCAAATTTCCCCGGCGTTGAAATCAGGCTCATATAAATGTCAGGAAACACGATTCCTGGCTGCATGTCCATATCCATGGATCACTGGATGTTGAGTAAGTTGTAAGGAACACTATATGGAGTCCAAACTTTAGTTTAAACTGATAATCATTTTGTTTTACTCGCGTTTCGCAGTTTCTCCAATTAAATCATGCAGCAGCTCTTCTGCCACTCACTCTGGCTGAAGGGGCTTGTTCCGGTGGGAAAGTGATGTCAATGCATACTGTCTTTACATTTGAGTGTGTTGAAAGTTATGTTATAATGCTATTCTGTGTGTTCACTCGGTGGCTACTATGAGTCACATGGTACTCGCGGTAAATCAAGAAAACCAGATTTAAACCATAAGACTAACCGTGTTTAGCTGTATAACAATGATTAGTTTTCTGTGGATGAATGTATCCAAACAGTTGCTCACCTGTCTAATGAAACACATCATATATTAAAGCGTCTTTGGTGTTTCCATGGTTCCTACAAAATAAAATCGAGGGTAACGTGGATTTGATGTCATTGATAGAACTGCTTATTTCTCTGGATTTAAACATTCTTGGAAACATTTGGGACAATGCAAGTACACAAGTGAACTGCACATTGTTCTAGTGGTTTTTGGATATTTTAAATCCAAAAATCTTACATATTGTGCCTTTAAACTGCATCTGACAGAAGAGTCAACAGCGTTCATGCGCGTCTTTCAAAATGAAAGTCTTGCATCAAAAAAACATTTAGAATTTAGTTGTTTCTTCGACTACACACTCCATGACCCACTCAACACCAGAAACACAGATTTAGATGATATTCAGCTTTTAGACTAATATCAATTTGGCTTGAATCAGTTTTGCTTAGCTTATCAATGTGATCGTTTAAATTACTCAAACGTGCATCTCTTGCAGTGCAAATATTGAGCATATGAATTGGGGTTGGCTAATAAATAAATCACCACAACGTATAACTTTCACAGTGTGGCAATATATCATCCACAATTTCTCCATCAAACTGAGTTGTTATTGTCCGTTTCCACTGATAACATCTGTATGGTTTACAGTAATGGAAAAACGGTCTTTTGTTTTTACACAAAGACCACCAAAGCCTCCGCTGGAATTCAAAGCAGGAAGAGCAGCACAGAACACAGTGTCTGTATCCTGGAACGGCCCCTACAAGCCCCTCAGCAGATAATGGCTAATTCTGCTCTCGATCTGCTTGTAAATGCTGCTATGTAAATGTCCCCTGAAACATGGAAGGTCAAAACAGGTTCAGCCTTTGATCACGCGCCAACGTAAAGCACAGTACAGACAGCGGCCGTCCGAAAAATCTACCCGAGCATGATCACGGCCCCTTTAAGCGGTGTTAAACGGAGATATGTTGACCTGAAGAGCGCAGTCATTTAGGGTCACACTCTCTGAGACATGTCATGAGGTACTTGAGTACCTCCCTATTCTCATAACACTCCTCTACTATTAGACGCCTTCACATTTCTTAGCCAGCATGAGTTCAGTGTGGTTCTGGTTAAAAAAGAATGCATCATCATGAAAGCCGAGCTTTCATTTAGGTGTGCAGATGTGGGGATGAGATGTTGAAGAAAGCAAAGAAAGGGCATACTGACCTCAGGACAGCAAAAAGGAGAAAAACAACAAAGATTTATATTAACTGCAAGAATGGCTGAGATTATGATCTAATGTTGTTTTGCTGTATTCCCTAAAGCAGGCTTCGAGCAAGCACATGCAAGTCTGTGTTTGGGGGGACCGCTGAGAGGATCTGTGTTTCCAGCACAGCACCACTCAAAACAAGTCATTCATCTAAAAGTAACGCAATCAGTTGGGATTCAAAGCTACGCTCAATGTTGTTTACATCATGTGGGAGAGTGGGAGAGCTGACTGATGCTAAATTAAACGAATCAGTGGCACCTTGTGCACATAACTACAGCTGAATGTTTCGAGATAAAGAGAGATTCTGAAGATTCAGGTCAGTGAAAATACAGCTGGTGATAATAGGAAATATTCAAGCAGCGACCACAAAAAGTATTTGGAAACTTAAGTCACACTTAAAAAGTATCAGTGTCTTAGTATTATACAACAAAATATCACATTTTGAAAAGAGATAGCACAAATACACTTTATAAGCAAAACATTTGACTATTTTTGTTATGTTTTAAATGATAATACACACAACAATATTAAGAAGCACAACTGTTTTCAACATTGATAATAATAATAAGAAGAATTTTTTGAGCAGCAAATCAGCATGTGAATCAAGGATCATGTGACACTGAAGACTGGAGAAATGATGCTGAAAATTCAGCTTTGCCATTAAACAGGAATTAATTATATTTTAAAATACATTCAAATAGAAAACTGTAATAATATTCCACATTATTACTGCTTTTACTTTCCTTTTGATAAAATAAATGCAGCCACGGTGAGAATAAGAGACTTTCTTTTCAAAACATTTGTAAAAATTTAACTAATCTCAAATTTGTAAATGGTAATGCATAAATTATATTATTAGTATTTGGAAACTGTGGTTGTCAAAATCACCTTGACGTCAAGTAAAAGCAAAATTACTCAAAAAAAAAAAAAAAAAAAAAAAAGTGAATCATTCTGAGAAAAGCTCTTGTTTTCACTGGGTTTGATATTTTGTCATCTAAAGAATGACATTCACACATTTAAGTGTGATACAAGTGTCCAAAAGTGTTTTTGGGTCTCGGTGAACTACTACATTATTTAGTCTTTGCTTATACTGCCACCTTGTGGTTGAAAACCAAACTAAAAATCCCAACAGCTCTAGGGCTCATTCTTCAGGCAGAAAAAGAACAAAAGCTCCATTCAGATGCGTTATGAACTCTGTAAATACAAGTAAACACTAAATTATATGCTGAATAAACAACTGCCAGTTGAAAGATTCATAGCTTCGTGTTTTCACACTGCTGACTATAGACTGTATAAACATGTTGTGAAGAGCAAATACTGAATATAAGAGCTGGATGATCACCAGGAGGCACTGTGAGAGAGATCTATATCACAAAAATTCCTCCCTATTAGTCCTAATACAAGACAGGTAAGATACACTGTCCTGCATAATTACAAATATATAAAGGCACTATTTAAAAAGACATGACAGATCCATTGATGTGTTAAACACGTCTAGTTGGCCAGGACTACAGCCGCAGGATAACACAAACCAGAGACCAAATGAAACTTTCGTTGGCTCAACTCAAGTGTCTTAATTGGACACATACATGCTTGTATTTTGTTGCATAAGATATGGAAAGAAAAAAAAAGTAATATAAAAAATATGCATCTCATTTTTGCCAAAACTAAAGCATGTCAAACGAATATCTTCAGTGAAGCTATGTGTTTTCCACATAGATGTGGAGGGGTTTGAAGTTCACGCTAATCTTCAATTATTCAACAAGCTATACAAAGAGAAAAAAAAACCTGAGGCCTTGTGACATCAGTTATCACTGAATAAATATGTGAAGGGCCAAAATGTTCAACATGGCCAAAGATACAAAAAGGCAGGATCAATTCATCAGTGTTTTGTCCTGCAGTGCAGCTTATGATTTATTGGTTTAAATTACTGAAACGCTCATGCGCCACATGGATGAAGAGAACGCTACTGCTAGCCAGCTTGAGCAGGATGTAACGTAACATTTAGTCAAACGAAAATATTTTGAAATGACTCAAAAAAATCTAAATCCTGAGCCAGAAATAATCAGACACAACATTCTTCAACAGGTTATACTTCATCTTTACCTGCTGCTCTGATGTGTTGACATTCTCATCCTGTCTATTCCCATGCACTGAAACGGAGTCAAAACCGTACGAGTTTCTTCTGTTGAACACAAATGGAGATATTTATCAGACTGTCCAAGCTGCTATCTTCCATACAATGAAAGTGGAAGGTGACCAACAGCTGTCAAGCTCCAAAATGGACAAAAGGCACCTTAAAAAGTGTCATAAAATGTAGCGCATGCAACTTTAGCTTTTACATCATTACAAAAAGTTATATTTCAAATACATGCTTGATAATAGTAATAATAAAAAATTTAAGTTCAGATGCAAAAGATCTACTTTTTTTTTTTAAAATCAGGCTCCTATATTTAGGTTCAGTGCTTTCACTTTAAAGGCAATGAAAAGGTTATTAGTCAGTCATTGAAATGCCTTAGTTTCAAAAATGTCATTTTAGTCAATTCATTCGTATTTCTTAAAGTCTCTCTCTCTCTGTATGTGTGTGTGTGTGTGTGTGTGTGTGTGTGTGTGTGTGTGTGTGTGTGTGTGTGTGTGTGTGTGTGTGTGTGTGTGTGTGTGTGTGTGTGTGTTTTACACCTCTTTGGACAACGAGGCATAGTAAACAAAAAAACCAAAAAAAAATTGCAACATTGCAAATGATGAAAGCAGAATTCAAAATGTAACAATAAAGACACGGTTCCATACAGTGATTGCCAAGTCTGTTTAAAAAGCGAAGTTAACCCTGCCCCTAAAGTGTGAAACATTCCTTTACCCAGGTCTTAAAAGTGGTGCTTAGAACGATGATAACCCGGGGTTAAACCAGTGTGAAAAGCCCTACTTGTAATTTAGAAGAGGGGTTAGTAGCCTACCGTTTTTTTACTCGGGGTTATGAAATATAAGTACTGCTTATAGGGCTGGGCAAAAAAACCCAAATAAATCTATTTTTCGATTAATCGTTTTTTGTTTTTTTTGTGGTCGATTCAAAATCGATTCTCAAAGGCCACGAATCGATTTTTTTTTTCCCATATTTATTTCCTCTTAACATTGAACATAAGATTAACGTAAATCTAATTACTAGTCTTCTCCACTAGATGTTAGATGCGCGATGTTACAAAGGCACGCCTGTCATTCATTCAGTGCTTGAATGGCGGCTTCCGGTGCGTTTGTTGCCTTTTGTAATGCTGAGGTAAAATGCTGTGTAATACTACAAATCACCCAGACGTTGCAACACCCCCAGCAGAGCACACAAACGCTAACAATAGATCACATAGACGCGAATGCTTGCCTTGCATTATGATCAGAGCGTTCACTTAAGCACGTACGTTAGCCATTATAGACATATTCAAATCAACTGAGTCAATAGACAGCACAGAACCAATAATTCAAACCTAATAGCTTACATTAGAAACAGGCTTCCTCACATTAAAGTTAGTCCACATAAGTCAGCATGTTAAGGTATTGTTCGTTACCACGGCAACTACTCGTGTCCAGATAGGAACACGCTTCTCGTGAATGAAGAGTAACTGCACACGTCACGACGGGCGGCAAACCCGCAAGAAAAGCTTGTGTACTGAAAATTGCTGAAAATCATCCAATATCCTTTTTATGTTTTAGAATAAATATATCAAAATATCAATAATAAAATACTTCTCAGATAAATCTTTTAGAATAAAGTTGCAAAATTGTATTGTATTTAACAACTGTATGCATTTGAAATATAGAGATAGGGTTATGTTTTAATGTACCCGGGTGTACCTAAAATAAAAAGAGTTTAATATACAGGTTTGTGGCTCTTAGTTTATTTTTAATTACCCACTTGTAAACTTATGTTCACTGTTCTTTTTTATAAATACCTATAGTATTTGTGTTAAATCTATATTCATTGAGTTGAATCGAGAATCGAAAATCGAATCGAGAATTAAAATCGAATTGAGAGCTTGTGAATCAAAATCGAATCGATTTGAGAGCTTGTGATTCGAAATCGAATCGATTTGAGAGCTTGTGAATCGAAATCGAACCGAGAATCGAAATCGAATTGATTTGACAGCTTGTGAATCGAAATCAAATCGAATTAGAACATCTGAATCGATACCCAGCCCTACTTATACAGTGTGAAACGATGCAGTGTTGGAACTAGACACTTAGCAGCAGACAACCAATGTGCTATTGGTCATATTTGGACAGTCACGGAAACACTGCACGTTGTATATAAACAGTAGATTCAGTGTCTGAGTGGAAAAATGTCAAATGCGGACAGAAAACGAGAAAATTTGAGTGAAGAAGAGACCGTTTCATTCTTACCTTTATAGTCCGAAATATCCATTCACTAACGCGATAGAACAGTCGGTCAGCTTTTACATAAACAGGTCACGTGCTGTGTTCATCCAGTCAATGACACTGACTAAATAAGAACAGTTAACCCGGGGTTTAGGAATGTACAATCTGAATACCCTGGATGAATTGTCACCCCCGGGTAAATTATGACCATTGTGAAACATGCAGCGAGATAACCCAGGATTCCGTTTACCCGGGGTTTAGAATGACCCAGGGTTAACTATTTAAAGTGTGAAAAGCCCTATTCAATTACCAGCTCAAATCTTTAACCACTGGGCCATATCACTCCACTATAAATTCATACGAAACTAGTGCAAAACATTAAATATGAAACATCTGCATATTTAACATGCTGTGGACACTGGTTATTGACAGGGTCCTCATGACAGGCCTGCATATTGAGCTAGATGCGAGCAGTTCCAGGTCTACAGCACCTCAGGAAACATTCTGTACTGTGTGGTCTAACATCACGGTATTACTATCCTGTTGAGTGTTTCCCAATATTTGTAGGAACTGCTTGTGGGGGTGTACTGGCATATAAACACATTTCACATACAGCTCAGTTCAAAGGAACATGGTGTAAGATTTTTGTAAGCAAAGCAATTAATTAAATTACTAAAATAATTACTAATATAGTATAATATACTAGAATAATTTAAATTGTTAGTTTGTAATTACATGTCATGTTTTTACTTTAAATAGACATTCAAAACTAATATGAAAAGCATGTCATTGACCTGTGGGGTTGCTCATATAAAAGCATGTCATCGACCTGTGGGGTTGCTCATTTAATTTGCTCGTATTTGAACATTAGGCGTCTTTTTAGTTGTTGTTGTTTTTTTTTTTCTAGTTTCCATGAGTACAACATCACTAGTTCCAGAATAAAACACAGCAGGATTTAAGGATCATTAATCTTTTAAAATTCCTCTTTGTCTGAGATCAGGTTTTATTTCTGTTATTTCCAGCTAAGTTAGTTTCATTTTAGTGCCAATGTCCTTTAAAGAGCACTTGACCTGTTTATATGCCAGCTTGCCTTTGGCATTCAGCATTAGAGTTAACAACATTTTGGATACTCATGCAAGTACAAGCAAGCGCTACTTAATGCATATTTGGTGCTTGTACACCATGACGTCTTACATGTTGACAGCTTATAGGGTTTCCTTTTGATATCATGCAATAAAGTAGAAGTCTGAATTACAAAATTATGTAATATACAGATCACAGACTGTAAAAAAAAATATGGACATAGTGTCTGTGACGTCACCCATAGGATTCTGAAGAGCAGTTCTGAAGCGTAAAGTAGAGTCGAGCTGGCCGCTGACATCTTTGCAGAGCGTCATCGCACGGCATTCCCGGATAACCGAAAGAGGCGGGACGTGGCTAGAGCTGAGGTGACATCATGACTAACAGACAGCAGACAAACGGCTATAAAACGGTCACTCAAAGTGGCCACGGCCTTAATTATGCAGAACTTTAAGGCTTTATATAATGTAAATGAATAAGTTATAAAAAATTAAAAAAAAGTTCACCCCCCTCACAGTTGTCATGAAGGGCAAAATTAGCCATATAGACCAAAACCACAATTTGTACCAGGCTGTAAACATGTTTTTTTTCTGGGCATTTTAACATGTGGCTCAATGAGATTCTGCTCCCTTCTGGAGCCTGTCTCTAGCAGCCAGTCGATGAATTGCAGTTTAAGTCACTTCCGTGTTGGCTTCTATTATCAGATCAGTGGCCAGTTTCACACTGACAGACAGAACGACAGACGGATGGATGGATGGATGGATGGATGGATGGATGAAGAGACAGACGGATGGATGGATGGATGGATGGATGGATGAACAGACAGACGGATGGATGGATGGACGGACAGACGGATGGATGGATGGATGAACAGACAGACGGATGGATGGATGGACGGACAGACGGTTGGATGGACAGACAGACAGACGGATGGATGGACGGACGGACAGACAGTTGGATGGATGGATGGATGGATGGACAGACAGACAGACGGATGGATGGACGGACAGACAGACAGACAGACGGATGGATGGACGGACGGACAGTTGGATGGACGGATGGATGTGTTGTGACAGAAATCAGTGAAGGTTAAGGGTCATGACTACACACCCTAAAGACTCGCCAACTTGCCAGACTCATTTTGTCGACCCCAGAATTAGTCCCAGACACTATCTGATTTCAATAATCCAACGTCTCTTTGTTAATCCATTTCTGTTGGTTTTGGAGATGGAGCTATTTTTCCAAGGGCAACAACTTTGAACAAAGGTTTAGAGATGTTTTCCACCAAATTCTAGGAAATCTGGATGTTTAGCTCCAAGATGTCAGTGCTTGTAATCTCGTATCATGGAACAGCAGTGCAGTGTTATTTAGCATGAGGAGGATTTACTGTAGCAAGTGATGCATTTTGGCACATGCTTGTCCTCTTGACCATGTGTATTAGCAGCATGATGACACGATATGACACTCCAATAAAATGAAGGAAAAAAAAAACACTGACAGGTGAAGTGATAGCACGTCAATAAATAAAGCTCTTAGCCGTGGGGTTTCCTTGGTAAGTGCTATAAATTCTGTTCATTCAAAATGCTGCCAGCAGAATTACATCATTTTTTGTTTTTATTACATCATTTCGATTGAGAAGCGCTGTTTCAAATCATAGCTCACTCAACTTCAGCTATTCACAACACAACATGTTCATTTTTATCATGTGAAGCTCATGAATTACTGACAACCATAGATCATATTGTCGAAATATTTGATAAAACAAGTCAATAGTTTTATATCACATTGTGGTTGCTGTCATTTAATCAATTCTGTTATCACATTATTTTCCATTAGGTTCCATAACTAAATGTGACCTGTGGGTCTATGTGACCAAAAGAAGCATTTCTTCACCTTTTTTTGGTAGATTCGTTTGCATCATTCAATATATTAGTTGTTGTTTTTTTTGGTACCAGCTGTTTTCCAGTTTTAAATGTAAATTGAATCAAGTTTGAATAAGTTGTTTCAAACAAGTGTAACATGCTAATCAAAGTTGAAAGCACTTTGAAGAATAAGTGACAATTTCCCAGTTAAATGCACTGAATTCAAAATGACAATATCGACTGCTTAACACTCTTATTACAATATACATCATAACAACATAAGGCCTACAATATACACGCACCAGATCACTTACAAAATTACAAATAGTGCAACATTCAGCGCATTAAACACGAGCACAGTGTAACAAAGCCATTGTAACGCATACTTGGGCAACAGGGCTTACAGTTAAACCTGAATCTAAATCGGCATGCATTGAGACAAGGCTCACACGATCACGTACGGAAAGGCAAATACTGGGTAGTTTGGTGAAGAATGGTGACTAGATGATGCTAACAAAATATGAAAACTGACAGTAATACTTTTAAGATTTGGAAATTGATTGCACATTATCTTGACAAATGAACAAGGCTGTTTTTTCAGACGTTTTAAGAATCACGTGTTGCTGATTTTTAACTGAATTAAATTATTTACACACATTAAGGCAATAAAGACAGCATGTCTTTGTGCTAAAATTCTAAGAAAATATATAAACCACAAACCAGAACCATGTGTTCTCTATTATTTGTTGTTAAAACTCAATTTGCCTCTTTATAAATGTACATCTAAACAAATTAACATTTAAATAAATTAAACATTTAAAGGGACAGTTCACCCAAACTTTAACATTATCATTATTTACCGTCTTGTACCAAACCTGTATGATATACACTGCTGTTCAAAAGTTTTTGATCGGTTTAATGTTTTAAGTCTCTTCTGCTCACCAAGCAAAAAAAAAAAAAAAAAAAAAAAAAAAACTGTAATATTGTGAAATATTATTAAAATGTAAAATAACTTTTCTATTTGAATATGTTTTAAAATGTTATTCATTTCTGTGATGCAAAGCTGAATTTTCAGCCTCAGTTCTTCAGTCACATGATCCTTCAGAAATCATTCTAATATGCTGATTTGATGCTCAAGAAACATTTATTATTATCAATGTTGTGTAAAACATTTTTTTCTTCTTTTTTTAGGATTCTTTGATGAATAGATAGTTCAAAAGAGCAATATTTATCTGAAATAGAAAGCTTTTGCAACATTGTACCATACCGTTCAAAAGTTTGGGTCATTAAGAATTCTTTTTTTTTTTATAATAAAAAAATAACTTACCAAGAAATTAATACTTTTATTCAGCAAGGATGCATTGAATAAATCAAAAGTGACAGTAAAGACATTTATAATGTTACAAAAGATTCTATTTGAAATAAATGCTGTTCTTTTGTACTTTCTATTCATTCAATATTGATAATAATCAGAAAATCATCATATTAGAATGATTTCTGAAGGATCACGTGACACTGAACACTGGAGTAATGATGCTGAAAATTCAGCTTTGCAAAATATATTCAAATTTACAAATTTTACATTTTAATAATATTTTACAATATTACAGTTTTTTGTATTTTTAATTAAATAAATGCAGCTTTGGTGAGCATAAGAGACTTCTTCTAAAAACTTCTGAACAGCAGTGTATATTTTTTTAATCTGCGCAAAACAAAGGTATTTTGAAGAATGTTGGTAATTTTAAGTTTTAATGTTTATTGACTTATATGGACATTTATCAACATTTCTTTTATATGTTCCACAGAAGAAAGGAGTAATACAGGTTTGGAATAAATAAGATATTTTAAAGACAGTTGATTTGCACTCATTGACTTCCATTGTCAAAAAATACTATGGAAGTCAATGAGTGCCGTCAACTGTCTGGTTACCAGCATTCTTTAAAATATCTTCTTTTGTGTTCAGCAGAAGAAATAAACTCATACAGGTTTGGAACAACATGAGGGTGAGTAAACGATGACAACATTTTTTTTTCATTTTTGGGCGAACTATCCCTTTAAGATAACTTACATAGTGCAATAAGAGGGTAAATAAATATTAAGACGTGTTCAGAAAACTGGCCGTTTTTGATGAATCAACATGATTTTTTTCTTTCGAGGCTTTGTGTGTCAGCATCTAACCACTTAATTAGAAGTTGTGAAGAGTGAAATTATGTTTAAAGGCTTCATAAGTTGGCCGAAAGCACACAAAGCACGTACAACTTTACCGTGACATCAGAAGCAGATGTGACGAAATTTCATGCTTAAAGAGGAATCTCAAGGAAAAATAGGCTTTCCTCCTATGGAAGGCTGAAGATATCAAACTGGGACAGCGTCTGAAGAATCAATGTGTGTAAACTCAAGGTATAACAAGACTGAAAGGCCATAAACACGTAATAGGACGGGGCGGAAATGATTTGAGCAGTCCATCTGTAAGAGCTTTGCCCAAAGCTGAAGTGAGAACAAGGTGGATAAAAGTTGGAGAACTTGCGACTAATTCAGATCCGGTATGTCGGGCTTTTGAGATTGGACTTGTGGTTTGATAAAACACAAAACAGGTGTCCATTAATCAATGCTCGCCGGGATGTGCGTAGTGCGTTCCAGAAACAGGGAGACCAAATTGGTGCCAGACACAGGCTATAGTGGATAAAATCCAAACTTTCTTGATCACGTTTCTGCTTGTACTTCCATCGCAACGGACCAAACGTTTGTATGTGATACGCATGCATGTATGCAAGCGTTTTTATGTCTGCAGTCCCCACACCTATGGTGGAAGCCTCTCAGCATTTTTGGACAGGCTGTGCAGAAGTGTTTTCTGAAAGTCCTCGTCAGACAGCTCAGGGACAAGAAACTCGATTAGCAGATCCCAGATGCAGTACACAAGATGCCTGCAAAAAACAGTCACAGGAGGTCACAAGAACAGCTACATCCTGCACATAGATCCCACAACACCGTATTATCAAGACCCTAAAGAGCCTAGACAGGATGTCATGCAGACATTGGATTCGGACATGCCTTGTTGCCTACCCCCTCTTTATACTGTCTGCTAAGGACACAGCTCGTAAAGCAAAGGATACTGCGTCAATGTATAACTGATTGTAACAGCATATGCTTCATCTGGACATCTACAGCAGACTTCAGCATGTTCTAGTAAATCAAACAGCAGCTCTCTCAAAACCCAAGCTGGTGAGAATAAATCATGTATCCCCACTGTGGTAACAGTCTACAAAGATGTCACGAGGTGTCCTGATAACACAGCACAGCAATAGATTCAATAGATGTATCTATTGAAAGCACATTTATGCATTCTTTTATCGGCATTGCTTGCTTACTGTGCCATTACAAGAATGATGCAAGTAAATTACAGCCTGACCATTTTAACCATTAAAGCCACATGTTCACTATGCCATATCTGCTTGCCTCAGGAAATATTTATGTGCTTTTTATAGCTACAAACAGTTGAAAATGTTGATGACAAGAAACTACAATATTTTTTAATCTAGGTTCTGACATTTCCAAAGGACTTAGAATTTCCAATCAATGTTATTATTCTCATAAATATGCATCTAGGAACATGTTGCACAAGTGGCTGCGGTGCTGATCTTTATCTTCATCTGTGTTTAGTGCTCAAACACACCTGTTTATGGTGGGGTCCTGAAAAGAATCCACAACCGTCTGCCAAGATGTCTTGTACTTCTCAGAGCCCAGCATATCGCAGATCAGATCTGTAAAAACAACGAAACGCACAATAAACTCAGTCAAGGAACACAGAGATGAAGATCTGCTGGACTACACCCCACTATTGACGAAGAACTGTTGCGGTGCTTTCTTCTGACCTTCCCGTGTTTTGATTCTTATGTTTTGATGGAGCAATGGTGAGGTGTTACTGAACAGCTTTTTGTCTCGGTCACAAAATTAGTTGTAAACCCTATTTTTCAAACCTCAAATTTGACATGCTACATCCAAAACACATACTATACTGTTATATAGGAAAGAAAATGTTCACTCAAAAGTTACAAAATCACTTGATTACAATGATTTAAGCATGATTAATCTCTTAATTGTCTTCATATTTAAAGTCCCAGTGAACCGGAAGTAGCTAGTGAGTTTTCTTCAGTGCCGTGACGTATTTCCAAGTGAAAGGGAATATTGAATAAAGGGCAGGGTTTTACTTCAGCGCTCCTCCTCTCCGTCTCGCGCTCATAGCAGACTAACGGTTGGAGGGGAGTGGTTAAGCATTTTCAAACCTAATCCGTCAAACTGACATCATCTGAGAAGGAACGCCGTTTCCAGACCGGAAGTTACTTTTCAGATTTTAATTAAAGATTACCGCGACAAACAATTTTTTTCTGTGTATTAACTCACACGGATTAATTGTTCACCCTAAGACCTGTAATGTGTGCTAACAAAGTAAACAGGGTCAATTTGGATTTCATGAGGACTTTAACACATTAATGTACCCAGTTCCCTTTTTATTGAAAAACCTATAGAGAATCAATTACAGATCTGTCAGTCACTTAGCAAAGAGGTGAAAAATATCTTGCATTTCAGATGTCCTTTAATTGAGTGTCAGTGGCGATCTTTGTAATTGTACAGGTTTTGTTTTCGTTTTTTTAAGAATTCTCTTATTCTTGCCATGGCTCAACCACGGATCGCAAATACAGTAAAATCAGTAATATTGTGAAGTAGTATTACAATTTAAAAACAAATAGATTTTATATTTTAATATATTTTAAATGTAAAACATAATTTATTCCTATGATGCAAAGCTGAATTTTCAACATCATTACTCCAGTCTCCAGTGTCACATTCTGGACAATCTGTCACATTTCAGAAATGAAAGGTAGGGTAGGCAGTTTTTGTTATACTGGTTGAAACTCTCTTCACATCCAGATAGCAATCAATAATAGAAGTGGTCTAAATAAAAGATGTACATATACCTTCTGTGGACGTCTCAGGACCAAAAAATTTTCATATAATCATTGCATTTGGTCCGAATGCAATGATACGATGTCCTAGCTGCCGATCAACATATGCATTTCAATACCTCTGCGCACCCTGAGGATGTCACACGTCATCAGTGCATTCCATGAGGTTATTTAGAGTTGTAGACAATCACGAGAGCCACAAAGAAACAGTAGCTGCCATTTAATAGTTCCTCTTGAACCAAAACAATGAGCTTATGCGGTGTTCACGCCTGTTGTAACCGTAATTATGAGATGGCAACCCATGACGTTCTACCCAGAGCTGTTCACATACTCAGAGTTTCTGACAACATAATCAACGCCGAAATAAGTCAGGTGGTACAAGTAAGATGTTTACGTTCATTATTATAGTAATGTTATGTGCTTTGAGACATCTCTCGTCTCTAGTCTCGTAACACTTTGCAAACTCTGCTGTGTGCGTTCATGTGTTATGAAGGAGGCGTGGCTTTGGAGACACTCTGAAGGGAGGGTTGGATCTCATGCTTTCAAAGCTAACTTGCTATTGCTAGCAGCTCCAAAACTGCCAACTCTAGAAATCATTCTAATACGCTGATTAGCTGCTCATGAAACATTTTATATTACTATCAATAATGAATGCTGATTAATATTTTTGTGGAAACCATTTTCCAGGATTCTTTGATGAACAAAGTTAAAAAAGCATTTATTTTAAACAGAAATCTTTTGTAACAAATATCTTTGCAGTCACTTTTGATCAATTTAATTAATCTCTGCTGATTAAAAGTATTGAAAAGAATTCATACTGACCCCAAACGGTAGTGTATGTGCGAATATTATGTGGCATCTCACCTGGCAGAAGCTTCATAAGGCACTGCAGAGCCTGCTTTCTGCTCTCCTCTTTCTGCTGCTGGCTGCGTTGGGGTCGGGGTTGAGCCGGCAGACTTCCTCCAGGCCAGATGGCCTCCTGCAGCACCCGCAGATAAATCACCCAATACTGCGTGCAGGTCAGGTTAACCACACCCACCTCTAGCCACCTACAGGCCAATCACAACAACACAAAGAATTTAATATGATGCAGCAAGAAAAAATTTCAGGATTGCTGATGAAGTTTACACAACAACGATGTACTAAAAAACCTGGAAGTTTGTTCCCCTTTTGCGTGCTTGAAAGGTTTTGCATGCAGACGTTAACATTGTCAAAACGATGGTTGCTCACATGAAAATTACTAAAAACGCTGTATTATGCATACCAGGCCAGTAGTTGGCAATGTCACTTTGTAAAGAAACATGACGCATCTATGCACATACACATTCTTTAACATTTGTAAATAATGCGTCTTCCCTGATCGCAGTAGTGGTGCAGTAAATCTACACTTTGCTGGATAAGCATTCAACCAGTCCTGTAGTCTACCATTGTAGTTTCGGTTGTCAAGTCCTCGAACATGCCTAATACACATACGCATGCCGTCACTGTTTTCACAAACTCGTGTTTTCTGTAGTTTACACGGAGGCCCCCAAAACGACGTTGCGGTGTAAATTAACTCAGAATGTTTTTGTTGAAAACATTGTTGTGTACAAATGTCCCCTTGTAAATTGATGATATGCTGCATGCAAACAGCAGAAAACAGGCTGCAAACCATGTGTGATCAAAACACATTAAAAAAATTCTACGAAATGGAAAGGAGAAGTCAAAAATAACAACATGTTTGTACTCCATCTTTCACGAATATCCTTCAGCAAAGTCGCATTCACATGTGCCACTGAAATGTTCTTTGTCCATTCCAATTAAAATCTGTGATGGGCCACATATGGATATAGTTTATCCTTAAAAAAAAAAACCCAAAAAAACCCAAAAAAACAGCATCATTTCACAGAATCAAGTCTTCAAAATTACTTTTGGCCACTTTAAGCTGAAGAAATTGCGGATAACTGAGGGATTGCATAAAATTACTGTGGATGAGACTGTTTAATCTTTTAATAATCACTACCATTTTGGCAGACAGTCAGCATGGCAAAAAGAACTGAAAAAAGATGTCGAAAAAATTAATTATAAAGACATTACATTTTTATGAGAGAGTCTGAAAATAAAGGCAAGGCAAGTTTATTTTTTATAGCACATTTCATTCACAATGGCAATTCAAAGTGCTTTACACAGAAATATATATAAAGCCTGAATCACCCCTATCTGGAGTGGAAGAAAATGGATAATCAGGCTCGTGGTTTTACTATTTATATTTGTCAGGTAACAAAAATGTGTGTTTAAACAGTACCCTTGCAGACAAATCTTCCTGGAACCACCAGGGCTATACGGAATTATCTAAAGACATGTTTTTTTTTTTTCAAATCAATCAAATCACATAACCAACTGGGAAAACGTGCCTCACCTGAGGGTTTTCTCCTCTCATGAATACTATATGAAGTGGACCCAGGAATTTCATGTGTCACTGATTTAAATCTGTCCTGCTCTTCGATTACATCGCTGGTTTATTTTGGTTCTGACTCTTTGAAATGCCACAGATGCTACATGGTGACAGAACATGAGATCCAGAGAACCTCATATGGTCATGCTTTCTGCAGTGCCAAAAAACAAATCAGTTTAGTGATTTCATTTTCTATTAAATCCTTAGAACCTGGACATAGAGCTGTCCTCAATGGGGTTTCAGTCCAAAATGCATATATCTTATGTTTATGTCAGAGGGAATTAACACCGCATGTATGGAAGACATATGGATGCCAAAGTCTGCTCTGCTTCATGGCTACTACAGTGAGTGTCTAGCATAGCTCCTTTCAGACTCTCAAACGTAATGATGGATTTCCCAGTGGCCATTAAACTACAATTATGGTCAAATTTCAATGACCCAGTAACAACATGACAACTTTCCTTTGCATTGCCTGTCTGAGGAATATAGACTATATTGCCAAAAGTTTCAGGGCGTCTGCCTTTACATGCAAATGAACTTTAATGACATCCCATTCTTAATCCGTAGGGTTTAATATGGAGTTGGCCCACCCTTTGCAGGTATAACAGCTTTGACTCTTCTGGAAAGGCTTTCCACAAGGTTTAGGAGTGTGTTTATGGGAATTATTGACAATTCTTCTAGAAGCGCATTTGTGAGGTCAGGCACTGATGTTGGACGAGAAGGCCTGGTTTGCAGTCTCCGCTCTAATTCATCCCAAAGGTGTTCTATCGGTTTGAGGTCAGGACTCTGTGCAGGCCAGTCAGGTTCCTCCACATTAAACTCGCTCATCCATGTCTTTATGGACATTCCTTTGGTGCACTGGTGCGCAGTCAAGTTGGAACAGGAAGAGGCCATCCCCAAACTGTTCCCACAAAGTTGGGAGCATGAAATTGTCCAAAATGTCTTGTTATGCAGAGTTCCTTTCACTGGAACTAAAGGCCCAAGCCCAACCCCTGAAAAACCACCCCACACCATAATCCCCCCTCCACTAAACTTTACACTTGGCACAATGCAGTCAGGCAAGTACCACTCCACTAACAGTTGCCTGTGGAATATTTAGTAGTGAGGAAATTTCACGAATGGACTTATTGCACAGGTGGCAACCTATCATGGTACCATGCTTGAATTCACTGAGCTCCTGAGAGCGACCCATTCTTTCACAAATGTTTGTAGAAGCAGTCTCCATGCCTAGGTGCTTGATTTTATACACCTGCGGCCATGGAAGTGATTGGAACACCTGAATTCAGTTATTTGGAGGGGTGTTCCAATACTTTTGGCAATATAGTGTATATGTTACAGGCAATGTGTGAAATCCAACATTGTATAGAATGCCTAGGGAATATATAGAATGCCTGAAGTTTGTAGACAAAGTATGAAATGGTTTATATTTTATACATTTCCTAGACATTCTATACAATGCCAAAGGGCCAGCCAGCAGAGTACAGAATACTCGCGCTACTCACGCTTGTAGTGGGCACGTGGGCTTCCACTCCCGCCACAGAAGCTCGTTCCCGGACAGTTGCTGTGTCACAATGTAGGAACAGGAAGAAAGTGCAGTGCCATTCAAAATGCCATTCTAGCCTTATTTGCTGAAACAAGTAGTTCAACGCAACTTCTGCTTTTGTGTTTTTGTCGTAGTTACTTAAAACATGTTCAATGCCAATAAAGGCGTGTTTTGATACTTTGTCTACAGTGTATTTGTCATTCTGTATAAAACCTAGGTAATGTATAGAATGGGAGTATGCAACAATCACAACAACCAAACATCTCATACTTTGCCTACAAACTTCACGCATTCTATACAATACCTGTAATACGGTAACTTACATACATACATACGTATATGTGTGTATATATATATATATATTAACTACTGCAGAAATGTTCTATTGACTACATGTTTGTACACATTGATGAAAGTCTTATTAGTACAAAATATCAATACGCAGTGTTTGCACACAGGATTGTGTGGTATTACAAATTTAAGAATCTGTTTAAAACTAAGGGAAGTACATTGTATTTAGCATTTAAGGTAAAGATTATTACAGAATTATTCTGTTAAGCAAGAGTTTTCTGTCAATTCTTGTTCTCTTTAATATAAGTCAAATGAGCCAGATTACTGAGAATCTCACCTTTTATCTTTAATGGCTCTTGGATCCCCTGTCCCATTTTTGAATCGTTATGCTAATTAGATTAGGACTGGTGACACTCTAGAGTCTGGTGCCGGTCCCTTTACCTGGATATATCACTGCTTGCAAAGCATGCTTTGTTGAAGGTCGTCACCCATTTGCTTTGTCTCCCCTGCACCCTAAAATCTATATAAACTACAATGTATACTGCCTTAGTAGACTTGATGGACTGCAGCTACTGACAGCACGTGTTCTCAGTAAAGAATCCTGCTGAAGATACATCCAAGTCTCCTGGTCTTCACTTCTGAGTTTCCAACAATTGCTATTCTGTTCCATGACAAAATTTTATTTTTAGAGCTTGCAGTAGGTTTAAATAGTAGTTTTTACATCAGCAAAGTACATTTTAAAAATAAGTCGAACAGGTTTTATTTCCTGGAATGACATCCAAGGCGCACGTCTATAAATGTTTCGGTCAAAATCCAAAGCAAGAGTACTAAGTAAGCCTGCGGGTCTAATAGAACTTCTGAAAGGACTTGCACCGGTCGGACTGAGAACATACTTAATTCTCGAGAAGCTCTGATGTAAGGTGATGGAACAAAAGCCAGCTGTTCCAAAGCAACAAGTGGAGCATTTTATTCCATTAATGGCATTTCTGCCATTATAAAGGGCAGTTAATGTGGACTGGCATGGCCTTTGACGGAGACGTGCAGCATTAGAGGAGGAAGACATTTCTCAAGCCAACAGGAGTGGAAAACAAGGGTGCCTGGAGCTCACTGGAGCCAATTAAGTTTAAACTACCCTTTTCAGATTTCATTGTGAGCCTTCATTTCTTCGGACACTCTAAAAATATAAACATGATAAGTATATTCCATTCACAGCCTTGCCTGATCTGCATCTCAAATAAATTTGGAAAAACTGATGTGATGGAAGAAGAGTTACAAAAAAAGACAGACCGAATGATTGATAGAATGACTGACAGAACGAAAGATGGAACAACAGAACGACTGACTGACAGACAGAGTCTGTGTAGACGTGTCTCTGCTTTGCATATCTGGCAACTGTCTCAGTCAGATTGCATGAGATTGTGAGCAGACAGCCATACATTTTCAATTTGATTGAAAACTGGATTCGGACTTGGCCACTCCAAGACATTAACATTGTTTTGAAGCCATGGCTTTAGGTTTGTGGGCACTATCTTGATGGAACATTTTTTTCCCAAATCACAGGTGTCCAGCAGACTCCATCACCCATCCCATTTTCCTCCATGATTTCCCTGTTTATTTTACTCTCATACTCTTTCTAGGGCCTACTGAAAAGTAGCATCCACACAGCATGAGGCTGCCACCACCATGCTTCACAGTCAGGATAATGTGTTTTTGATGTTCAGCACCAGACATGGCATTTAGTTGGATGGCCAAAAAGCTAAATTTTTGGTCTCATCAGACCACAGAACCTCCATCCAGCTGGCTACAGATTCTCCCATATGCCTTCATGCAAACTGTAGCTGAGATGTCATATGACATTTTTCAACAGTGGCTTTCTCTTCACCACTCACTCATTAAGCTGTGACTGGTGAAGCATTAGTTGTAAGTAGTTTCTATATAAAGCCAGTAACTCTACAGAGTTGTCATCAGCGGCCTCCCTCACCAGTCTCCTTCTTATACAGTCACTTTCCATTTCCAGTTACTGATTTAACTCGATTTAATGACAGAAAACCCTGCACTACATGTGATCTCCATTTAACTATTTATGTGAATTCTAAAACCAGCTGATTACACCAGTAATAAATGTAGGAGTATAATATAAAAAAGGGGTGAATACTTTTTATATTCAGGGGATCCACAATTATTTTAGTAATTGTGAAATTACAATTATCACCTTGTAAAAATATTTCAGTTAGTAGCTCATTGAGAGTTTTACAGCTGATATTTAGCTGATAGTTACTTATTCAAACTAAGTTAGTTGATAGTTACGGTGTCAGCTAGTAATTACCAACTTAGATGTTAGTTGCTTAGCTCCTAGAAAGTTAGTTGATGGTTTATACAGGATAATTAGTTGATAGTTAGCTAGACAGATAGACAGGTCAACTGTTAGTGTTGTTATAGCAAAAGTGGAAGCAATTGGGAACAACAGCAACTCAGCCACGAAGTGGTAGGCCACATAAAAAGGAACTCTTAAATCTTCAGCATACCAAGACATTTTGGACAATTTCATGCTCCCAAATTTGTGGCAACAGTTTGGGGATGGCCTCTTCCTGTTCCAACATGACTGCACACCAGTGCACAAAGCAAGGTCCATAAAGACATGGATGAGCGAGTTGGCCCTGACTGGCCCGCACAGAGTCCTGACCTCAAACCGGTAGAACACCTTGGGGATGAATTAGAGCAGAGACTGCGAGCCAGGCCTTCTCATCCAACATCAGTGCCTGACCTCACAAATGCACTTCCCATAAACACACTCCTAAACCTTGTGGAAAGCCTTCCCAGAAGAGTTGAAGCTGTTATAGCTGTAAAGGGTGGGCCAACTCCATATTAAACCCTACGGATTAAGAATGGGATGTCATTAAAGTTCATGTGCATGTAAAGGTAGGAATCCCAAAACATTTGGCAATATAGTATAGATAGATAGATAGATAGACAGACAGACAGACAGACAGACAGACAGATTATTAAATATTTCAGTCTGACTTTTTATTTTCAAAGCTAAATCTATACTCTAATAAGACAGTGAAATTGCAGAGACAAGCTGATTCTAGTGCAGGTGTCTGTAACAGGTGTCTGTGCAGACTGATTATTCAGAGATTCTTGTCCAAATAGAGGTAACAAGGAGACCAATTCAGCTCCTGCTTTCTTACCAAATGGAACATAATGACCTTTATGAGCTGCCAAGAGCTGAATTGCATCAATTTGCACTGTGAAATAATCAAGCGCTCTGGGTTGTGTGCCAGCTTTTTAAACAAGCTATTACAAGTTAGCAGTCTGTTTCAAAACCCAGAGGAATGTTGGACCAAAATAAATTGTCTTCCCCAAATCCAAATTAACTGGTTTATCTCAGATTAATCCAGCTCCATACAAAACTATTGCAAAACAAGAAAATACTTTCACCTCGGAGGCCACATCCTAAGCTAGAAACAGTTTCTTGGCATGGATAGCATCTTGCACGGGTACATTTGATTCTAAGGAATCATCTCTGTACCAAAAAAAAAAAAAAAAAAAAAAAAAAAAAAAAGACAAACACAAACTGAGACAAGATGAGATGTGAGATGAGATCAAAATGTCATTACTGAGATTTTCCATAGGGACACGATAAGGCTGTGTGGTCTTTTTTTCCACATGGGCCTACTGAGAGGTTCATTAAAAATTTTGGCGTTATGTCTTCAAATATGTCAGAATCTTCAACTGCTGTCATACCGATATTTATAATCTTTCATACTCTAAGTGATCTGTAGATCTGTCTATACCGTGCCGTGTGCATCTTGTAATGATGGAGCATGATGAATGCTGGCTTTTCTAATCAATACACATCATCCTGTAAGAATGCAGGGAAGATGTTCAGTTTCTTTCGGCACTGACTAAACTTGCATATCTCCGATCAGATATTTCTGTGGTTGCATGTACACAACGAGTACAATACCAACACTGTTTTCTTCTTAACATTGTTGTTATGGAAGACCTGGAGGAAAAACAATTCCTTTGTTACAGGCACGTTCTCACGATGCCCATTTTAGAAAGAATATTCTAAAACAAATCAGAAAGTTATGAAGCTCTTGCTACCACGTTTGGGATAAATTGATTTAAAATGAGTAACTGTGACTGTAATAAAATTTGCACAATGGTGTATCTATTAATTGACATTATGTAGCGTGTTGTAGGAAATAAATCAGATTAAATGAACTTTTGGAAGCTTGAGTGGCTGTTCAAAAAACAGGGACAATTGAAAGACTGTTTTTGTCTTGCCTTCTTAATATGGCTATAAGCATAAACCAAGGATGGACTGCGGATAGATGGATCAGAGGAAGGGAAAGAAACAGCAAATGTTTTGCGGTGGAATAAAACCATGGTTGGCAGACTTTCTTACCTCAAGCATTTTCCAAACTTCCTGTTTATGAAATAAATATTGGCAGGCACAGCAGAATAATCTATCATAGCATCTTCAGCACCAACCTTTTTCGCACCCTTTTCACAGCACTAAAAAGCCCCATAAAAGGTAAGTCAAATAGGTTTAAAATAGGTGAAAACAAAACGAAATTGAAGTAAACTATTTAAAAGGGGTAGTTCACCCAAAAATGAAAATTACCTATGATTTAGTCACCCTCAAGCCATCCCAGATGTATATGATATTCTTCTATCAGACGAATACAGTCAGAGTTATATTAAAAAATGTCCTGGCTCTTCCAATATTTTTCTAACACAAACCCATTAATTCACTTCAGAAGGCCTTTATTAACCCCCCCAGAGTGTGTGGATTACTTTTATAATGGATGGATGCACTTTTTTTGGCCTTCAAAATCTGGGCAGCCATTCACTGCCATTATAAAGCCTGGATTAGCCAGAACATTTTTTTAAATATAACTCCGACTTTATTCGTCTGAAAGAATTTTTGGGCAAACTATCCCTTTAAATAACCGTTTTCTATTTCAATATATTTTAAAATGTAATTTATTCCTGTGAAGGCAAAGCTGAATTTTCAGTCTTCAGTCACATGATCCTTCAGAAATCATTCTATGCTGATGTGCTGCTCAGGAAACATTTCTTCTTGAAAACAGTTGTGCTGCTGAATATTTTTGTGGAAAAAGTGATACATTTTATTTCAGGATTCTTTGATGAATAGACAGTTCAAATCTTTTGTAACATTATAAAGGTTTTTACTGTCACTTTTGATAGACGTTTTACCATTACATGGAGGTTTTCCATAGTTAAAGGAATAGTTCTATCACAACATATGACATTTATGTTGTGAAAAGAACATTTGAGAACAGCCAATCAAAACATGAAACAATTTCTACAACTTATTGTCATCTTTAATCAGCATTTGACAGTATATACTGCCACCAAGTGGCTTTACAAACACGATGACTAATGTAAAGCAGACAGTGCTCGATTCCTCTTGTGATGATCTACCTTCATGCAGAGTTTAGATCTAACTATAATCAAACACACCTTAGCCGGAAAATCATGGTCTTAAAGTCTGCTCGAAAATTACAGACAGGTGTGTTAGTGCTAGAGCAGGAATCCTTTATATAAGAACAGACAGTTTGCATGTTTGTCTCAGGAGTTACTTTAAGTCAAAGCCGGTGCAGGTTTCGTCGTCATTTCCGGGCAGCGGTCTAAAATAAGGGATCAATATGGTGACTAAATATTTAGCATTCCACTGCTGTTATCAAGGCCACAGCCGTATGTTTAAAAATAATTCTCATCAGGCGAATGAATTATATAACCACAACCATATTGTGGCTGTACGGTAAGAATAATAAGAATAAGAAATATATATCAGCTCCCTTCATCATCACCAGGGGTTTGTGTGGCAGAATGTGTAAATTTCCATTTGGAAACAGCTCGCCTCTGGATAATTAGGCAGACAAAGTCAATCGGTTCATTGCTTGAAGAGCCGCAGACATCGGATAAGTAAACTAATTCTTTCCCTCAGATGACGCCCGATGTGTCTGTTTGCATCGAGGCACGAGCAGCAGCTGGCCCCCTCGTGTCCACACAATCACACGCTACCATTTCAACAGGACCTGTCCGGCATGTTTTTATTTAGAGTGTCACTGCACACAATCTGTCATCTAATATGTGGGCCAATTCATGTGGCAGGTGTGATATTTTATTAGACCGATTTTAAGCAAAATTGTCTGACAGACTGTGCCCAGTACCTGAATATTTTGTGGAACTGTTTTTTTCAGAAGTACAGTACCTTTCAGGACATTTTTGAATTGCTGAAACAAATAGCTGAAGCGGAGACCCTTGTATCAATGGTGTCCAATCCTGCTCACGGAGGGCCACTAACCAGTTTAGCTTCAATCCCAATTAAACACAGTTGAAGCGGCTAATAGAGGTCTTCAGGATTACTAGAGACTTCCAGGCAAGTGTTTTGGAACAGGTTGGAGCTAAACTGCAGGACATTGGCCATCCAATAGAAGAGTTTGACACCCCTGACTTACATTAATTCTTTTCCCAGAAAATGTCACGAAGAGGTGCTTAACCTTCAGAAAATTAGGCTTGTCTGCTTCATGAAGTCAAACTCTTTTTTCCCCCCACTTTTATTTGAATATACACCAATCAGGCATAACATTATGACAGGTGAAGTGAATAACACAAATTATCTCTTCATCACGGCACCTGTTAGTGGGTGGGATATATTAGGCAGCAAGTGAACATTTTGTCCTCAAATTGATGTGTTAGAAGCAGGAAAAATGGGTAAGAGTAAGGATTTGAGCGAGTTTGACAAGGGCCAAATTGTGATGGCTAGACGACTGGGTCAGATTATCTCCAAAACTGCAGCTTTTGTGGGATGTTCCCGCTTTGCAGTGGTCAGTGTCTATCAAAAGTGCTCAAAGGATGAACAGTGGTGAACCGGTGACAGGGTCATGGGCGGCCACGGCTCATTGATGCACGTGGGGAGCGAAGGCTGGCCTGTGTGGTCTGATCAAACAGACGAGCTGCTGTAGCTCAAATTTAATGTGTTCAAAATAAACACAATGCAGATGTGCAAAATTTTTATGACACAAATTGGCAGCAGTTTTAATCTTACCAAATACAAAACAAAATCTTTACGTAAATGTGGCTTCATAAGCTTAATAAAGAGGACTGTGATTCCATACTAAACACATTCTTGCAGGACCAGTCCTTTTCAGATGCCAAAAGGTGTCAATTAGTAGTGATTCTCTAAACTGATTTTACAGCAGTTTGGAATTATTAAAAACTAATAATCTAACTCAAAAGGTCAATATCTAAACCAAAGCACTGGTCACAAAAAAAAAATAATTCAGTCCAAATCCTGTCTCTCCTCCAAAGACACCATGATTGATTACTCAACATTGCAATACAAAATAAAACATCTGTTCAATCAAAATGTCTTCGTTCTTCTCTGTACAGTGGCTGCATCCAAAATCACATTCTCTCTTGACCAGGCACTTATTTTGAATAAGTAATTACTTCACAGCTGCTAAAAAAGTATGTTCTATAGTATGAGTGTCTATGCAGTATGAGTGTAATCTGGTCGCACTACATTCACCATGCTGTCATTATCACGTGACCTACCAGCGACAGTTGTGTCTCTTCAATGCCATTCACAAATCCATCGTATCTCTCCGAAAGAAGTAGGTCATCCAGGTACTTTTTGCCTAGTCTTTTATGAGTTCTGTAAATTCGGACATACGTCTTTTGTCACATACTGTTTTTCGTCTACTATATAGTAGGGAAGTATGCGGTTTTGGATGCAGCCAGTGTCTATTTTGAGCAAAGTAATTACACTGTCAATCAAAAGCCATAGCAACTATAAAAACAAATGTGTTGAAATTATGTCAATATCATGTAGTGACTCCTAGGTGCTTCTGTGTTGGCATTGCCGGGGTCCACAAATTATCGTTTGATCTAAAATAAAAATGGGAAAATCGCCAAATATTAAGTCAACGTTAATCAATATGGAACTTCTGCGTGTTTGTTCCTCAAACCATTTAAGCACAAATCCTGCCCCTCAGCTGATTTCATTGGTCAACTCAATCACAGTCACCTGTCAAAAAATTCAGACTTAATGGATTCAGTTCAGAGTTCAGAAAAATTATGGACAGATACGATTGCGACTATCTATCAGGATGAGATACCAACACTATGATATAAACGCTATAAAATTATATATATATATATATATATATATATATATATATATATATATATACATACATACACATACTACACTAAAGGATTATCAGGAACCCTGTTCAATTTCTCATTAATGCAATTATCTAATCAACCAATCACATGGCAGTTGCTTCAATGCATTTAGGGGTGTGGTCCTGGTCAAGACAATCTCCTGAACTCCAAACTGAATGTCAGAATGGGAAAGAAAGGTGATTTAAGCAATTTTGAGCGTGGCATGGTTGTTGGTGCCAGACGGGCCGGTCTGAGTATTTCGCAATCTGCTCAGTTACTGGGATTTTCACACACAACCATTTCTAGGGTTTACAAAGAATGGTGTGAAAAGGGGAAAACATCCAGTATGCGGCAGTCCTGTGGGCGAAAATGCCTTGTTGATGCTAGAGGTCAGAGGAGAATGGTCCGACTGATTCAAGCTGATAGAAGAGCAACTTTGACTGCAATAACCATTCGTTACAACCGAGGTATGCAGCAAAGCATTTGTGAAGCCACAACACGCACAACCTTGAGGCGGATGGGCTACAACAGCAGAAGACCCCACCGGGTACCACTCATCTCCACTACAAATAGGAAAAAGAGGCTACAATTTGCACGAGCTCACCAAAATTGGACAGTTGAAGACTGGAAAAATGTTGCCTGGTCTGATGAGTCTCGATTTCTGTTGAGACATTCAGATGGTAGAGTCAGAATTTGGCGTAAACAGAATGAGAACATGGATCCATCATGCCTTGTTACCACTGTGCAGGCTGGTGGTGGTGGTGTAATGGTGTGGGGGATGTTTTCTTGGCACATTTAGGCCCCTTAGTGCCAATTGGGCATCGTTTAAATGCCACGGCCTACCTGAGCATTGTTTCTGACCATGTCCATCCCTTTATGACCACCATGTACCCATTCTCTGATGGCTACTTCCAGCAGGATAATGCACCATGTCACAAAGCTCAAATCATTTCAAATTGGTTTCTTGAACATGACAATGAGTTCACTGTACTAAAATGGCCCCCACAGTCACCAGATCTCAACCCAATAGAGCATCTTTGGGATGTGGTGGAACGGGAGCTTCATGCCCTGGATGTGCATCCCACAAATCTCCATCAACTGCAAGATGCTGTCCTATCAATATGGGCCAACATTTCTAAAGAATGCTTTCAGTACCTTGTTGAATCAATGCCACGTAGAATTAAGGCAGTTCTGAAGGCGAAAGGGGGTCAAACACAGTATTAGTATGGTGTTCCTAATAATCCTTTAGGTGAGTGTATGTGGGTCCTGATAATGCCAAATGTCTTATGTTACCAGTAAAAGTGGCCTACATTATTTTAATTATATTCTATATTTTCAGCTTCAGCATCAGAATCATGAATATTTTTTATATTTTCATTAGCCCAAGCCTATTCATTTCCACCCCAAATGTAATACCAAATTTAGCATTTTTTGTTAACCTTTAACCATATGTCTTGGAGTACCGCAATAATATTGTATTGTGTTCAGTATCGTGATATGTATCGAATCATGACATGAGGGTATCGTTACACCCTCTAGTTTTAAAAGCAACTTGCACTGACATATCTTAAAATATGTCAGTGCCATTGTTTTGTCTAAAGACGCACAACAGTAATGTTTTTTTTCTTAGGCACATTTATAAAAGCTACTTAAATCTCCTAATTGAACTAAGGCCTAATCCTGGTTTAATCTAAGCCCCGTCTATGAAACCGGGCCTAGAAGTAATAACATGCAGTAAATGGTAAAACTGTGCACTACAAAACAATGCGTTTAAAACTACAACAATACATTATAATATGATAACAAATACCAGTTTGCAATATCAAGCAGCATAACGGACTATTTTTGTACAGCTAAAACAACTGGAAGCGGATGACAATGGAAGCCTTGCATATTCAAGTTACAAATGGCCTGCTCTATGTTATAAAATAAGGTGGATATCGGTGTAGGTAAGGGGTTAGTACTCATTTCAGCACTGCATAGGCTATTAGCACTCAAGCAGGATTGCGCTAAACTGGTTTGAGAAAAGGAACCACAAAAACTTCCACAAAACGTCGCAACTGAATTAGACACATGATCCTTGTCCTGAAAAAGGTCGTAGACCCCCGGTTTAAAGCAGAATGAAGATTAAATGTGTTCAAGTCTGCAAAAGAAACCTATGAAATTATCGGGAATAAATAGCGCCATTGTGAACATTTTTCAAAAAGAGAACAAATAACCACTGTACTCATCAGCTTGAAACCCACAAAAGACACACCTTTGAGACACTGGCTTGATCCAACTGTTTAGGAAAGACACAGGTCTCACTCCAGCTTTCCCGTCTGATGGCTGTCAGCCATCAGCTAAACATGGCAGGAAGCCGGTCTGCTAGCAGGTGTTTAATACACCGCCGCACAAACGAGTCATTTGAAATGGCTAGACATCACACCACGAGGATCTGCAAAACAGATGCTTTTGGAGCTGAGGGCTTGCGTGCGCGATTTAATGCGAGGCCTGACCTTTCAGCTTGAATCCTCAAGGATGGACGGGACGGTTTCAAAGAAACTAAGAAAAAAAAAGTCTCTTTTATAGCACAGGGTTTCAGTAACCTCTCTGCATTAGAAAGGCATTACTGTGCCACGGGATAAATCAGCACACCGCAGACATGCGGTCATCGCTAAACAGAGTAGCAAAAACTCCAAGTACTTTAATTAAAGCAAAGAAGAAAGCTACAACAGAGAGCTGAAACCGAAGGTGGCTCTGTGGGATGTCCCGTGACTGTTATTAACTCCAAGAGAAGTGGAGAAGAGGATGGGGAAAAGCCACCCGTTGACAGCTTTAAAACACACAGTTCTCACTTCCTACATCAAGTTGTCATCGGCCCCCACAACACAACTTGTTTAATAAAGTATTTATATTCATGTTTAAAAATACGAATGATCACACAATTGTACAGCAGTTTGGGGACGGAATGAGTGATGCCTTCAGGTGACACCTCATTAAGTCAATCCATCTGTCGGTCATGTCTTTAGGCCCTGTTGAGCCTTGTGGCTATCTTTAGAAAAACAAACTGTATAGTGAAATGACATCCATCGTATTAATCTTACTGACCCCAAACTTTGGAACAGTAGTGCATAATACGTACATTATAAGCTATTTTTTGCTAATTCCGAACATTAATGAAGACTGATGTCATGGTCACAATAGACTTAGTTTGTAAAATGTCTTCGGACAATGTAATGAACGCTCTATGTATTAAATAAGCATAAATATAAAGATAGCCTACTATATTTACCAAAATGAGCAGTATACAACAAACAACACTGCATGGAATACTACATGAAACTTCTTTCTGGACTAATTATTTGACCAGACTGCCAAACATGAAGACATTTTGTACACTAAATTGGATAAAGAACCGTTTTAATTTCCGAGATGATTTAAAGTGGATGCTTACAATCTAGCATACTACAGATTTACACAATTATTATAGAATAATGCTGTTTCACAATTTTTTGTTTGGGGTCGGTAAGATTTTTAAAATGTTTTTGTAAGAGGTCTCTTAACGAGGCTGCATTTATTTGATCACAAATGCAGTAAAACAAAACAACAGTAATTTCAATAAATTGAATTTATTTCTGTGATGCAAAGCTGAATTTTCTGCATCATTCAGTGTCACATGATCCTTCAGAAATCATTCTAATATGCTGATTTGCTGCACAAAAATATTTATGATTATTATCAAAGTTAAAAACAGTTGAGCTGCTTAATTTTTTTTTGTGTAGTCACAATATTTTTGTCATTTTATTTGTTTCAGGATTTCTTGATGAATAGAAATAAAACCACATTTATTTTAAATCTTCTGTGACACTATAAATGTCATTATTAATTACAATTATAATATAAATTGTAATAACATTAATAAAATTATTAATTCTAAATATTAAAATTATAAATTATAAAAATGACATCCATCGTATTAATCTTACTGACCCCAAACTTTGGAATGGTAGTGCATAATACGTACATTATAAGCCTTTTTTTAATACTGAACATTAATGAAGACTGATATCATGGTCACACTAGACTAAGTTTGTAAAATTTATTCGGACAACTTTTTTTAAACATAAATAAACATATAATGATAAATCAGAAACTACTCTAGAGATCCACTTTCCTGCACACCTGCAACTTTGAAGTTTGTGTTCTTTGAATACAAGAGGTCAAACATCCAAAAAAAACTGAACACAGAGGAATGCAAAACTTCTTTGAATGAGCCAGTTTCCAGTCTATGAAGTAAAAGGTTTAATAATTTGTCACGTCGAGCCAATCATGGCCTAAAGTATCACAAATCCTGCCACATTTTTTATACAAATGTTGCAGTAGGACACTATAAAGTAGACAAGCTTCCAGCAGCTATGCACTAGCTGGCAAAAAAAAAAAAAAAAGTCCAGGAAATGTGCAACTTTTTACTTCATGCAATTATGTATCTTATATTTATAGATGTGGTCCAGATTTATGACCTTTACTAAGTTGAAAACACACTTCGTAGATGAGAGATGTGTTGGACAACCTCTCCAAAATGTCTCAGCAACTGATTCAAGAGGGGGAGAAAAAATGAATGCAATGAATGTCCTGATGAAATTTCTGTCTGCTAATGGCGCTAAAACATGCTTGATCTATTCTGCATAATGAAAGAAACAGACAACGGTGTACTTCAAAATGTACTGGAGATAATCCAAGCAGTTGGTTGAGCTTTGAGGTCTAATCCGAGGACAGCAAAACTGGGCTACCAAAGATTAATTACACAGAGAACTGCTATTATTGGGGTGGACCTACCTTTCTATGAGGGTCCCAAATAGCAGTCTGATGGTCCTCTGGATGTTCTCTGTGCAGAGCCAGCTCCATTGATCCTTCAAGAGCATGCACAGGATATTCAGGGCCTGGTCAGATAGAGCCGTCTCACTAACTGTACACAAACACACAGGTACACATGATAAAAATGCATGAGTCACAGCTGGAAATGACTATGAGATGTCGGTCAGAAGCTTTGAAAATGTATTTGTAAAATGATTTCCAGAATGAATGTCCACAAGTATAACTAAAATACAAAATATGAACACTCCAATTTTTTTTTATTAAATGGAACCTGAAATGACTTTCGTTTATTTTTTCCTGAACAGAACTATGAAATCTTTTTGTCAGGTTTTTGTCAAGGGACACTCATGAAAGTACAATGCTGCCCTCTAGAGTTGCTGTACATAATATCACAGATCAGTTCTTTATCCAATGTCCTTAAAGCAGTGACTCTCCACCAGGGGCCCGGGGCCCACTTTGGGGCCTCCGTAAAGTACCATGGGGGGCGTAGTATTTAAATGAATAAATTATTATTAGTATATTAAAATAATCTAGCCCTATTCTAATTTAAAATGCCAAAAAAAAAAAAAAAAAAAAAAAAAAACACAAGATATAAAAAGAAATCATATCTCTTTTTCTCATCTCAATCCTTTTTATTGAAAACATACAGTTCTTGAAACTTCTGAACTTCATAATTATTTCTGTAGTATTGAGGGTTAAAGGGGGGGGTGGGGGGCTTTGAATACTGTGTTGGAAAACAGGGGTCCTTTGAGATGAATGTTGAGATCCACTGGCTTAAAGGGTTAGTTAATCATTAATTACCCTCATGTCGTTCCAAACCTGTCAGAACGTCGGCTTTGTATTGGCCAGCTCCTGCGTCAGCATAACACACATACGTTGTGGTGCTCACATGAACAGCGTCAGCCAATACAGAGCTGGCGTTCTGACGTAGAACCCGGAAGCGCTGCAGTTACAATGTAAACAGCGTAGGAGACTGACACAGAAGAGAAGAAATTGTTGGATAAAGTTGTTATTTTTGTTTGCTTCATAACATTAAGGTTGAACCATATGGACATTTTTAACAATGTCTTTACTACCTTTCTGGGCCTTGAAAGTGGTAACTGAATGGCTGTCTATGGAGGGGACAGAAAGCTCTCGGATTTCATGAAAAAGATCTTCATTTGTGTTCCGAAGATGAACGAAGGTCCTACGGGTTTGGAACGGCATGAGGGTGAGTAATTAATTACAGAAATTTTATTTTTGGGTGAACTAACCCTTTAAAGGAAAAGTCAACCATTTACTAACCCTCATGACATTTCAAACATTTAATTTATTGTTTCAAATAGAAAAGAAGAATTCAAAATAATATAAGTGGTCCATATGACTATATTTTTACTTGTTTGAGAAACTTTCCACTCAAGCGAGCTGCAAACACAAGAACAGCTGTGATTGCATCATTACTTTGAGTTGACCAAGTATTATTATAATAATTATAATTATTTCTCTTATACAACAGTCATTACCAGAGTCACTGAAGGAAGGTTCACTCTGTAGCTGTGCTCTGGCACATGTGCAGATCTTCATATCCCATCTGGGTCCCGGGCCTCCACTTCTTTCTGCATCAGCATCAAACCCTGGAGCATTAACCTCAAATCGCTCCTTCTCTGAGATGAAGCTCTCCAGGCCATTCAACAAGAAACCATTGAAAATCTTCAAAAACAACGACAAATCAATGCATTTTCCCTGTTGTTGCACAGTGACTATTAGTGCAGATCAGAGAACAATTAATGATGACTGCTACTTACAGTGCTGCTTTCATCACAGCAGTAAAGCACTTTGGGTTTCATGTCAGATACATTGAGAGCAGGGGAAATTTTACTAGAGAACCTCATTCTAGACCTAGAAATAAAGAGAGAATCGTGTTTTAGTCATAAAGGACATTATTTACAGCTATAAACATTCAGAAAGACAGTAAACAAGCAGCTCTCTTGCCATACTTGGATTTCTTGTCAGTGGACAATTTCCCATCGGGCTCTGAGTCCATGTCATCAGTGGGGCTCTGTGGTTCTGAGCGAGGGAAGGCCGTCTTCAGGGTGTCCACAATAGCATTCACCACAATCTGCCGAGTGACATATTGATTACAAATCAAATACAAAGTGTTTCAGTCAGAGCATACAATGTGCATTATGAAAAGAACCTTGTCTATGCGTGAAACTATGAAAGGTTTCTTCACAAAGGCAATTCTTGCGTCAGTATTTAGAGCGAGAAATTCTTGAATTTCCTCACTGTTGGCCGTCTCAGGAATGGCACAAAGTTGCTGTTATAAAAGAAGACAGGAATGACCATTTAAATAGCGCTGTGAGGAATGGAATATTGCTTTATGTAATTTAAATTAAAATAAAGAAATTCAAAGAACGTACTCTAAGGAATGTCTCCAAAAGACTTTTCCTGGCCTCGACTTTGTCGCTGTCCATGTTTCCAAATGGAAGCTCAGGAAAGATTTTCTTTGGTCCTTTCACGTCTACATTTAGCAGAACAAGAAAACTAATCAAAACATTGTTTTGGAAAACTCTGCCATAGACGGGACTCATTTTCTCCGCTCACTTTTAATAATTTTGCGCAATTCTGGTTTCTCCTCCAAACGGGTCTGAAGGTTGAGGAATTCGCTGTATCGTCGGTTGACAGTGTGATAGGCCAAGGGCTGCAAAGATTCTGGATTATCTGAGTCCACGGCTGTTTCATACTGCAAGACAAACACAGCGTCATTTTCAAGTAAACATTGTAATTAGTTTTTGCTAAACTCCGTCCCCAAGGTTACTGCTTTACAGAACTGGAGACTTTCATGAATAGTGTGATTTTCCCTAATATGTGCTCAGTCTTAATTGTCTGCAGAGACTGAAATTAAATTGACTAATTATTTTCATATTATGACCAATATAGATAAACTCTGAGTGAGCGTTAGATGACAGCAAAGGGACAATAAATGTAAAATTGGAAGAAATTAGCATAAACAATTAAGGGCCAGATTTACTAAGCAGGGCAAATTGTGTGAGAGCGCAATACCAAAAAAGCACCGATGGGAAGTTCTGCGGTGATCTACTAACGACGCGCAAATTAAAGAACACAGACGCTGCCGGATCATTCCATAATGACCAATGCAATCTACCAGTTAGCATCTGGTTTAAGATGTGCTTTTTTTGGGCATTAAACAGTGGCGCAAACACCATTAAATTGACGAGCACCTTAGTAAAACATCTTGCATGATTCATTTAAAGGTTCAGTGTGTAAATTTTAGCGGCATCTAGTGGTGAGGTTGCGAATTGCAACCGCCCACCACTCACCCTTCCATTTCGAAAAATATAGAAAAGCTACGGTGGCCAACACAGGACAAATATGTCGTCATCTGAGACAGCAGAGAGTAGCTAGCTCTCTGTAGAGCAGTTTGTCCATTTAGGGCTACTGTAGAAACATGGTGGTGCAAAATAACGACTTCACTGTAAGGGGACCCGTGGTAGTAGGGATGTCACAAGTACCGGTACTGAAATGTAAAAAATGTGACGACACCAGCATTTCTGTAGTACCCGTAGTACCGAGGCTTCCGTGTTTATCTAAGCGCAGGGTTCCAGACTGTAGCTGAATATATACTAGTGTCTGTGAATATCAGACTGCAAAATACTATTTAAATATAAGGTATTCTAAGGTAATAAAAACATAACGGTTCATTATGTAAGGTCTTTATACACCACTGAAAACATAGTTATGTATATTATATTCCATTTCGGTCAATAGATCCTCCTAAATATTACAAAGTGAACCTTTAAATACTCTCCTCCTTTAAGTTTTGCATCTGAAAGGGAAACTCCTTCAAAGCAGCAAAAATAACTGTGCCCATGCCTTCAGTGCTAATTTTTCATTGTGTGAGAGTAAATCCTCACAGTAGTTTTTAATAACAATAGAGGCTTTGCGCTGGCGCAAGCTGTTAGTAAATCTGGTCCTAAATATCTAATACAAGCCAATATTGGTAAATATTAGTAAAAGAGCGCTAATTGACCTTTACAGTGTAGAGAGTGTAGGGATGTGAGCCAGTGCCTCTGTGCTCCTTGGCAGTGATGGTACCAGTGATGCGGAGGTTCTGGATAATGACTGGACCCTCTGGGCTGCTGAGGGGCTCAAAGTTGAAAGGTGCCAGTGCCATCCCAGCTGGTGAAGAGGCCTGGATGGGCACAGTCAAAGCCAGATCACTGGGGTTCACCAGGCCATGGTGGTCTACACTTTTCTCCAACGGCTGAAGAGCGCAAAAGCTTGATGACTCTTCCTCGGGCGCACAGGCGGAATGAACTGATAGCTCTTTCTCTGTTGAATTGGTGTAAGTCGGAAGTTCATCCTCGAGATCTAACGCAGTGTCAACCGGAGTGGTGCAATTGGTGAGTCTTTCCGAAAGGGTCTCCTCTGTGCTGATCAGAACCAGCGATTCCAGAGAGCTCCGCTTGAAGTCCGTCACAGGAGATTCCAAATCAGAGTCTGTTTCTTGATAGAACGGATTGGGCTTGCCGAGTCGCAGATAATCTCTGGGGCTGAAACCCAACGGAAACGGTTTTGTCAGCCGTGGTTCGTCTTCCTCCAGGTTGTGTGGAGAATAAAGCTCAGTGGAATCAATGACATCATAAGCTGCAAGTTCTGGCGTTGGGGCCTCCGTTACTATGGGCATCTCTGGGGTGACTTTGAGGGTCAAAACGCAAGGAACCTTAAGTTCTTGTGGTGCGTTTTCTTGAGTATATACAACTTGAGGTGGAACCTGAACTTCTACTGGTTCTGGTTCTGGGGCTGGTTTGCTGGATTTAGCGAAGACACTTACTATCAACAGGTTTAGCCAGTCCGGGTCAGACAGTTTTGTAATTAAAGGCAGAAGAACGTTGCACGTGATAAGTTCGCCAACCACAAATCGACCTGTTCGGGTTTCTAAATGTGGAGGAGGTACAAGAACATGTAGAAGGAGATCTACAATGGCCCTTACGTAATTCACCTCGACAGCAGAGCTCTGAAGAGCAGGATGAGGTGGGCAGAGTTTGCTGTACGCCTCCCAGAGAGTTCCATCTTTTTCCACCTCTTGTCCTTCCTTGGCACTCAAGTAGCACTGAAGGTGGCATCCAGATAGATCTAACACCCTCTGGGATAAAGCTTTCCTGTCGATCCTTGCTGCTCGACCCTTGAGCTCCATCGCCATGGAGATCATGGCATTGTGCACCTCATCCTCAAACTCCTGTTCTCTGGAAACTGTGGCATACCACGAGGTGACAAAGTCACGGATGATCTTGCCAACTGTCTTCTGGATTTCATCTTCCAGTTGTTGCTCATTCTCTGCACTATGCGGGATCTCCTCCATCTTAAAAAAACGCTCCAGATGAAAAACACTGTCCGAATCCAGGACAGCCTTGGAACCCAGCCAACCACCTAAGACCACTAAGAGGCTTGTGAAGACACAGAGGAGCCACACGTTGACCAGGAGGTGGAACAAGACCATCCAGGCCAGCAGTGCCCCAAAACCAAGAAGCCTCTTCTGGACCAAAAACTCAGACAAGCCCCAGGGGCTCGGGCTGAGAAGCTCAGGCTGAGACATTGCAGAGATTTACATGCACCTGTAAGGGAAAATGGAGAAACAGACCATTTTTAAGTTTTTACAAAAGTATAACCATAGTATCCTGCAAAGTAACACAAATTCTACAATTATTGTCAAGTATGTAGTCAAATACTCATTACTTCAGGGACAAACTGTAAATATTTAAAGGGATAACAATGCTGTCATCATGTACTCACCCTCATGCTGTTCCAAATCTGTATGACTTACTTTCATTAAAAGAATACACTCACCTAAAGGATTATTAGGAACACCATACTAATACTGTGTTTGACCCCCTTTCGCCTTCAGAACTGCCTTAATTCTACGTGGCATTGATTCAACAAGGTGCTGAAAGCATTCTTTAGAAATATTGGCCCATATTGATAGGATAGCATCTTGCAGTTGATGGAGATTTGTGGGATGCACATCCAGGGCACGAAGCTCCCGTTCCACCACATCCCAAAGATGCTCTATTGGGTTGAGATCTGGTGACTGTGGGGGCCATTTTAGTACAGTGAACTCACTGTCATGTTCAAGAAACCAATTTGAAATGATTCGAGCTTTGTGACATGGTGCATTATCCTGCTGGAAGTAGCCATCAGAGAATGGGTACATGGTGGTCATAAAGGGATGGACGCCACCACCACCAGCCTGCACAGTGGTAACAAGGCATGATGGATCCATGTTCTCATTCTGTTTACGCCAAATTCTGACTCTACCATCTGAATGTCTCAACAGAAATCGAGACTCATCAGAGCCACCGCTGTCATCATTAAATGTTGATAATGTAATATTTATATTAATATAATATTACATAATTTATCATGGTTTTTACAGCAGGTAGCCTAACCTTTAACTATGGTTACCATGACAATTGTTTGTAAGGGGCGTCTAATGATCCAAATGATACAAAAAAAGACTTTAAAACAGTAAAGAGCAGCTATATAGTTTAAATTATTAAAACGGAAAAGATTAGGTTAGTTACATTTGCATACAATGCCGTTGCTGTATGTTTTGATAGGTAGCCTATCAAGCTGGCGTTTCGCACTAGTTAAAATATGTAATATGTGGTACAGTGAAACATTACCGAGTCAAAATGAACTTACCTTAACAGCACAGGCGGTAGATGTAAGGTGCAAATTTGGAGCCTAACCAATTCATGTTTAAACGCCGACTCGTTCGGCCTTGCAGTGTTTTGACAGCTTCTTCCTCGTCATCTCCGCCTCAGATGATGTACTGCATACGGCGTTCTGTCGTCCTCTAGGGGTCACACCGATCCCTGCAGCGCCCTGAGAGACAGTGCAAGTGACAACTTCAGTCGCCATTCACCTTCTCTGGCTAACATTCCAGAAACTCCATTACATTATTAGGGTGATATAGTCAAAAATTGGGAATAATTAAGATTGAGTGTTTTTGAAAGTCTCTTATGCTCACCAAGGATGCATATATTTGATTGAAAATACAGAAAATACAATTTAAACAGTAATACAATTACAATTTAAAATTAATATATTCTAAAATGTAATTATTCCTGTGATGGCAAAGCAGCCGTTACTCCAGTCTTCAGTGTCACATGATCCTTCAGAAATCATTCACTCTAGAAAATGCTGGGTTAAAAACAACCCAAGTTGGGTTGAAAATGGACTAACCCAGCAATTGGGTTGTTTTAAGCAAACATTTAACCCAGCCGCTGGGTTAAAACAACCTAATTGCTGGGTTTGTCCATTTTCAACCCGACTTTGGGTTGTTTTTAACCCAGCATTTTCTAGAGTGTTCTAATATGCTGATTTGCTGCTCAAGAAACATTTAGAAATCTTTTCTGACAATATAAATATCACTTTTTATCAATTTAACACATCCTTGCTGCAAAAAAAGATTAATTTCTTTTTCTCAAATGGTAACAGTAGTGTATATTGTTACAAAAGATTTCTATTTTACATAAATGCTGTTTTTTTTTTTTCACTTTTTATTCATCAAAGAATCCTGAAAAAGTACCACAGGTTATATATATATATATATATATATATATATATATATATATATATATATATATATATATATATATATATATATATATATATATATATATATATTAAGCAACAACGGTGACTGAATAAATCATCACATTAGAATGATTTCTGAAGGATCACACTGGAGACTGGAATACCGGCTGATGAAAATGCAGCTTTGCATCACAGAAATAAATTATATTTTAAAGTACATTAAAATTGAAAACCATTATTTTAAATTATAATAATATTTTACAATATTACTGTTTTTTTCTGTATTTTTGATCAAACAAATGCAGGTTTGATGAACATGAGACTTCTTTCAAAAACATTAAAAACAGTAATGCTTCCAAACTTTTGACTGGTGTATATATATATATACACATACAGTCACCTAAAGGATTATTAGGAACACCATACTAATACTGTGTTTGACCCCCTTTCGCCTTCAGAACTGCCTTAATTCTACGTGGCATTGATTCAACAAGGTGCTGAAAGCATTCTTTAGAAATGTTGGCCCATATTGATAGGATAGCATCTTGCAGTTGATGGAGATTTGTGGGATGCACATCCAGGGCACGAAGCTCCCGTTCCACCACATCCTAAAAATGCTCTATTGGGTTGAGATCTGGTGACTGTGGGGGCCATTTTAGTACAGTGAACTCATTGTCATGTTCAAGAAACCAATTTGAAATGATTCAAGCTTTGTGACATGGTGCATTATCCTGCTGGAAGTAGCCATCAGAGAATGGGTACATGGTGGTCATAAAGGGATGGACATGGTCAGAAACAATGCTCAGGTAGGCCGTGGCATTTAAACGATGCCCAATTGGCACTAAGGGGCCTAAAGTGTGCCAAGAAAACATCCCCCACACCATTACACCACCACCACCAGCCTGCACAGTGGTAACAAGGCATGATGGATCCATGTTCTCATTCTGTTTACGCCAAATTCTGACTCTACCATCTGAATGTCTCAACAGAAATCGAGACTCATCAGACCAGGCAACATTTTTCCAGTCTTCAACTGTCCAATTTTGGTGAGCTTGTGCAAATTGTAGCCTCTTTTTCCTATTTGTAGTGGAGATGAGTGGTACCCGGTGGGGTCTTCTGCTGTTGTAGCCCATCCGCCTCAAGGTTGTGCGTGTTGTGGCTTCACAAATGCTTTGCTGCATACCTCGGTTGTAACGAGTGGTTATTGCAGTCAAAGTTGCTCTTCTATCAGCTTGAATCAGTCGGCCCATTCTCCTCTGACCTCTAGCATCAACAAGGCATTTTCGCCCCACAGGACTGCCGCATACTGGATGTTTTTCCCTTTTCACACCATTCTTTGTAAACCCTAGAAATGGTTGTGTGCGAAAATCCCAGTAACTGAGCAGATTGTGAAATACTCAGAACGGCCCGTCTGGCACCAACAACCATGCCACGCTCAAAATTGCTTAAATCACCTTTCTTTCCCATTCTGACATTCAGTTTGGAGTTCAGGAGATTGTCTTGACCAGGACCACACCCCTAAATGCATTGAAGCAACTGCCATGTGATTGGTTGATTAGATAATCGCATTAATGAGAAATTGAACAGGTGTTCCTAATAATCCTTTAGGTGAGTGTATGTATATATATATATATATATATATATATATATATATATATATATATATATATATATATATATATATAAATATAATTTTATATATATATATATATAAATATAATTTTTATAAATATATACACCCTTAAAAATAAAGGTGACAGGAAGAACCAAAAGGTTTTTTTTCCATAGCGATGCCATAGAAGAACCATTTTTGGGTCCCTGAAAGGTTCTTTAAAGAACCATTTTTCCAACCTTTCTGCGCTACAAAGAACCTGTTGTGCAATGGAAAGTTTCTTTGGATATTACAGGTTCTTCCTGGAACCATTCACCCCGCCAAAGGTAGACATATTTAAACTCTAAACTAAATTGTGAATATTATAAAAACAACAAAGTCAACCTTGAGTCCCACATCATAAATCTGAAAGCAACAGGAGCTAAAACTGCCACAGTTGCCTATTTGAACATGGATGAATCATCCAGTGCTGTTTAAACTGTTAGTCCTACAACTGATGTTCCTCAGAAACAGACAGTTATTTCCGTTATGCCGTAAATTTTAGGGAATCCCCTGAAAAAAAAAAAAAAAAAAAAAAAAAAACGCAGATGAGATGACCATATTGTTTGTCATGTGCAAATACCATTATTGTTCTCCCCAGATTGCACTTCCTCTAATCGAGTGCAAAAACAACAGACAAGATTTAAATACACAATTTGCGTACACATACAACCAAGAATTCTCCTCTACAGCCCTCACATGATTCTTAAAGGAAGCGTTTAAAGCAACAGCAAGGCTGTTGCTGAAAAAGCACATTTCACTGAACCAGATAAATAGGGTGAATCTGGGCCACTTTTTTTCCCAGAACTCATTGATCCAGCCAGTCTGAGTCCGGCAAAGCTGTTTGAATCCTGTCCAGCTGACCTATAGTGCGGATTATTCTGATAACTAACAAGAGCACAGAAGTGATGTACAGAAGGCCTATGTGCCCATTCCTCAAATACACCCCTCCAAACACACAGACATGGCTATTAGAGACTAGTGTTTCCACCAGGTAAAACATATTTTGAAGTGTGTCCTGAAGAGTTTTTCCTGGCATTATATTGCACTATATAAAGCAGTATTCGAGTTCTCCCTTATGGACAATTCATAGGTGTTCATACACAAATGACTTACATAAACTAAATGTCATTATGATCAGTCATTGCTCATTTTTATTCGCAAAGACAGAACCCGGTTGTGTTGCTGGGAGGATCAGGAAAATCTACACCAGTGGTCCACAATCAGAGGGCCTCAAGACTCTTAAAAATAAAGGTTCTTGCATTGATGGTTCCATGAAGAACCTTTAATATCCATGGAATCTTTCCATTCCACAAAAGGTTCTTTAAAGAGGAAAATGGTTCTTAAGATTTAAAAATGCTCTACACATAAAAAAAAAAATAAAAAAACCAGTAAGAAGAAATGGTTCTTTTAGGAACTGTTCATTGAAAGGTTCTTTGGGAACTAAAAATGGTTCTTATGCCATCACTGGGAAAATAAGAGAATCAAGATGACTTAAAATGATTTCAAATAAAACAAAGCAGGCATTAAAACAAGCCAATACAACAAAAACAAAAAAAGAGAGATTTCATATTTTAATTCACCCCCTAACAAGTATTTTCTTTCCTTTTCTTTGAAGAACCAAGGTTCCTAAGGTCTTGGAAAACCTGGATATACGAGAAAACCTTATTTTAAAAGTGTGATTTCTAGACAATCAGATATAATGAATAATCAGAATTTTATACTGGACATACATTTTTCTAAATGTGAAAAGTTCTAAAATATTTTAATCAAGTGAAATTGTCAGCATTTATATATATATATATATATATATAAAAATCCATATCTAATTAAAGCTGCAGTCCGTAAGTTTTGTGTTCTCAAATTGTTAATGTGACCAACATCAGCATTGCGTCTCTACATGTATTTAATGTGTATTAGCGTTACCTGTAGATTTCAATTTCCGTACAGTCTAATCTTTTGCTTTTGACTATGGGAACCTCCAAGATCTCACTGTTGATTGTTGTTTGGACCTTTCTGGATTACAAGCAGTAATCAAAATGTTTATTATTCCAGCTGCTGTGAGAAAAGGGTATAAATGATCCGCCACCTGCAGCAGCCTCACATGCGATATAGCCCACTAGCCGGACTACTACTTTATGTGTACAGACGTGACGTAATGACAAATGCTCGAATTTCCCACGGAAATCCACCATACCACTCAAATTATAAACATATTACAAGCTTACCGTTGTGAATGGGGCTAAGGTGAGGAGATCACTGGTTATGTACTTGCTCAAAAATGGAGTTTGGTTCATTTTTAACCCAAAAATGTTACGGACTGCAGCTTTAATCATGAAAAACTGGAAAAGTCAAGGGGACTTTGAAAATTGTTATGGACAATGGGGAGCCTTGATGTCAAAAAGGTTGAGAACCACCGATCTACAAAACCTTTTATATAAACTTCTGTAACACTGTACAGCCTCATTAGGTATCATGAACTAAAAATGAAAAAAGAATTACATTAATCTAGGTTAATGCTCATTTATAAAAATATTAATGTTCATGTCTGTTCATTATGCTGTTAAATAACTGTTAATTTACACAACTTTACTAATCCGGGTTAAAGCATTTATCATTGTTAGCTCATGATAACTAATGCATTAATGTTTCGGATTTAATCTTATAGTAGTGTCAGAAAAAACCTTCTGAAATCCCCCCTTATGCATACTGCCTTACAAAACTGGGGTAGACAAGGTTTGTTTTTGTTTTTAAAGAAACTGATTCAGCAAGTAAGCATTGCATTGACCAAAAATGACACATTTGTGGTAATGTTACAAGATTTCAATTTCCAATTTTTTTAATTTTTTAACTTGCTGATGTTTCTAATGCAACATTGGTAATAAATGTTTCCTGAGCAGCAAATCAGCACATTAGAGTGACTTCTGAAGGATCATGTGACACTGAGTAATGATGCTGAAAATACAGCTTTGCCATCACAGGAATTAAAACAAAACATTCAAATATAAAACGGTTATTTAATATTGTAATATTGCACAATAGTACTGTTTTTACTGTATGTTTGATCAAATGAATGCAGCCTTGCTGAGCTTAAGACACTTTTTAACATGTAAAAGAGAAAATCTTACCGCCCAACATCTTGTAATGGACATCATTACCACTGCTGGCAACCGCAGAGATCTTACAAATTCTCCAATTCAACTAATTTGACACCCCAGCATGTAATAAAGTTTCAAAAGTCAACGTATTTGTTTTTATTGAGGCTCGTGTATTTATCCATCATCTATACAGCACTGTGGGATACACTCATTTAAAAATGTGTAAGACTTCAGTCAGGTTTGCGAACCTCCACTGGGTGAAACTCCCACAAATGCATCTCATTTTGCGATCCACAATGATTTGTACAATTCATTAACATCTGGAAAGCAATTTAACTTTCCTCGGAAATACTGTAAAAACTTAAAGCATCCCATTGGAAGCAATTCCTCAACATCACTTGATCATCTTGACGGGACCATCTACTTATCTGCACATTTGCAAATAGTGTCTTTTTTTGTGATTGTTTTTTTTGTTTTGTTTTTTGTGTTCCTTTTATGGTAAAATCATGTAAAAAAAAGTTGATAATCCAAAAGAATCCTGATAATCCATTTGATATGTAATGACAGGAATCATCTAAGAATGAGTTTTTTGTTTTTGGGATGTGAGGAACTGTAACAGTTTCCTCAAACTCAGTGAAAGACACATGCTCATCAGATGTGAAGGACAGTATATAGCAGATGGAAGTGATGGTGGGGAGCTTTCTTCTCCCCAAGTGTCCATATAAAAGAAATAGAGAAAGCAAAGGAAAACTCTAAGTCGGACTAATGGTCATAGGTTCATACGTAGATGCTCTGGCCTTTTGGAGATGACGGGGTAGGCCTGCTGCTTAAACTGGCCCACGTTGGAGCCAGCGGGTTGCCTGATGGGAAGAGGGGCGGTGGCCTCGGAACTAGCCTGGACATCCATCTGATCCATGGTGGAGACCTCCATAGCGAGCTCTGTGGGGGACTGGAGGGAGGAAGGTTCGGGCAACGGGGGACCTCGTGGCCAACAATCTCCTGAGAACTTAATCGGGCTGAAAGACAGAAGAAAGCAAGGTTAAAATTTAAGGTTAAAAGTAGAGATGTGCGATATATATTGTATGCGATAATATCGTAATTGTTGTTTTAATGATGTGCGATCTGACATTATCGAGTATGTCCCAGAGAGGTGCCTGTAGTCTAGTAGGTTAGACTAGTGCGCATAAGCATTTAAAGTGCATGCCTTCACTGCGTGATTTAGTCTATTCAAATGCTAAAATGTTAAGGCATCAAAAATGCCCCTGTATGTATTTTATATTTATATCATTTTAAAGGGTTAGTTCACCCAAAAAAACAAAAACAAACTGTCATTAATTACTCAACCCTCAAAGACGATGTCTTAACTACCTTTCTGGGCCTTGAAAGTGGCAATTAAATGGCTGTCTATGGAGGGGTCAGAGAGCTCTCAAAAAGATCTTCATTTGTGTTCCGAAGATGAACGACAGAAATTGATGCAATTAATGACAGAATCTTCATTTTTGGGTGATATAGTTAGTCAATATCGCACGAAGAGTGCCGTTGAAAAATGTGATCTAGATTTTAAACAAGTTCAATGAACAAGAAGTTAATATTAAGTTACTTACATTTTAGACACCATATTGCCTGTTTTTGCTCTGTTTCGCCAACAAAAAGTTCGAAACAAAGCCACAGCACTGTTGTGTGTCTCTAAGCAACACATGGCGGGTGTCTCCTTACAGAATGAATCTGCTTTTTGAACAAATCGGTTGAATGAATGACTCGCTCATTAACAGTGACTAGCTGCCACCTTGCTGCCAAGTATCTTTTCATGTTTTAAATCATTTCAAATATAAATATTCAACGTTTCATGTTTAAAACATCAAAACATTATGCATTTGTAATTGCAGGTTATTCATTTATGTCACAACTGAGCTGCATTAAACCGACTGTAAATACATCTAAATGCCACTTCAGATTCAACTTCTGTCTTTCCTCTCCATTGCAAAGATGAATTATGCTGATACAGATTTAATCTGATTGGTAACAGCCCTATTGTGACTTATTATTAGAATTTAATTTATTGATTAAATGTAGGGTTGAGTACCGAAACCCGGTTCCAATATGGCACCGGTACCTACCGGACCAAATTAGAACGCAGATTTCAGTGCCACTTTAATTCAAACATGCTTTAACGCTTTGGCTGGAGCCGAGCCACACATCACAACTATTCAGTGTTTTCAACCGCATCATGTTTATTTTAGGTTCCAGACATTTAAATGCACATACGTACTAGCAAAAAACACACACTTATGTCTATGGAAGCAGCAATAACAATCCTTTCAGACAGTTATAATTTGCCTACGTGTCTTATTTATATCAAATACACATTATATAGTTAACTATATAGTTTACTCTATTCTTCTCCCAGTTCACCGGTCACTTAACTTTCATGCGTTTTGTGAGACGTGATGTAAATCTGACAGATCCGATTCTCTGAGGTGCAAACTAACATGGCGGCGCCCATCGCGCATTATATCAACTAACACACATTCACTTACACATATTTGAAAATCAGAATATCAGATAGTTCATGACATAGTTAACAAGTTTGTGCATTTTTAATTAAAAAAAAGAATAAACCGATAGCCTAACGTTACATCTGTGATACAGCGCTATTGCGGCTGCTGTGTGTCATGTGAGAAGCATGACGCGTCGCCATGGAAACAATAAGGCAATGCGTTATTGAATATTTAGCCAGAGAATCTGGTCATATTTCTGCAACATAATGCTGAACTTTGAAGATGTTTGTAGCATACCAAGAATACTTTGCTGTTATTAGTACTGTTACTGTTATTTAGTGTTAAATTAGGCCTATTGTAGTGTGAATTTAAGTGAATTTGTTTTGTATTTATATATTTAAGTATACTTTAAAGTTAATACATTGTTCAATTTAAAGAATTAATGAAAAACATTTTCAATAAAAAGCCATTCTTATTGTCATCCACCATCGTTTTGTGGCTCTTTTTTATTGAAAGTATTGGTTCAGGCACCGGTACCGTTTTAAAAGTATCGGTTTGGCACCGGTATCGTAAAAAACAAAAACGATACTCAACCCTAATTAAAATGTAAGAATGACACAAAAGCTGATGCATGCATATAATTAGGTTAGAAAAAATGGCTTCATAAAACGGTAAAAATCTCCATAATTTATGGTCCAATTATTGTCATCTATGAAATCCCAGAAAATCGAGATATAATGTGTCAATATCGCACACCCCTACTTATAAGTAAAAAATAAAAACCTGATTACCTGACAGGCGTTCGAGGGCTTCCCAAAAAACGGCGAGGTGAACGAATTTTTGGCTCAAATGAGAACTTCTCCTTTAAATTTTCCAAAACCGATGGAGCTACATAGGTAAAACCCTGTAAGAAAGAAAAGATAAGAAAAGCACAAAACTTTGTCAATACAGGCAAAGATGATTAAGAAAGCTTATTTCCGCAGCAAAATAAAAACAAAAGGCGATTTTAATCAACTCTGAGCAAGACAAAAAAAAAATTTTTGCGAGCTATAAACTAGTTTCCTCAAATCTGATAAACAAATTACAAATTGCAATAACCATTTTACTCCATGGCAGAAACAAACTTCCACAGAAGACAGTAAAACCATGATTAGCTGCCTTACCAAAAAGACCTGATTTGCACTTTCGCTCAGTGTGGAGTCATCAGGACTGTCAACGGGAGTCTGGCTGGTGAACTTTGAATCAAACTGGCTCACATCCTCAGCAGATTGCTGTCGAAATGAGTCATTAGATATTCATATATACTCGATTAACTCTTAAGTACCACAACAAGTGGCAATAGTTACCAAGAAAGGCTTGAATGGTGGTTCTACTTTACTCGCGAGAAGGTCATCCCAATTAACATGTCGGAAGAAGGGATGAGTCTAGGAGACAAATTGAAGCAAGTTAAAAATCAGTTAAACGGCCCCTATAAAATTAACCCGATAAATCCTACTGTATCATATTTGCACATTTCTAAGGCCTCTACTTATCAACATGATTAAAACAGGGGTGGGCATTGTTTCATTTAGATTACTTATAGGTCTCAAATGAGTACTCAAGTATTCGGGGGCGGGGTGGGGCCATCATGGCAAAAATGGTATTGATATTTTAATTAAAACAGTGTTACAAAAATTAATGTTGACAAAAATAAATAAATAAAGTAACTGCTAAATTATGAATAATGCAATGTTTCCATAGCATCTGTATGAGGTGAAGCTGAAGATAGAATGAACACCAGTAAGCTGAAGCTCATTCAGCTTTTCATTTGTAAAAAAAGAAATGAGCAAATTGCAATTTTAACTAGAATAATCGCAATTAGATATTTTCCCCAAATCGTGCAGCCCTAATGCAAACGTAAGTTGTTACGTGCCAACCAGAATGGCGCTCTTCCAGCAACACCACCCTGAAGCTAGCGCAGATTATTTTTTCCAGTTGCACATCGTTTCATATATCAGGCTTAAAAGGGTTGGATTCAACATTGATAGTGTTAGATATAAGAGCTGTAAACAGACCTGCACTTCTGTTGCATCTCCAGGTCCAGCCCCAAGTCGAGATGAGGCACTTCTTTTAAGTAGCTGAACACAAATTTAATAAAATTACTATTACAAAAATATAGGTAGAAAAAAACAAACAAACAACTAAATGTTAGCCTACCCTTTTGAGAAGGTCCCTGGCTTCTTGTGTGAGGTAGGGTGGGAGGTTCAGTTTGCATTTAAGAATTTTGTCAATGGTTTTCTTCCGGTTCTCTCCTGTGAAGGGGGGCTAGAAAGGCAAAAAACATCTGTCAAATAGAAACACTATTTAAAGTAGGGATGTTCAAACACTTAACTAGATCTAGGGTTTTCAAAATTGAATGCCATTTTTGAATTTGAACGCCAAATACAATTATCCCCTTGTAAGGGACCCGCTAATAAATATAAACAAAAATAATTTTACAACAAAATCTAATTTTTGGTTTGAACATTAGACAACTGTCTTTTGCATTGTCATTTTACTAAAACTGTTAAAATGCTAAATTGAAATTTTCAGCTGACATTGATACTTGCTTTTTCAAAGATTTTTTTTTTTACAAAAACATTACCTAAATATTTAGTAAAATACCAAATTGAGATAAAATACATACAATAAAAAAATTATATAAAATGAATAAGTTATAAATAAAAATTAATGCATTCCTGAGCAGTCTTTAGAAAATAGAATTCAATTAACATTGTTAACATATTTCATTAATATCTTAAAAGCACATATTAACTTTGACAGCCCCCAAAAATATATTTTGCAAAAATAACAACAACTAGGGATGTCACGGTACCAAAATTCCAGTAGTTGGTACCAATTCCATTAAAAAAAATGATGGTACTCGGTACCACTTTCAGTACCACAGCTAAATGTTTTTATTTAAAATATAACTTTTTTTTTTTTTTAAATGCAATTAAATTCAATGAGTTTATTATTTACGATAATCATAAGTAAATACTACAAACATTTAAAGGCTGTATGCTGTTTAAAAGTAAACATTGTTTATAAAAAAATATCAAGTGAAAAAGCAATGATCTAGGCATGCTTATTATTAGAGGCGTATTATTATTATTATTATTACATGGAGACGTAGTTAAATCTACTGCACACCAGTAGCCTAATATATTCTGTCAATTTCTTCACGGCAACCCGTCAAAATAAAAGCTTGTTTTAACGTGAAGACCTTTGAGTGTCTGTGCTCATGATATGACAGTTTTCTCAAATGAAACGGTAAATGCTCATGAAGTGACTGTTTATGCGTTCGCGTCCTCATATAGTGACACACGGCAGAGACTACGTCACCCGCGCCCGTCATTCACACAGAGAGACTCAGAACATGCAGGAGTAATATTTAAATAGTGTTTTGCAGTTTAAAATATATATATATATATATATATATATATATATATATATATATATATATATATATATATATATATATATATATATATATATATACACACACACACACACACACACACTGGAAGCGACACCGGATATACTCAGGAGTCAGTACTACAGAAATGCTGGTATCATCACATTTTTTTTTTTTTTTTTTTTTTTCAGTACCGACTTGGTACCGAAGTACCGGTACTTGTGACATCCCTAACAATAACAACAAGTCACTGATCCCCTACCAACCCTTGCAGCCCCATAGCGGATTCGCTGATGTGTTGCCTAAACAACTAATCACACTTAAAAAGGTACACTTTGTAACTTTTTTTTCAATACATTAGTCCTTACAAAATGTGTTTTTGTCTTACCCTGATCCACTATGGTAAGCCTATTATCAGTGTTTTTATGTTAGACCTGTTGTTTTTCGCAGGAAATTGAATACATCACTCGCATAAGTGTCTCATCGTATCCGTAAAAAGTGAAAAACTGCTCCGGCTACTTTGACGTATATGGTTTGGGAGTGGCACAGGTTAGTTTTTACAACGAGCGAGAAAGGTTGACATGAAGATCTCAAACCTCCAGGGAAATCAAAAAAAACTGAAGAGGAGAGCCTGCTGGCAAGAAGAGCATGCAGCAAAGCCTATAATAAAACAAGAGTCGACATTAGCTTGGTTTTTCGGAGATGGCGAGAACGGAAGGATATGAAATGTTACAAACGCAAATGCGGCGACGCTGTGAGTAAAGTATATAAACTGCCAAATGTAGCTCTCTAACATAATTCATTCTAAAGCATTATCTATTGTGAAGGGTCGTTATGGGTTGTTGTAGCTCTTTGCTAGACTTTATATTTAAGGAAGTACCGTGTCTATTAATGGGCATATGGCAGGTTAGAGACTCAATAATTTACCATGACAATGGTAAATTGAAATAGAAAAACTACCGAAAATACACAGACTCGAACTGAATAACAACCTATTCTGCACTGAGCCAACGCAGAGCCCGGCACACGACTCCCTCTCGTGACGTAATATGACGTGATGTTGAGAAAAAAAAAAGAAAAAAGAAAAACGTACGGAGAAGTGCCACTTTGTCTACTAAATTTGTGCTCTTATGTCTTTTTAAAACAGTTGAAATCCTGCATTACCTTTTCATACAAGGTTATATATTCATTTTGATTTTTTTTTCACCTGCAATATGCCCTTTAATGCATAAACCTACAGTAACATCTTCAGCTAGTCAGCTTGAGATCTTTAGTTATATCTCTTATGCCTAGTAGTGAATGTTTTATGAGCAGAAGGATAATCTCTTTTTTTTTTTTTTTTTAGTTATGAGAAAGAACCATATTCATCCACACAGACACATAAGCACAACCGAAACAATGTTCTTCCGCAAAATACATGCAGTTTTGTTTAAACGTTAGAGGGCCAAAAGTAAGTGCACTTAAGGAAACTCTGAACAACCTGTCTTTTTTTAAATTCACCTTGGGACTTTTTTTTAATTTCACTTATTTCAGTAAACTGATAAGAAAAGTACTTGCTTTAAAAGGTGCCCTAGAAAGAGTTGAAACGATATTTTAAATTGTACTCTGATATCTACATTGAGGGTATGTGGCTTATTTAAGGGCAAAAATTGTCCTGACATGGTTTTACAGGTCCGTTTACAACCCTAGAAATTGTCCCTAGAACAAAATGGTATCTTTTTGCCTTATTTGGAAGGGTCATGAATATTAATGTTCAGCTCTGCTCTGATTGGCTCATTTCAGTAGCTCACACAAGTGCAGTTATTCAGCTAACACAAATCGCAAACAGCACAAGCGGCTCGGTGAGTCGTGACAGAACACAACACAGACCGACTGAATGACACTTTAAGCAGAACATCCTCAAATAGAGATTGCTGAAATGCAGCTTATTTGTTTATTTGTGTTTTCAGAACATCCGCACCAGCGCGAGAGAGGTTGCCAGATTGCACGTGTTTAAGTAAAACACCGGATAGAATGCGTGTTCTTTTAACAGACAGGCTCGACAGGACACGAAAGCGGTTTTCTGACGTGAGAGAGATTTTTATTTCGTAACAAGGCACAAGCTATGGAAATTATGATATTGCTGGGACTCCAAGGTAGCATTTTGCCTATACTTGGCTAAATGGGGAAACTGGCTCTCTGTCCTTCCACCATGCAGCTTGAGCGATCACCCAAGTCACGCGACATGCACTCAGAAGACAAAAGTTAGTGTATATTTAGCAACAATAATATTATTATAATAATATTTGGTAACAATACAGCTCTTATTCGTTGTTAAAGTGCACTAATTACTATTTAATCAAATGTCAAGGAAGAAAAAAAAATGATTTTGTGACATAAGGTGAAGTGAGAGCTGGGCTGGGGCAGCAGGGGGCGGGGCTCGCTCGGTTCGACATGAGAGAATCGTGGTTCGAACCGTGGGTGGTGTATCGCGGTTTTTCGGTTCGGTTTGAAAATCGTTACACCCCTAAAAATTATAGATTTTTTTTTTTTTTTTTTTTTAATTAGCCAAGCTCACTAACTGATTATTGAAATTAATTCTGGAACATAAATTCCAGAATGTAAATTGTAAAAAAAAAAAAAAATAAAAACATAAAAATAAAAAGACATTTCACAAGACATGTATAACGTTACTCACTGCTCCGGTTAACATGTCATACATCAAAGCCCCCAGACTCCACCAGTCAACAGCCCGATTGTGTCCGCTTCTCATGAGGATCTCCGGAGCCCTGAAATTAAAAAGGAACTTCTCACGCTACTGTAGAATTCATCTAAATGCATGTCACACAGGCATGTCAGGCAATGCAAAACAGGAAATTAGCAACTCAGACATTACAAGGATGTTAAGGGCTTCTTTAAACGTCTCTCACATGTACTCAATTGTGCCGCAGAAAGTGTGGGTCACTGTGCCGTCATGAATAGACTCCTTACACAGCCCGAAATCAGTCAGTTTTACATGTCCTGTCATAAGAACGAAAACAGATTATTAAAATTTTTTTACAATTTCAGTTCTTCCATTGTCGATTTACTCCTTTCTAAATTAAAAAAAACGGAGAGGCCAAACCTTGGTTATTGAGCATGATGTTCTCAGGTTTGAGATCTCTGTAGATGATGCCTTTCTGATGCAGGTGTCCGAGAGCCATAGAGATTTCAGCCAAGTAAAAGCTGCATGCAAGAAGCTCTGATTATCTTTGCTCATCATGTTAAATTTAAGGCTTACTGTATGCATGTATCCGTTCATGCCTTGTAAATTGCTTAAATTTAAAAACTTTAAACACTATTCTCCAATTTCATAGACAAGGCCTAGTCCTAGACTAAAATGCATGTTTAAGCCGTTTTAAATGAAAACAACTTGCAGTCATAACTTATGGGGGGTCTAATGCTATTGACTTATTTATATGGCCAAAGTTTCAAAAAACGAGTTGGACGTATGACTGTGCCAAATACACTCCTTCAGGATTCAAACAAGTTTCGTAAAGTTTTTTTTTCCGAGTATGGCCCTGTATGATGTCATAACGGTGGAATTCCTTATATGGGCACTTCTCCCGGATGAGCGTGCGCACATCAACCAGAGCGAGAACAAGAGCGTGCCCATCAATGAGCTTCGTTCGGGTTACAGAAGCCGTCGGCAGCGCTGCCATTCTGTTTTTAGACCACGAAATCAACAATGTCACTAAAGTAGTGTGTTTCTGGTTGAGCGGGAAAGATAAACTTGTTCAGCTTCCCAAATAACTCAGCGTTAAGGAAATGCAGTTTGGATGCAGTTTGTTTTTCCGGAGCAGCAACGGAGTTGTGCAAATGTGTTTGTTTGTTCCCGGGCATGAGTCGAAACCACAGCCAGTGAGTGAAACTGCATCAAATGTCTGTGTTTTGTTGCATATAATATAAACAACACGAACGTATAGTGAATCGAAATTTATCCAGGGATAATGCCATGATGTATTGTGTGTGTGTGTGTGTGTGTGTGTGTGCTCGTGAATCTTTATCCTCGCCCACTGCACGCCTCCACGACTTCGGCTGTTTTCGTTAAGAATCGGTACAGCGTATCGGTCTTTCATAAATCTGATAAAACTAAAGACTCCTCGGAGATATGAAGGATGCAATACTACTCTATAGGTACTCAAGATTAACATGAGACTGGCAGAAACTGTGTGTGTGTGTGTGTTATGCCCCCTTTAAAATATGTCAGTGCCATTGTTTTGTCTAAAGATGCACACCGTAATGTTTTTTTTTTTTTTTTCTAATGCAGGTTTATAAAAGCTACTTAAATGTCCCAATTAAACTAAGGCCTAATCCTGGCTTAATCTAAGCCTTGTCTGTGAAACCAGGACTGTATGCGTTTAAGTGCTAACCATAGCAAGCTCATTTAAGTCACAAAACCAAACAAATAGGCCTCTCTTACCAGGCTGTGTCCTCCATGAATATCCCTTCTCGCTCAAGCTGCATAAAAAGCTCCCCACCTGCAAACGAAAAACGTTTTTACCACAAACATCAGTTTTAAGAGCAAACACAGAGATGGACTGATAGTAAAGCTTTACCACATTAGATTTCAAAACAAGATCGCACTGCAAAAGTGCTGTTTTACGTTAACATTTCCACAAACAGTAAATTCCCTCTGTGCAAAAAAACTAAAACAAGACATTCAAAGGAATGCCACCAATGGCGGAATATATTCTTTAGCAACTCCGCAGCAACAGGAGGGGAGTGGAAAGAATGAGAGGTCATCTATCTCTACGAGACAAAGGTTGTTCTTGATTCACGAACCACTTAGGTATTCAAGGATGAGGTAAAGCTTGCCGCCCGTCTGAAAGGCATAGATTAGATCAACGATGAAAGGATGCTTGACTTCCTCTAAGATGTTCCGCTCTGCTTTAGTATGTGCTGTGTCCTTGGCGTTGCGTACAATCATAGCCTACAAGAAGGAGAATGAGGTGACATTGAGACATCGCGGCAAATGTTAATTACTGCATTCAAATGGAAGGAATTTGCTTAACCTTTTTTAAGACTTTCATTGCAAATATTTTTCCTGATGCTGCACCGGATACTTTCCGAACCTGGAAAACCTATTTAAAAAAATAAAAAATACATAGAAAATTTTTTTACATATTTTTATTAATATTTTCAATTAGATCCAAAAAAAAAAAATTTTATTGGTTTAATTTTTAGTAATTTTATAACATGCTTTTGTCATTTAATTAAGCTCTTGTTCTTTTTAAATATTAATATTCAGGTTCAATTTGTTTCATTTCAGTTTTTATTTCCAGTGCTTCAACTTTTCAACAATTTATCGCTGTTGTGTTTTATTTCAGCTTCATTTCAATTAACAAAACTATACTATAACTATAAAACTATAATTCAATTTAAAAAGTTTGTAATAGTTTTAGTTGGCATCTAGTGACCCGGTTACAATACCTTTCCATAGCCTCCTTTCCCCAACACACGGAGAAGCTCAAAGCACTCTGGACGGATGTTCTCGGTTCCCTGGTTCACATTGTCCTCCGATATCTCAATCTTCTCACAGTCGTCCATGTTACTATAAGAACGAACCCAAAAAAAAAAAAACGACAAATAATAATGTGCATTATTCCTCTCATCAGCATTAAAATACTGATGTTGTATTTCGCGTCAAGTGTATTCTTTTGGCCATGCACCTCAATAAATTTAAGTCAATTTTAATTGCAACCACTACATATACTCACAATTCAAAGCCACTGCACTGATCCATAAGGTCATTGATCTGAGCCTGCAGAAGAGAAGTATTAAATGCATGATCAATAAAAGCTCAATTCACTGCAATGGTGAACAGTTGGGTGTTGGGTGAAGAGATGCACGAAGAGATAACGTTACGAGGCAACAGTTGGCAGCACTTCTAGTCTGAAAAAGAAAACGTAAGGGGTCGGATTTCGCAATACTATTCCCAGAGATCTAATAAGGTGGCATGCACCATCTATGGCGTTGCAACTCCTAATTGACTGATCCTCGTGAATATAATAAGACAGTTATTAAAGACAACTTAAAGCGATAGGCATACAAAAACATTTATATATCTAAGGTATGCTGCACTGCAGCATCCTATGTGAAAGAGAACACGCACGTCCAGCCCTTTAAATCGCCCTAACTGTACTGTACTGTCAAGTAGTATGCTTACATGCAACCTTATTATCTCCAGCTCATATCTTCGACTAGTACATATAAAACACATTTCAGGTAGTGAAACTCGGATATCTCTGACACGTGTGCTGACAGACGGAATATCGAAGTTATTCACTAAGTAAAGCACACTGTACGGTAATCGTGTTAGCGTGTTAGCATAACATAAAGCAGCCTGACGCGTATTCCTCGGGCCTCAGGCCTGCACTCCGCTCGGGGTGGAACACTCCCGCATGCCGTTTACTTTCAAAACCATCCGTCCGTTACCTCCTCCAGCTCATCATCGGAGACATTTTCCTCCGGCTGGTCCAGATCGATGTCGAAAACGCCAGCCATCGTTGAATTCGCCGTCCGGGATCACTTCAAACCGCGTGAGGAGCTCGCGCTTCCCGCCTCATGGACATGAACGCACAGTCGCCATGACCGGCATGGACGCAAACTGACACCCCCGCGCGGAGGAATGCGGGAAAATACCAAACTCACGCCGGACTTCAAACTGTCTTATTGTGTAGCTGTCAGCATCAGAATACTCGACCAATAAATACATACATACATAAATAAAACGCTTTAGTATATATATTTTAGGTATATTTACACACTAAAATAATATAAATCATTTGAGTATATTTTTAATTAATTTAACTAAATGTGTGACGTGTGATGTAAAACATACAAATAAATAAACACGACACATTTTTATATATATATATATATATATATATCACACATTTAGTTAAATAATTACTTAACTAAAACATATTATATTAAGTATAGAATAATATAGAATAGAATAATCTTTCACGTAAATATTTTAGTACATGTTATCTTTAATGCCATATCATATTTTAACCGTGAATTTAAAAAAACACGAAAATAAATTCTCAAATTCACTGTAATACAAAATAAATATTAAAAATATATACATTCTTCCTATTGTTATATATAAATGATTTTAGCATGCATGCATATATATATATAAATATATATATATATATATATATATATATATATATATATATATATATATATATATATATATATATATATATAGTGTTGTGTTTATTTTTATTTATTTGTATGTTTTCCAACATCACACATTTAGTTAAATTATTACTTACAAATTAAATTAAGTAATTCATTAAAAAGAATAGAATAAGCTTTCTCTTGTGAATATTTCAGTACGTTATCTTTAATGCCAAACTTTATCAACCTTATCATATTTTAACCCTGAATCAAAAAGAATAATGAGAAAAAAGAAATCTCACGTTTCCTCAAATTCACTGTAACACAAATAAATACATACAATAATTAAAATAAATACTAAAATATATACATTCGTATTTTTGTAATGCAATAATAATGCTTATTATTTAAATTATTGTGGCATTATTTGTTGTTCTTCTGCAGTAATGAGGAATGTCACCACATGAGAAATAGTAAAAATAATTTGAGAAAAATGTGCTTAGCTGGCATGAAAATAATGTAAAAAAATAAAATAATAATAATATATATAATATATATAATAATATATATATAAACAAATCTTGTGCTTTATGCACACACACACACACACACACACACAAAAAAAAAGTTCGCTAATTTCAGTTTGATTTTGTGATGAAATGTGACTACATGCTTTCGTGACATTTACGTATTAGTAGAACAAGGGAGGCCACAGAAAGTATGTTTTGTGCGCCATCTGATGGATGTAGAGATGCTTTTCACTCCAGATCCCTGTCCCATCATGCATCAGTTCCGACGCTTGCAAACCTGCACCCGCCTTCAACTGTAGGCACAACATCTCTTCTTTTACTTTGTAAAAGTTTTTATTTTTATTTATTTATTTTAAGTATTGATTTAATGCTACTTGATAATGTGTGTTCCGTGGCTTTGTTTTGATTCCGTACAGTAAAACATCCAGTGAATGTGTCTCCTTGAGTACGTTGCTATAGCTACACTTTTGTGAGTTGTGTATTTACATAATGCTGGCATGATCGTGAATGGGACATGTGGACACACTGTAGATTATAGATATGTCGGTTGTAAGTTTACAGTTGGGTCAGTGTGGGAATCAGGTCGGACACGAGCTCTTCAGTGTCATAAGCGGCGACTCAAATGGACCAAACAGAAAGAATTACAAGCAATGCAGTGATGAGAGATTCTTTTATGAAAGCTCAACTGGAGGTATGTTTAACACAACTCACCCTGCTAATACCTCTGTAATATTTGATATCTATTAGGTTCCCTATGTTTATGTCTCACAGAACTTGTGGCGCGGTCAGTGCTTGTTGATATGGAGCCCAAGGTCATCTCTCAAGCAATAGCCAAGGCTTCAAAATCTGGGAGATGGAGGTATGGAGACAGAGCACATTTCTCCCAGAAGCAGGGCTCTGGAAACAACTGGGCAAATGGGTAAGAAGAAGATCAGCCCGTAGTTTGAGCTTTAAATGTGTTAATGGTGTGTGCGTTCAGTTTACTGTTCTTCTCTGAAGGTTCTGTGTTCATGGGCCACGTCATGAAGAGGCTGTGGAGGATCTGGTGCGGATGGAGATCGAGCGATGTGATCGTCTTGCAGGGATTTTCACCATGATGAGTGTTGCAGGTGGCACCGGTTCTGGTGTGGGTACCTACGTCACTCAACGTTTGAGGGACATATACCCACAGTCCTTCATCCTAAATCAAATAACATGGCCCTATGGAGCTGGTGAGGTAATGAGCTTTAACAGTTGCGTCAATGACATGACATTTCTTTTGTATGGATCTATTCATTTGTTTAAAAATTGGCTTAAAATGCAAGTCATACATTCAGTACATTTCATATTTTCAGTCAGTTGAAAAATGTCAGGGGGTCATAATGAAGAAAACATCCTTATAAAAGAATTAAAGTCTTGAAAAGAAAAATGTATTAAGTAGTTTAGCATAGTCAGGGCTCAATGCTTTATTTTTTTCTTGCCCTGCCAAAATTTTCACTGGCCCCACCACAAAAAAAAAAAAGTTATACATAAATAGATTAAAATAGTTGTTGTTTTCATTGTGTTTGACCCAAATGACACCAAATTTCAGATACCAGTGCAATTTCACAATTCTCTATTCCAATTTTGATACCACAGCACAAAATATCAGGGTGAAAAAAGAGTGAGATTGAGAACGGCAGTGAAAAGAGAGAAAGATGTTACCATCACTCCCATAGACGCTGTAAAACATACAAAAAACTTTACGTTATTGATGGCGCGTTATCACAGTCTCTAGCACAAATACAATTGATCAAACATACAAATGAAATAAACAGTGCTTTTTAGGATTTTCAGGTTGGTCTAACAGTAGTTTTCACATAAAAGATGGACAACACCCTTTTCTAGTGTAGAAAAGTGAAGCCGCCAATGTCCGAATATGGCGCTGATTTGGGACCTGCGTCTGTGTCCCACCCACACTCCCGCAGTGTCTGTTAGTACAGTTTACTGCAGAACAACTCACTGTGTCGGTGTGAAATAAACAGTTATGGAAATGTAGAAATAGCTCCAGCTCTCTCCTCCGGAAAATCCAGAAAAATGTCCGTTGGTGTCTCAGTGACAACTTCACTTAGAGAAGCTGTCGATCTCAGCTGTCAATCATGAGGGCACACATGATTGACCCTGTTTTTGATCCTTTTTATGATAAGGCAATGTTAGTTCAGGTTGTAAAATGTCATGTGGGTCAATTCCCCAAAAACCTAAAATATTTATGAATTAATAATTAATGATATTTGATAAAAAAAAATAAAAAAATTATGATTAAGATGTGTACACTCGCATGCTTTCTAGGTGTATGGGGAAATGTTAATTATACATTACATTTTTAGAGTAATACATTAAACTTTTCTTAAAGGGATACTTCAGCGATTAGCATTAAGCTTTGTATCAGTAGAAATCTGGTAGTATATTCGAATGATCCTGCTTGTGGATGTTGCCGGGGTGTTGCCGCGGTGGGCAAGTGATCCAGTGATCCAGTAGCCGTGGCTTTGGGAGTGGCCTCGTAGGGCAGCGAAGCAAGTGCATTCTGGGAGTTGTTGTCTTCCATCCACATGAGACAAAAATACATTTTCTGGCCTTTCTTAGTCTAGAAGGCACCAACTTCAAAAATAATTTCACATTTCTACTACATAAATGACCCAGTTTAAATACACTTTCATCTTCCCAGCACTGAAGTAACCCTTTAAGGGCAAGACCGAAATGTTGAGTTATTTTTCTTCCATGCCTGCTTTCAGACTAGTAGAGAGAAAACATCCAAAATACACTTTTAAGTCTTTATTTTATTGCACATTCAAGTACAGTACAGTAGCATTTACATACACCAAACTTTACAGTTTTATTCTGATCTATGTTCTTTTTTTGTTCAAATATCATTCGCCTGACTTGTATAACATTTTATTCCTAAAAGCATGGTGATTTTTTTTTTTTTCTGGCTGTTGACTATTTTCTCATTATATGATAGTGATAAAAATAGATATCCCAAATATGTAAGCTAAATGATTCAAGAGCTTTGAGCCTGGCTTCATCCAATGTTCAGATGTCTGTTCTGGAAATGTATGCAAATCTAATTAATGACACATTTGCATATTAAAAAAAAAACATGTCTTAATGTACTGTGATTAATCAACTGGGGAAGTATGGTGATATGTGTTAAAATATTTACCCTATTCATCTGTGTCTTGTCATGCCATCAAAACCATATTAAACCAACTTGAATACAAAGAGTACATTTCTAAGGACTTGACGTGTTGTAAACTAGATTTTTCCTTTATCATTATCATGGACACTATTATTTGGCATTGATCCTTATTCTTATTTTTTGTGTCTTCCTTTCCAGGTGATTGTGCAAAACTACAACTCTGTGCTCACGCTGTCACATCTCTACCAGCTCTCTGATGCTATTCTGGTTCACGAGAATGACACTGTGCACAAAATCTGCAGCCAGCTGATGAACATCAAACACATCTCCATCAGTGACGTTAATAAGGTGATCGCTCACCAGCTGGGCAGCGTGCTTCAGCCCGCTTATACTGCTGATTCACCCTGCCATTACAGCAGAAACCCCATAGGTACAAATGGCTCACAGTTCACATCCAATTTCAGAGTCATCAGGCAAAAATGACACTCCTTTACCAGTGTTTATCTGCTGTCTACAGGGGAATTACTGAGTTCTCTGGTGTGTCACCCCGAGTACAAACTGCTCAGCTTGTGTAACATTCCTCAGATGTCCAGCACGTCTCTGGCCTATAGTGTGTTTAACTGGCCTGGCCTGCTCAAGCATTTACGTCAAATGCTCATCGCCAGCGCTAGGATGGAAGAAGGTGAGTGCTGTGATGTCACATATTCATGTAATATTAGGTTAGGAAGGATGCTATACATACGACACACAACAGAAGAAATGCAAAATATTTCTTCATTGATTTGGCTACTTGATTTTGTGGAACTAAAATGTTTTTTTTAAAGGAATTGACTGGACAGTAAGCGTCACATCAGGAGGAGAGAGCGTGACAAACAGCAGGAATAAAAGTTTCAATTCGTCACTTGCTAATCTTCTAATACTGCGTGGGAAAGACGTCTCTACTGCGGTTACAGGCAAGTAGCCCTTCAATGTACTTCCGTGCATTTTTTTTAATTAATTTTTTTATAAAGGTTCACTGTAAACAAAACTGCATGCATTTTGCGGAAGAACATTGTTTTGGCTGTGCTTCGGCTCTGCGTGACTGTGCAGATGAATGTGGTTTTCCTACTGCTCTTAAAACATTCACTACTAGGCTTAGGAGATATAACCAGTTTAAAAGGAAATGATCTCAAGCTGACTAGCTGAAAACGTTACTGTAGCTTCACCCATTTAATAGACACGGTACTTCCTTGAAATTAAAGTTTAGCACAGCGCTACTACAGCCATAATGAAATGAGCCTTCACAGTAGATAATGCTTTACAATTAGAGAGCTACATGTGGCAGTTGAGTAATACAAACGCATCTCCGCATCGCTTTTACAACATTCAGGGCTTGACATTAACGCTTGTCCGGGACAAGTGGATTTTTTGAAGGGACTAGTAGCCTGGTTAAAACGTCAAAAACAAAAAATAACTAGGGAAGATGCAAGAATGATTCTGCATTCATTTAGTGTAAGTGGCGATCGATAGTGGATAATATATAATGTATAATGAACTGACGGTAACAATGTTGCGCTGTTGACGCTCGCGCAGCCTCTCGAGGAGAAATCAAAACAAATGTGCGGCGCTCACAGAGAAACTCAGTTAACATACTGCGGTCAAAATTTCGAAATGTGGAGTGTTTTTTATATTTTAAACATATGATACAGTCGCAATGTCACAGGACCAAGAGTGCGGTTTTCCTGAATACCATCACGATTGAAAATGTGACACTGATTTCATGACAGTTCCATTGTTTTTCCATTAAGTCACTTATATTTTAGATGCAATATTGACTGTTTTTGCTCTGTTTCAGCAGCGAAAATAGTTCCAAACAAAGATCACAGCAGAACCGTAACGCATCTGTGTTTTTTTTAGCGCATAAAGAATATAAAAGCTGAAGCACAGCCTATATTTAATAAGATTAGGGAAAACATGCCCTTTATAAAAGGTAAAAATATCAAATATATGCAGATTGAAATATGTCAAAGCTGATTGAACACTGGTGAGAATATTGCTTCAGAACACACAAAAAAAAATCATCACATTTTTTCCGGACAAGCACAAGCGATAGACAGATTTACTTGTCCGAAGGGCAGGCATGTGAACAGGCTTAATGTCAAGCCCTGACATTTCAAATTCCTCAGTTCTTGCCATCTCTGAAAAGTCAAGCTAATGTTGATTCTTGTTTTATTACACACTTCTGTTTAGCTTTTTTTTTTTTTTTACTGGTGATTCCCCGGAGGTTCGAGATTTGGCTGCTCCATGTCAACCTTTCTCACTTGTTGTGACTAAAGTCGTGTTCACAGAACTTCACACTTGGCATCTTTGTTGAAAAGCTTCCCACATCTGTTTTACATTATAATCCTATGGAGTAAACTGTTTTCAAAAAAGTCCTGAGCCCTTTTTTTTAAAACTCCACCACCGACATCTTTAAGTTTTTAAGAAAACGCCCTACCTCAAGTGCCTTTTTGACAGCTGACCAATGACAAGTGAGTAGCTAGACCTGTTGTTTCCATACCAACATTAAAATAGGAAGAAGGGGCCAGTAGATGGATTTATTGTGCTAGTGTCGGAGCACAAGGAGTTATATGAGCACAAAACTCTACCATAATATACACCATAAAGAGGCCATATGGGCACATTAAACGGATCCTTGGTTGTTCAGGTAAGTGTATCATCTACTACTATCTGTTAATGTTAGCCAACACTGACATTCGCTCAACAACAGTTATCAATAGCGTATCCAGCTGATATCTCTGCACCACACAACACTCTTGGATAGGCTACTGTAGCAGCTGCTATAGCAACAAAAGACGCCATTCGCGGCTATTTAGAACCAAACTGCTGTTAGTTTTTTATATTTAAAAAAAGTGCCCTTGTCAACTTTTTCTTGTTAAAAAAGACACCAAGTGTGAACACACCCTAATCTATGCCACTCCCACAAAATACACCAGAGCAACTTTTCTTTATTTATGGATATGACGACGGGCGAATGACACATGTACGCAATTTCCCATGAAAACCATCCCGTTGGGTCAAAAATATAAACTCTTATAATAGGCTTACCATAGTGAATCTGAGGAAGACAGTGGTTCTCCATTTTTTGAGAAACCTTTAAAGAAGCTGGCGCCCACCCCGTCCCATCAAATATTTTCACAAATCAATTTTAAAAACTAAAAGATTTTTTTAAAAATTGAAAAATGTAGGCTAACATTCTTCAAATTTGCCATAAGTATTAGACTGTCAATTTTGGTTTTAGAAAAAAATATTATACCATGTTCTGTCTGAATACTTGATTCTGATTGGCTGGAAGGTGTGCAATAAAAACATTGACTGCACAGGTAGTTCCATAATATATTTTTTTCAGCAACAAGGGGGTTACATCGCTTTTGTGACACAATTACACCCATAGCTTCGTTGTTGTGGAGAGACACAGATATGCATCTCTCTCTCTCGATTAATTATTTCAAATAATTGCTATAATTCATTCAAATAAATGTAATGTTACACACTACTTTATCTCTGTGTCTGAGTGGGCAGAATGCTAGATCTAATGAGCCAAAACGGACGAAAATAACCGTCAATTTTACGGTCTTCCTGTCAAATATTGTGCTGCAAACAGCTTTAAGTTCAGTAACAGCTTTCAGTAACAGCTTTAAGTTGTCAATGCTGGCAAACGACCATGGTATAAGCGGGATAATCCACGGCTAGCTGTGCCTTAAATGATTTATATGTATGAGCAAGTGAGAAGTTTATTAGAACCATGTTAGACTTGCCTACTCTTCCACTACACACTCAAAAGTATGTACTTTTTCCTTCACAAAAACAGTACATACTTTAAGGGCATAGTATAAGTAGGTGAATTGGGACGCAGCACTTGTGAAACTGCTGGCGGTTCTTTGCCTCCACACCGTGCATTAAAATCATTAATGCACAGCTAGCCGTGGCTTATCCCTCACATATTTGTATCCACCTAATTTAACGCAAGAACGGGTCAGCTGAATGTGTCTGGCTTCCGGTATCATTCGCTTCCAGTTATTTTAAGCTGCACAAAGCAGCTCGTTATGATGCTTGACATTGCAAACTTCCTATTTTAATATATTGTCTTAATTATAAATGTGCTGGTTTGTAGCACAAAATAGTTTTACTGCGCTGTCATTCTCTTATTTCCCTATAGTGGCTAATGACTAGGAAGTCTCGCACATTCACAGAAAACGGCTTACTTCTGTGTTGAAAAATATGTGGATAGTTAACTAACATGAAAAATACTTCAATCAACAGATGGTTTTAAGGATCCTGCCTTATATGTGCCGTGGCTTAATACAGAAAATAGTTTCAGCACATGGAACTCCCCTGTAGCCTTCAATGGATATGAAAAGTCTGCCACTTTGGTCAGCAACAGCCAGTCCCTTTTAAAACCACTGGACAATATAGTCAGGAAGGCTTGGAACATGTTTGCCTCAAGGTGAGAAATACAGAAGCATAAATACTGGCCAAATTTCTGCAGTCTTTAAAAAAAAAAAAAAATTTTTTTTTTTTTTTCCCTGTAGGGCCTATGTTCATCAGTATACAAAGTTTGGAATCGCTGAGGAGGATTTTCTGGACAGTTTTACTGCACTAGAGCAGATCATCTCCAGCTACACACACCTCTGATTTACTGATTTCATATGATTCTATAGGATATGACTTTACTGGCCTAGTTAGAGCAGTTAAATTCATCATTTTGTAATGTACAAATATTTCTGCCTTTCAAAAAGCTCTAACTATAAAATAGATCCTTTATAATGTATTTGAATAATTTGAAAATATTTGAATGAAATAAAAGCAAACGTTTAATTTTGATGCGCAGTCACTTATGAATACTAATTCTGCATTGTCAGCACAAGAAAGCTGAACTGGAAAAATAACAACTTTCAAAATGTCTTAGTTTGCCCCATTTTTTCTCTCCAGCGTGATTTGAGAATGATTCAAAGAGCATCTTGAGCTTCAATGGAAGCACTAGAAATAGGGCTGAATATGTATCATTACTGGTATATTGCCTCTGTCAGTATACCAATATCAATAACGATCTCCTGATCATTTTGTTGACTTCTTATGATTAGTCAAATTGCCTGCATTTCATTATTATTACCAATTATTTAAACAAAAATGTATGATATTTATGATTACCGATTATACAATTGTTGTGTTTCTATTTCGGTTTCATTTTTGATTTTGTATATGTTATTACTGTACCAATTACAATTTTGGTTGCACTTTTAAGGTAATGAGTAATATTAATTAACTATGGTGTACTTACTATAGGGTTATGGTTAGCATTAGGTTTGTTGTAGGGTTAGTTGCATTTCATTATGCATAATTTATAGTTACCGTGTAACAAGGACACCATAAAATAAATTGGCTTATTTTAAGGTGTCATTGTTAGTGTAATTATACATTTAAGTACTGAGTAGTATTAATTAACCACATGTACTTTAGGGTTAGGGTAGTATTGGGGTTTGGTTGAGGGTTAGTTATTGTTTTTACTATGGTTAGTATGTTAATGTACATCGTTAATGTAACACACCCAATTATTTTTATTTTTTTGTATTGTTTTTGCTATTTATGATTACATATTTAATTGTTTGTATATTGCAATTTAATAAGTTGGATACTGAATTGTTAAATCTTAGAGATTGTTTCATATAATAATATACCAAAAGTGAGAGTTGCTGCCGTCTTGTCTTTGGATTCACCTCCATGTGCCCTAGTAAAGGCCAGAGCCATTGAAAAACAGTTGCGACATGATTCGCGGTTCATAACTCAATCTCTTAGAATGCGTTTAAGCAGGACAGCAGTTTCACAAGTGCGGCGTCCCAATTCGCCTAATGTTACTTATACTATGCCCCAAAAGTATGTTCTGTTTTTGTGAAGACAGAGGCCTATTTTTGCACGTGTTAGCAAAGAGTAGACAAGTCTAACGTGCATAAACTTCTCACTTGCTCATACATATAATAATCTTAAGATAAACCTATTTTCCTTTTTGTTGTCTATTGAATAACAACGAGAAGCTAAAACTGTCATTTCTTTGGCATTGCCTTCGACGCCAAGCCGAGCGGTCTTCCCGCCAAGAGGTAGCCAGGGATAATGGTACGATTAGAAAGTGCTTTTTAATCAGTGGGGAAAAACTCAACCACATACGAGGATAAAAATGCTTTTTATTGTGATATGAAATGTATCAAATTATAGCAGCAAACTATGACAAACTGAAAACATTTTCTGTAAAATATGTAATTGTACATATTTCTCCTAAATAGCTGAATGCAATGAGAACAAGTAGAGATTGATCTTACCACTGCAGTTATAGCTGGTTTTACAATAAAAAGCTAAATCTTTGTTGTACTTAAGTATGTGCGTATCTATCTGCCTCCACAAACCAGGAAATAATGAAATGCTCAGACCCATCGCACACCGGAGAGAACACATTCATCAGAGAGTAAATATTGTTCAGGTGAACATTTCTGGCACAAAATTCAGCCCTGAAAACATGCGGACGGTGAGAATAAGCCCAGAATTTCAGGCAGCCTATTAGACTGTTGTTGCCATATGAATTGCAGCCAACACCAGTCTGATAAGCTACCTGACAGAATGGGACACTTATGGCTGAATGAGCACAACATACTGGAACACGCTACATCTGAAAGTGTATATGCTGTCAGAGAGAGAGACTGCTAGAAGGACAGAGAACGACTGGCGAATAGAACGAAAGACAGATGAATAGAACAAAAGACAGACATACAAATAGAACGAAAGACAGACAGACGGAAAGACAGACGAATAGAACGAAAGAGAACGACAGACGAATAGAACGAAAGAACGACAGACGAATAGAACGAAAGAGAATAGAACAAAAGACAGACATACAAATAGAACGAAAGACAGACAGACAGAAAGACAGACGAATAGAACGAAAGAACGACAGACGAATAGAACGACAGACAGAAAGAACGACAGACAGAAAGAACGACAGACAGAATAGAACAAAACAATAGAACAAGACAGAAAGAACGAGACGAATAGAACGAAAAAGACAGATAGATAGATAGATAGATAGATAGATAGATAGATAGATAGATAGATAGATAGATAGATAGATAGATAGATAGATAGATAGATAGATAGATAGATAGATAGATAGATAGATAGATCATACCTTCTTTTGGGCTGCATCCTACAACTTGTCATCCATTGGTCTGAACCCAAAGAAATACATTTTCATCGTTTTTTTTTTTTTGTTGGGATAATTCACAGATGAACGTAAAACGCACATGTAACACAGCAGGTGTATTAATCAATTTAATGTTACTTCTGAGAGAAATTATAGTTAGCCACACAAATATTTCAGCCCAAAATGAGAAAAGAGGAAAGGACGGGTCAACTTATGGTTTTAGTTCAAATGTCAAAGGTTGAAATGCACAAACAAATGCAAATATCACATCTTCAGTTTCTTGGGTTGAAAGTTACATCCACTAGTGTGTGACATTTTGGTTTAAGATCTCCGGAGAATAAACATCATGTGCGTAGTCAAAACATTATTTACAAGATGTGCAAACTATTTAGAAACCACGATGATCTGAGTTGATATTGCTATCCTCTTCATACAGTTAAAGAAATACAAAATGACATCAATATTGATTAAAAAAAACTATCCCTGAAAATTCCAAATCACAACACCTTGCAAAACAGACCCTGCCCATCCATACCTGTATGTTAGAAATTAAATAAGTCAATCTATTGATTAAGAACTGTATTCACTTCAATGGAAGCATGACCTCCAAATGTTGCATAAGGCATTGCAACAAATATGACTCCCCACAGCCTGTTAGCTAGACTGGCTTGGTTCAAAAATCTCTAAATGTTAAATCTGATTTTAAATAGTCGAGCACACTACAGACAAATGAAGAGGGACTTCACGTAACTAAAGGGATCTGTTAACATACAGAAGCGCACAGAAATCAGTGCTCATGTAGCAGTTTTAGCTTAAATATTTCGTAGATTCCGAAACAGGAGCGTGAGATGTTTTTCTGTGAGTCCGTCATTTTGTTTTCTCCTCCGAGTACTTCTTCTGCTGGAGACGCTTGCCGTAGCTCTGTGCCATGGAGTTAATGATGGACAGAATAAAATAGCACACCATGACCAGCACCACTTTCTCAAATACCCACGAGAGCCAGCTATCACCCTGCACACGAGAGAGAGAGAGAGAGAGAGAGAGAGAGAGAAAAATTATATAAAAATTTAATTTTTTAAAAATATGAAGATTTGAAGCCAAATTAAATGTCTTAAGATCTTTCTGTGCTTCTAGTCCATGTTAAACCTATATTATATAAAAAAGACGACAACAAAAAAATAAAATAAAAGTGTAAATAAATTGAATTAAACGTCACATTTTATATTAAATACATTTTAATTACTTAATCTAAATGAATGAAGATTGAGGCCAAATTAAAAGTCTTAATGTTTCTGTCTATCTCTAGTCCATGTTTCTTGATAAAGGTTAAAAAAAAAAAAAAAAAAATAATAAGATAATTGATTGACTTTTACCGCTGATGCTCCTTCGCCGGCTGGATTATGAAGCTTGGCTCTCTGGGCTTCCAAGTACTCTCTAAAAGGTTTCTGAAGAGATGCTCCAACTCCAGGGATAATACTGTCCAAAAAAATTAAGATATGATTAGCAAAGTCTTACCAAGAGCGAAAGCAGCCTGAAGTCCACTAGATCTCTCAAAGCCTCCAGAACAATGAGGCATGAGATCTCTAAACCCTCACTTATAGCAGAAAGGCTTCGGCAGGAACTGCTCTAAACCAATTAATGAGGAAGTGACTCAATATTGTGTCATCACTGCAATGTAGGAAGAACCACCCAGTTTTGGGTGGGTGTGAATGTCAGTGAAACCAAACCATCATGTAGGCTCAATTATAATATTTCTGCACCGCACATCTTTGCAGTTCAAAGTGCAATTATGTCTTTATTACATTAAAAAGCAAAGAAATACTACTGAAAGGAACCACAATACAAATTCTGAACGTTATGGTCTCAGTCACATGACCTCACCACAAACAGGCTGATGATTAAGAACCTCAAGTTTGAGCAGCACATCACATTCAAAGGATCTTGCCCAGATCATGTGATGAAACATGCTGACCACATTCTTAGATTGTACGCATGAAGTGCTTTCGATGTGGCTTAATTATAAAGCTACAATTGTGCCTTATTCAAAGATGAACAGTAATTTCATTTGTACTTTTAAGTGCCGTTCAAAGTCCCAACATGGAGACCGCATCTCTACTTTTGAGTCACTCTGCTACATCATCTAAACTATCTGTGCACAGACATCACCATAAATGGTGAAGATTTCCTCAGGCTTACTAATAAGTGTCCTCAGTGTGTGGTACAAACAGTATTAAGGTCAATCACATGGTCGCATTTCACCCTAAAATAAGGATATTTAACATCTTATAATGCAATAAAGTCTAAGACATTATTTTAATGACACTTAACTCTTTCCCGCCAGTATTTTTGCCAGCCAGTGACAGCATTTTTGATAATTTTTTACAAAACTTTTATGACCCCCAGAATATTTTGTTGTATGAATATCTGAAGATGCAATATCTCAAAAGAAAGAGCAAAGCCTCTGTTATTTAAAAACAAACAAACATTTTATTCTCGCTCCATGCATTCTTTATCAACACTTCAATGCGAGTATGTTTCATAAAAAAAAAGCAACATTTTGAACAAAAAGCTGAGGAAAATAATGTTTTTGTCAAGAGACTATGTCCGGATCAGATTCAGAATGCTGATCAAAGTTGCCCAGTAGATCGAGTCCATCAACACCCCCAAAGCTTGCACAGTCCTATATCGGGCCTACCTCTTCCTGGGTCGACATTTCATTAGGCAGTTTTGATTTATATGCTGTTTAATGTTATTTTAAATGTGCTTAAGCAGTGCTTATCTATCACTTGTTTCTGCATATTTTCCTGTGTTTTGATCCGGAAATGCAGTACCATTTCAGAAGAGGCGTAATGGCGTCCCCTACTGTATAACAGTGAAAACACAGATTGCCAGAAAATTGTCAATGGCAGGGAAGCATTGTCATAAATGACGTAAAATTTTTAAATTAGGCGTGTTTGACTTGAAGCTGCGCTGCACAGACCGATGCATGACAAAGTACAGCGAGAGCGATTGGAAAGCACACACCTAATGGCAGGAAAAGAGTTAAGCAAATCTTCCTCCCCCAACCCTAAACAGCCCCTAATAATTTACATTTGAGCATGTAGTTTCAATTTCAATGCTTTTGTGTTCTCTCAGAAAAGTTTTACGTAGCGTTCACCCGAGAAACCTTGCATTCACTTGCAAAGAACTTTTGACTGGTTCATTTCTTATAATTGATTTAAAAAAAAAAAAAAAAAAAAACACTTTAAATTATATATGTTTTTGTTTGATATTTACAGCTGTTCGGGGATTACTTTGTGCCAAAATCTTTTTTACTGCAAGCTACCGAAAGGCTTAATAGGTAGTATAATAATGTCTACTTCTAATTTATTACTTTAATCAAGAGCAAAACACAATTAAAAAAAGTGTGTGTATATTACATGATACAAATGCTGTTGTTTTTTTTGACCAGTTTTCAAGTTTTATTTAATTTTTGTTGCTGAAATCCATTACTTTTGAACAACTGGCCCTAAAAGAAATCTAACTGATTTTGGAGTGAAATGTGACCTGGACATATTTAGTCATTCAAATGTCCTATACAGCGGTGTAGAGGAACAGAAACTATATAAACTATAAACAATGGTAAGCATCTGACTGCGTGAGAGGGATTTGCATGCAAGCATTAAAATTAGCTGCCCACAGTTCAACAAAGAGTTCAATAAACTCTGCTAGATCCTTTTTTAGTTTCCTCTTGTGCATTTACATGTTACAATGGAATTTGTTTCTTACTGGAAAATAAATCATGGACTACTATTCATCTATGCACTACGGTTCAAAGGTTTAGGTTGGTAAGATTTTTTTTAAAACATATGCAACAAGGCTATACTTATTTGATCAAAGTAATACAGTAAAAACAGCTAAATTGTATCATTTCAATATATTTTAAAATGTAATTTATTCCTTATGATGGCAAAGATGGCATCATTCCTCCAGTATTCAGAGTCACATGATCCTTCAGAAATCATTCTAATATGATGATTTGCTGCTCAAGAAACATTTATTATTATTGTCAATGTTGAAAACAGCTGTGCTGCTTAATATTTTAGTGGAAAAAATGTTCCTCAAAGAATAATGAAAAAATGTTTAAGACATTTATAGTATTACAAAAACATGTCACTTTAATGAATCCTAAATTAATGAAAGTATTCTTTAAAGAACAAAGTATTACCGACACCAAAACTTTTGAAGAGTAGTGTATACTGCAAATAATAATTCCACTCGGATTCTTAATTCACATGCAAAAAAAAAGTAATGATTAATAATAAATTTATTCTTGAATGTCTTGTCTAAAAGGCATTTTGAATTGGCACTCATCAAGCCGAATATGAACAAAACCATCTTTACACGACTACTATAATTTCATGTGTTTTTGATTGATGTAGATCTTGTTTATTCGCTATAATGTTTACACCGGGTATCCATATTCACCTCACGGTGGTGTCATTACTCACCCGATCAGAGAGACCATCTGCTCCACTATGTGCTTGCTGAATGTTATGATAACAAATAGTTTCTGTGGAGAAACAAAAAGTGCATTGTCAGACAATGAATCAACAGCATGTTCCTCAAGGAGGCGAGTGCAGCATATTTGTTTTGTGGGGGGCAGATAGTGCCTTAAGGAGACAGTGAGAAGTGAGGAGACATGACACCCGGTGAGATCACTAACTCACTCACGCTCATGATTTGATCATTTGGATGACATGAGCAGCTCTATAGACATCAGATATGCCGCTGTCTAGAATCTTCTGAGTCAACATTCAAAACTCAAGAGGCACATGCAAAGGTCTGTCTTTGATGATCTAACTGCACCGATCAACTGAAAATATACTTTGAGAATTATGGGAATCATCTGTTTAGGAATGACACACTAAAAAGTGTTTAACAAATGTTTAACATTACTCTCTTATACCTGAATGTGCATCTTAATAACAGCCTTTCCAATGAGAGTCGCTCCAAAGAAGGTCCAAAATGGAATCAGGAAATGACCACAGGTGATTCCAGCCAGGTCAAACAAGGGATTTGGGATCTGAGAAACAGATATGCATAATTATTGGTAAGCACCAAAAGACAATATACTGACAAATGCATTTTAAAACCCAGAACTGTTCTTACAGCACCCGGTGTACATTGAACCAACTATATAACACATTCATTAAATAAGCTACTGTGAACCAAGGGTTTTGGTTGAAGTGTGACCCGTGTTAGCGAGGCATGATCCCTCATGAGATTTATATTTTTGCAAAATGGTATTTTGTGGTTAACATACACTATATTGCCAAAAGTATTGGGACACCCTTCCAAATCATTGAATTCAGATGTTGCAATCACTTCCATGGCCACAGGTGTATAAAATCAAGCACCTAGGCATGCAGACGCTTCTACAAACATCTGTGAAAGAATAGGTCGCTCTCAGGGGCTCAGTGAATTCAAGCGTGGTACCGTGATATTGCACAGGTGGCAACCCAAGTCCATTGGTGAAATTTCCTCACTACTAAATATTCTATGGTCAACTGTTAGTGGTTTTATTACAAAGTGGAAGCAATTGGGAACAACAGCAACTCAGCCACAAAGTGGTAGGCCAAGTAAAAATCACAGAGCGGGGTCAGCGCATGCTGAGGAGCACAGTGCACAGAAGTCGCCAACTTTTGCAGAGTCGATAGCTAAAGACCTCCAAACTTCATGTGGCCTTCAGATTAGCTCAAGAACAGTACGTAGAGAGCTTCATGGAATGAGTTTCTATGGCCGAGCAGCTGCATCCAAGCCTTACATCAAGTGCAATGCAAAGCATTGTGTGGTGTAAAGCATGCCGCCACTGGACCCTAGAGCAGTGGAGACGTGTTCTCTGGAATGACCAATCATGCTTCTCTGTCTGGCAATCTAATGGACGAGTCTGGGTTTGGCGGTTGCCAGGAGAATGGTACTGGCCTGACTGGATTGTGCCAAGTGTAAAGTTTGGTGGAGGGGTGATTATGGTGTGGGATTGTTTTTCAGGAGTTGGGCTTGGCCCCTTAGTTCCAGTGAAAGGAACTCTTAATGCTTCAGCATACCAAGACATTTTGGACAATTTCATGCTCCCAACTTTGTGGGAACAGAACAACATGGACGAGCGAGTTTGGTGTGGAGGAACCTGACTGGCCTGCACAGAGTCCTAACCTCAATCCGATAGAACACCTTTGTGATGAATTAGAGCGGAGACTGCGAGCCAGGCCTTCTCATCCAACATCAGTGCCTGACCTCACAAATGCGCTTCCAGAAGAATTTTCAAAAATTCCCATAAACACACTCCTAAACCTTGTGGAAAGCTAAACCTCCCAGAAGAGTCAAAGCTGTTATAGCTGTAAAGGGTGGGCCAACTCCATATTAAACCCTACGGATTAAGAATGGGATGTCATTAAAGTTCATGTGCATGTAAAGGCAGGCGTCCTGAAACTTTTGGCAATATAGTTTAATTGCAAAAGAGTAATAGCCTAGTTAACAATTTGTATTTTATATTGTACAAAAATAATGTATTTTATATTATTTAAGAGCCTGGAACCTTGTCAGTTTGACAGAAAGTTCGAATTCAAAGAGTCATGGCAAGTCAAATTAACGTTTACTTAACATTTTCTTATATTGAAATAGTTAATTTCCTACTTCTTAACAGTTCATCTGGCTCTTAGTGATTTTGTCATCTCATCGAATTTCTGAAGGCCAGGTCCTTCTTAACATCAGTCATCATTAGTACAGAACACATTTTAAACATGGGGGAAACTGATGGTCAACAATTCAAAAAGGTCCAGTCTTTAAAGCACTTGATTCCATGTTGCACTTGCCCTCATGGAAAAGTAAAAGTTCTTATAATTGTTCAACTGTCGCATTTGCTACTTTAAGGGTATAATTACAGTAATTCCACTGATAGCGCCTCCTTACCATGCTTAGGCCAATGTAGAATTTTTTTTTTTTTTATCTATCTATACCATTTATGAAAAAATAGCAACCTCCACATGTAGCTACAACATGCCACAGTTGTAATATAAATCTACAGTAAAAATCTATTCCATTAACAGATGATCTATTATAAATTCTACAACAAGTCAATTTACCACAATAAATGTGCTACAGTAAAATGTGATAAATTCTAGTAGGGGTGATCGTGAGTAGTTTAGGTCACGAGTATGTTGGTATAAGATGATGTTTTCTCCTCTTTTTAGTTTATGTGGCAGATCATGTCTGCCTTTCTCCATAGCTTTTTAAAGTAGTAAATTCTCAACAGAAATCAAATGGGTCGCACATTTTTATGATCTGTGTCATCATGAGAGCGACGCATGCAAATCTTATCACACTTTTGGAGCGTAAACAGTATACAGTGACTTGCGCACCACTCGTGTAAATAAACAGGGCATCAGTCATTTTGAGCTGATAATTGGTCCATTCAGTTGAACTGAAGACGGGAACTTCCCGTTTATAAAAGCTCTGAACACTCCGTGTAGCCTATATAATTGATTAATAATTCCACATGTTTCCATTAACCATTGTATATATTGGGGGTTGGGGGTTTGTACTTGCTAGTTTTGATAATTCAGGGTGTTACCTCCCCCCACACCCCCCAAAAAAACTATGCCCCTGCTGTGTGTGAACCATTTAAAATCTGCACCTACAAAACAAGCAATGATAAAGACATTAAGTACAGGAAAAGAGGGGTGGGGACACTTACAGAGGCACAAGCCAGAATTCCAAAAAATCCCACTTTCTGCACCATGTTTTGCACTGCAAGCTTGGCTCTAGATGCAAAATCCTGTAAGAAATTTGACAATTTAGAAATGTAGACTTGACATGGAAAACTGATCTTAAGTTTGCAAGGACTGAACAACTTTTATACAGTTACATACTGTAAAATAGAGTTTATATCGTTTAAAAATGTGTTTATATAAACATAAAATATTATAATAAATCATTTAAAACATTCAAATGTAATACATTTGCTAATGTATTGTTTTTACATAAAATAAATATATCATTTTAGTAGAATAATTTCTGCAGTCAGCTTTCAGTTACTCTACAATATTTTAAGGCAAAGAAAACATTTTCACCATTATGGCTAAAATTACAGTCATTTAAAAAAAAATGTCTCTGCCACAACTGTGCAAAAGACTGCTATCAAAAAGGTGGCATTAAATCACCAGACCTTGAGGTTCAATACAACATTATTAAAGATGACCAATTAAGTCTTGTGAAGGCGCAGACCATGTGGGGTCCCACTTAGACACTAAGAGGCCATGATTAAAGGGAAGCTCTGACTGAGTCACCCGCTGCTCAAAGGGTTTACTGGAAGTCAGGGGAGAGCCCTTCCAAGAAATCATGTAACCCGCATAAGCGAACCACAATAGTGGGGACTCATGGGAATAGGATACAGGGACCCCTCCCACCAACAGGATACAGTATCTGCTGCATCGTGGGGGGCATCACTGTCAGCTTCATAAAGGCATGACCATTAGAAGGAAATAGTTAAGCTTTGAACATCTACCGGAGATCCTGATGATCAAAATGAGTGGCTGTCTGCATGAAGGTGAACCATTAGTTTGGACACAGATATATGAGCTTTTGAGATGAAATCCAGACCTGTGCGCTCTGGGCCTGCTCCAGCATCTCCTCAAATTCCTCATAATCTTCATCATCAGGATCGGCTCCAGACAGCCGTGCCGCCCGTGCCATGAAGTAAGGAGGCAGCTCTCCAATGGCAGTGCCCGCACCCTGCAGACAGTGTCACACATTATTAGCCTAAAGAAGACAAAGTGTGATCTATCATAAACAACAGCTTTTGAGATCTGCAAGTCTTCACAAACAAGACATCATTACGTTGGGACAGACTAGGTTTTTGAGAACATACGCAGAAGCCTTTTGCTGGTTATCAAGGTACAGGTTTGGAAATTGGAAAATGTCAATTATATGCCAAATCATGTTTGTCATAACAGAGGATCAAAACATCTCAGATTGACATCTTACAATCAAACATTGAGGATCTTCTCATTTTGGAAGTTTCACTTCATTAAGTGTTTTTAAAAATGCAAACTTCAATTAAGAGGCTGCATTGATCCCAGTACATAGTAAGCTCATTTTAAAATGACAGATAGACAGAATTTTTATTTAAATTAAGAATTATGCAATATTTATAATATAATAATAATAATAATAATAATAATAATAATATATAGCAATATACCGGTCAAAAGTTTTAGAACGGTAAGATTTTTAATGTTTTTAAAGAAGTCTCTTCTGCTCACCAAGGCTGCATTTATGTTAATTATTATTTTATTTTTTTAAAGCTGTAATATTGTGAAATAATATTAAAATGTAAATGAACTGTTTTCTATTTGAATATATTTTAAAATGTAATTTATTCCTGTGATGGCAACGCTCAATTTTGAGCATCACTATCCCAGTGTTCAGAGTCACGTGGTCCTTCAGAAATCATTTCTATTCATTAAATAACCTTGAAAAAAAAAAAAAAAAAACTGTACACAACTGTTTTCAACATTGATAATAATCATAAATGTTTCTTGAGCAGCAAATCATCATATCAGAATGATTTCTGAAGGATCATGTGACTCATGATCATGAGACTGGAGGAATGATGCTGAAAAATCAGCTTTGAATCACAGAAATAAATTTCATTTTAAAATATATTCAAATAGAAAACAGTTATTTTAAAAATAATTCACAATAATACTGTTTTTGCTGTATTTTGAATCAAATAAATGCAGCATTGGTGAGCAGAAGAGACTTCTTTAAAAACATTTTTAAATTAAAATTAAATTTAAATAATCTTACCGTTCTAAAACTTTTGACCCGGTATAGTGTGTGTGTGTGTGTGTGTGTGTGTGTGTGTGTGTGTACACACTTAATTATACACATTATGTAAACAAACTTTTATTTTGGATGTGATTAATCAATTTGACCACTAAATTATAAAATTATGTTTTTTTAAAATTATGTTTAAAAATTTAAAATAATGTTTTAAAATCTATAATACATGCATTTATATTTTAAATGTATAAAAAGGTATTATAGTATTATTTATATATATATATATATATATATATATATATATATATATATATATATATATATATATATATATATATATATATATATATATATATATATATATATATACACACATACATACATACACACATACACACATACACACATACACACATACACACATACATACATACATACATACATACATACATACATACATACATACATACATACATACATACATACACACACACACTTGTTGCAGGGTCTGGAATATGTGGGAGTGACCTAAATGAGTTTCTACAGTTTTTGGCTGCCATTTCAGGTCTGCTGCCTGAATCCCATTACAGAAGGTCAACTTCCAGCAGAGTTTAGTTCGAACCCTGCTCTACTGAAACCAAACAGCTCAATTAGCTGCATCAGGTGTGTTAAAACTAAGAGCAGGACTGATCAGCTTTAGTACTTAATGGGCCAAGACTGCACTGTGAAAGCACTCACCCACATACAGGCCTCCAGGCGAACCTTCGACATGATGGTCCACAATGAGATGCTCTCCTGCAGGGCCTCCTCCTCCGGACACACTAACTGAGCTGGGTAGGGCGGCTCAGGGAAGTTCACTGAGCCACATTCATATGCAGCCAAGGTGACAGAAGCTATGTGTGGACCCTGGGGAAAATTATGCAGTCTCATGTTTACAGACTGAAATAATACTTCACATGACCATGAACGTTTCTTGCCAATGAGCGCAGTTACATGCCAAGCTTGACGCATTTCTAATGATAGTACCTCACGAGTAAAATAAATGTTTGCTAGCACAAATTTGCATGTGGTTCAAATGCAACTCCAAAAAACTTGTGACCTCAATGTACTGCCATGGAAAAAAACAAAATCAAACTGACAATTCATATGCTAAGTGAAAACAGGCACTGATGTCATTCCTTCCCACAGTCAGTCGGTCCGTGGGAGAATATATGTGGGAGAGGAGACTGGCCAATACCATGTCCAGCATTTTTAACCTTTGATTAACCTTCCTTAACTTAAGGAGACACAAATGACTCAAGTGAATGGCCCCATCCAAATCAACCGTAATCCAATAGGAAACACTATACAGATAAAACAAATGATACAGAAACCTTTATTGTCACATCAAACACTAATTTATAATGAATAGAATGCAAGACCTGCACTAAAAAGCTTGTTAAACCTAAACCCAGTCTAAATATTGATGTTGGTCTTAGGTTACTCTGCTGACTGTTGGGATCTTTACAGTCAGAGGTGATGTCAGCCAGTCAGGACCAGCATAGGTTCACATTCAGAGGAATGAGCTCATGACGGTGTCACGGCAAAGAGCCTGATATGGCAACTGCTTTTACTCAGTGCAACTGAGGACCTCAGGTTACTCAGTGCAATTGAGTTTATTTCCCAGGCACTGAAACCTGACACAGACCACTTCCCAAACTCAATCATTAGATGCATGCAGGTGAGAAGTAGTTCTGATCATTAAAAAAATCTGATAGATTCCTTATATTAGGCGTTTTTTGCGACAATATTTTAAAAATGTTTTTGCTGAAAAACAAAAATCTATTTCAAATAAATGCTGTTCTTTTGAACTTGGATCAACATGTATAATGGTTATACATTAGGTTTCTTTCTTACGTTGAACACAAAAGAAGACATTTTGAAGAACGTTGATAACCAGACATTTAACAGTAGCCACTGACATCCACAGTAGGAAGAAAATACTACGCAAGTCAGTGGTTACCGGTAAATGTCTTGTTACCAACATTCTTCAAAATATCTTCTTTTGTGTTCAACATAAGAAAGAAACTCATACAGGGTTGGGACAACTTGCAGGTGCAGCAAAACTGTTTTCAACAATGATAAGAAGAAATGATTCTTGAGCAGCAAATCATCATATCAGAATGATTTCTGAAGGATCATGTGACTCTGAAGACTGGAGGAATAATTTTTCAGCATCAAATACTTCACTATTATGTTGTCATTCTACTAAAGACAAAGTACATTATTACAATAGTATCTAGAGTGCACCGTCTTTATATTAAGGGTGTATTTTGTGTGTATAAAGCTCATTCCAGAACAGTTCATTACTCACTTTTGTTTTGACAGCCCTTTTACTAGAATCTGTCCTTTAAACATTTAAAAAATAGAGCTCGCTGTGTGAAAAAAAATGCTCATCTAAATACAAAAGGCTGGTTTTGAAACATTGTGCGTATTTGCACTTTCACATCCCGTTCTTTCACAATGCTGCCCATAGACACACAAGCCGAGCACAAAGTACTAGAATTCCCCGGTGACAAAACAGGGGTGTGACTTCACAAACAGCCAGTGGAAGTGGACACTCCTGACCACTGTCTAGCAGTTCAATCTGAGTCAGTGGAAACTGGTGAAAGGTTCTGCTTACGAGATCTGCTGCAGAGAAGTCACCATCACACTATTAATAAACTTTAGTGGAACATCGAGCACATATACTCTTCCCTTTTGACAGAGGACCTCACTGGGCCCCTTACAGTTAGTCTAGGGGAATACCCGATGCTACTGTATTCGAAATGCCAAATAAAGTCAAAACTTGACTTTTATGTTTATTAGCTTTGATCAATATGTTGTGCATTTTGGCACATACACCAATCAGGCATAACATAATGACCACCTTCCTAATGTTGTGTTGGTCCTGCTTTTGCTGCCAAAACAGCCCTGACCCATTGAGGCATGGACTCCACTAGACCCCTGAAGGTGTGCTGTGGTATCTGGCACCAAGATGTTAGCAGCAGATCCTTTAAGTCCTGTAAGTTGCAAGGTGGGGCCTCCATGGATCGGACTTGTTTGTTCGGCAGATCTCACAGATGCTCGATTGGATTGAGATCTGGGGAATTTGGAGGCCAAGTCAACACCTCAAACTCGTTGTTGTGCTCCTCAAATCATTCACGTGCATCAATGAGCCTTGGCCGCCCATGACCCTGTCTCCGGTTCACCACTGTTCCTTCTTTGGAGCACTTTTGATAGATGCTGACCACTGCAGACCGGGAACACCCCACAAGAGCTGCAGTTTTGGAGATGCTCTGACCCAGTCGTCTAGCCATCACAATTTGGCCCTTGTCAAACTCAATCAAATCCTTACGCTTGCCCATTTTTCCTGCTTCTAACACATAAACCTTAAGGACAAAATATACACTTACTGCCTAATATATCCCACCCACTAGCAGGTGCTGTGATGAAGAGATAATCAGTGTTATTCACTTCACCTGTCAGTGTATATACAGTAAAAGTTTGCTTTGTTTCTACTGGGAAATTCGAACAAACTTATCCAGAAAATGCTCTCTAGAATGAGAAATTAAAACTAAATTTCAGAACTCTTACCAGGTACAGGAGGAACGTGTGCAATCCAGTGCCAAGACCAACCGAAGACAAAATACCCAGGCCTACCCAGTAGGCACTCCACAGGAACTTCTTCTCCAGGTACTGTACATACTACAATGAATGGCAAACACATTAAGAAATACATTAAAGAGTAACTGATATGCTTCAGAGTAACTACAACTCTATTGGAGTATGTGAACCAAAACATAATTGCTTAAAAAAATAAAGTTATATACATTTATTACAATATAGTACAAGCAACAAAATCATGATTCTGGCTACAGAATTGTGAGCGAAAGACAAAAACTGACCTGTTGATGTGCTCCTTCTATTGAGTAAGCCATTGAGAAAAGTGAAAAAAGGACTACGGTCAAAAATACCACACCTCTTCTCTGCCAAAGCCTGTAAAAAACATAAATAAATCAATAAATAAAATCAAAAAATTAATGATGGAATTGATGATTAATGATGCATTATTAAAGGTGGATTTCATTATAAGACTGTAAATCAAATTAGAAAAAAAAACTTTTGAATGATGAGACAAAATTGTGATGAGTCCGTAAGATTGTTGAATGTTTTTGAAAGTCTCTTATGCTCTTAAGGCTGCATATATTTGATCAAAAATACAGTAAAAAAAATATTGTAACATTTGTATATTTTTATAATTTAATAAAGCTGAATTTTCAGCATCGTTACTCCAGTGTTCAGAGTCACATGATCCTTCAGAAATCATTCTAATATGATGATTTGCTGCTCAAGAAACAGCTTTATTATTATCAATGTTGAAAACAGCTGTGATGCTTAATATTTTTGTGGGAACCATGATGCATTTTTCAGGATTATTTGATAATCAGCCAATAAAAAAAGCAGCATTTATTTGAAATGTATAATTTTCTGTAACCTTATAAATGTCTTTACTGTCACTTTTGATCAATTTAATGCATCCTTGCTGAATAAAGAAACCAAAAACTCCTTACTAACTCTTTTGAACAGTAATGTATATTGCATTCAGTTCCTTTTTAAGCAAAGAATCTGAATGATACTTGTAAATGTATCAGTATTTTTCACGTGTTGAGCATTGACAGTAAAGCTTTCCTGTAGCTCAAACAATAAGAGCGTGGCGCTAGCAACGCCAAGGTCATGGGTTTGAGTCCCAGGGAAAGCAAGAACTGACAAAAATGTAAAAATGTGTACCTTGAATGCAATGGAAGTCGCTTTGGATAAAAGCGTCTGCCAGATGCGTAAATGTAAATGTAATTAAGCGGGTGTTTACACAGCACCGTTCAACTAAAAACCTCCACGCTTTGGAGCTGTGGCTGGCATGGCTGCATAACACGTGTGTTTTTAATCGTTTTCGCGGACCCGAGTGAATGGGGACCGTTTTGACAACGTTGTCGTCTGTATGCAAAAGACGTGAAGTAAAAACGTTTCCGTATTTTTGGAACATCGTTGTCATGTAAACAGCGTACCCTGTAGTTTCACAATACAAAGTCAGATGCAAACACATTAGGTGAACCTCCCACAAACTACCTAAAAAGATAAAAGGTACAATATAAAGGTTTGATTGCTTACTTCCACGTCCATTCTTTCAGGGTAATGAGGGTTTCTAGGAAGAAATACTGTAGTGTGATTAAAGGCCTCCTCCACAACACTAAAGAGAGACGCTCTTCCCTGTCCTGCTGCTTTCTCTCTCTCAGAGATGAATCTGTGGGTACAATCCACAAGCTTTTAACATGTGATTTAATTATTATATTTTAAATCAACACGTATCTTTCATTTTGTGATTAAAGTCAAGATCAAGTGTAACGGCTTATCAAATGTAAAATTACAATAAGATTTACAACATAAAAAATATAGACGACAGATCATTTAATGCGGACTTTAAGATCAATGACGAATCCATTAGTGATGATGGCAGGTCTGTTTATCTCCACGGGACGTTTTATCTCCGGTCCTGACCCTTGATCTGCTCAGCTGAGGCTTACATGGTGGCTGCCCGCCGGTAATTGATTACATCAGCTTTCTCTCAGCTTAACAAACCTGTAGAACTGCCATTCTGCTTGTCTTTAGGTCCTAGTCTTTTCTGTGGCTGTTCACATTCTGCTCCATTTGCATCCATCTCCCACTACTGTTTACAGCTCAAACACCTGCACACATAAAACAAACTTGGTAATGCCATCATAAATGACAACCAGTGAGCACATCACTCAGTGAGGTCTTGGTAAGCTTGCTGAGGGCAGACAACCATTCCCAAAGCAAACTTTTGAAGTGATGACGGTGGTTTGTTATTAATCTTTTCAGAATAAATGTGATAAATGCTGATGTATAAAATAATCTCAAGATCACAAACAACTCGCTACTGTCAACAGTATTGACAAATAAAAAGGAATATGATGTATTCTAGTAGCAGTATATTAATTTATTTCCACCAGAGGACTCTGATCACCTGAATAGTTTGTACTAGGACCTTTAACTAGCACTTAAGCTAACCTAACTAAGCCAGAACTTCATAGTAAAAGATTCACCAACTGATCAAGTGGGGTTATAAGATTTTTTAGCTCTTTCTTGGCAATTAATAATTACCTTAAATGAAGAAAATTTCATTTTCAGATTCGATTTACATTTTATCTTAATTTCAAAAAAAGCACATGTGTGTGATGAACCGGCAAGAATTAGCTGTCTATGTTAGCTTTGACCGTTTAGATTTTATTCCAGACTCGGCAACGAGTACATAGTGATGCTTACACACTTTTAGGGCAAAAATAGGTAAAAGTATCACAACAGAGGTCAGGTAAAGTGAAGGGGTACATTCATACCTGCAACCAGTCTTCCGTCCTGACAGCAGCAATAACCGACAAATAACGGCCACAGGAAATGACTCATGTTCAGCTGTGGAGCGGTGCAGTATTTTTAATTTTTTTTCAAAATAAAAGACGTTGCTGACTGTCCTTACCGTCATCTATTTTGTCGATTTTATCACTAACACTAAAATTAATCGAGCTTTATATACTGACGTCATTTTCACCATGTTCTTATCAATAGTTTTCTCGATTAATTTGTAGTAAAATATTTTAATTTGGATGCCCGTCAGTTTCAGATCGTCTTTTACAATTTACTCAATGAGACAAAAATAGAAAGGATATTTTAGGATGACCCAGAAAGCAGTTTATATTTTCGAGGCCGGACTTTTACGCTGCCAGCTGCGCTTCCGGGAACGTGATAGTGCAGAAGAGTAGCAGACTTCTCACTATTATCTACCGTACTATCGAATTACCGAGAAGTTAATGTCCTTTTTCATTGTGACTATTTATAGGCGTCTAAAATGTATTTGAATTTTTAAACGTTTCTTACGTCTCTCTTTTAAAGATTGATACAAACAACAGGTTTGTATTATTATTATTATATATATATTTATTTTTTTTATTTTTACAAATTTCTGCGATGTTTAAAGGTGCACTCAATCGTTTTCCCTCATTATAAAAAGCTTAAGAAATTAATACTTTTGTAAAAAAATTCATTTAAGATGTAGTTAATGAGATGAAGAGCCCACTCACATTAGTAGCCTGATAAGAAGTCGCCTCATGAGGGCGTCCATGATCAGCTGAATATCATTTGTTTGCGAATAAATTCAATGATGACTAACTACGAATAAAGTATTTCTTCTATTCTTCCAAGATGGCTGCCATATTGAACAGCACAACACGGGGGGAGGGGGGGTTGGGGAACAAAAATTTAAAGCACATCTTTAATGACTACCGTGTTTTGTGGGAAAATGAAGTGGCAAGATACATATACATATATGATGGAGAATGGACGAGTTTCATTTTAATCTTTTGCCAATTTACAATCAAGCCACCAAAATGATCACAATCCTTTGAATTTATTTCCCTAGTCTCTGATTCTGCACAAATCTTACAGGGTGGACAAGCATTGGTATCTATTTGTGTATTCATTCTTCTGTACACTCCAAACAATGAGCTAGAACAGCACGACACCTGGCACACACAAACCTCAATACAAAGAATTGAATGAGTAAACACAGAAGTCAGAAGAATCAATGTATCCCTTGCTCATTTATGGAAATGGACTCACACAAGAAAGAGCACTGTATTCAATACAAGGAAAGGTCACCTGTTACACATGGAGTGAATGAGATGTTAACAACTACGAGGTCGATCGGGGAAACCCGTTTAGGCTAAGGGATTAAAATCGTTTACTATATTCATGTCTGTATGCGGCTTAAAATGTCCATACAGCTACATATCTGTGTAGAATATCAGATTATTACTTAGTGTTAGCTAAATGTACCCATGGATGCAAATATTGTTTCAACCTTTTTCAGAATATACAATAATGAAATGCATTAAACAGACTGACAGTGTAAGCTCTTCACATACAATACATCAAAATTAAGAGATTCTACATTAGTTTCCTCTCACGACAGAGTGCAAATCAGATGCTTCACGACATTTTAAGGTTAATTGCTCTTCTCAACACTCCATTTACATACACAACCCATTTCCCCCTTTAAAAAAAAAAAAAAAAAAATCAGCTCACAAAAAAAGAAGAAGGAAAAACTAGTGATATAAGTAGCCTTAAATATATGGAATGTGAAATAAAACAAAAAAAGTGGTCCGATTATTTTCTTTGACAACACAAATAAAAATGAAGTCCTTCATTGCATTAAGGAAAATAATTTAAAACGCGCAACTTTTTTTTTTCTTCTTTACTTTATATAACCTTGTGTGTAGACCACAATAAGCTAGTAAGGAACTTAAGGAGAGATGGATGGACAGCTGTGGGCAGGGGGGGCTTTACATGCCATAGCCGAAGCCTGGCTGTGCGGGTTGGCCGTAGCCAGTCGCCGAGGGGTATCCGTAGCCGTAAGGCTGCTGTGGGGGTACTGCGACATTGGGACCTGCGGTGAGCATCAGCTGGGGTGTGCCTGGGAAAAATGAAAAATGGTTGAGCATTATTACAAAAACAACTTACATCAGGTTGATCCTCTTATTTAAAAGGTTTAGTATGCAGTTGTAAAGGATCCACATTTGTAACAGTAGCCGTGTTTACATCGGATTAGTAGCAGTCGGAGTAAAATAAAAAAAAGTGTCATATGTAACTATGTCAATCAGAATGGATTGGCCAAATTTAAATTTCATTCGGATTGTAAGAGGTGGTTTAAACCTTTCTAATCGGTTCGACAGGACATATAAACACTTGACTGGATTGTAAAACTGACACTGGAAAGTTCTGCACACGTGCAATGACGCACAGAGCTGTTGTTGTTGAAAATAGTCGTGTCAATCTAAAAATCTCTTTTCACTCATCGTCTGTGAAGAGTGACAGGACAACATCCCACCAGTGCTTGCTTGGGATGCCTTGTTTTTGGTGCGGGAAGGGGTGTTTTTACTGTTTAATAAATGTAAGCATCATGGCGCAAAGCTTCATGTGCTCGTTGCGTCGAAACATTAAGGGCACGTTTACACGACAACAATGTATTGTTCCAAATATAAGACGACTCCCCTTTTTCAACATGTACCTTTTGGAAAAAGGCTTTTTGAAGACCAAATCTGATATGTTATAAAGACATTTTTTTAATAAAGAAAATACTTTTATTTGAAAATAATCATCATATTGCATATTTTCATGTTTCATATTTACATTTTTGTATTGAAAGGATGGTGAATACTGGTCAAATTTACAGTCAATATCTAACAATTAGGCTATCCATCTCATAGTGAAAACCATGTAGCCCACCAACATTTCATTAACAGTAGTAAAATCTGGGTACCATCTTACGTTTTAAAATCACATACGAGGGAGGCATTCCATCGAGGCAGGCAAGCATGACAGTCACGCGGCTCTTAGACGGTAAGCTTTTGACTGTTAGCATTTTTAACACTGATTTTTTGCACTTGCGATCTTCTAACATTACACTCTGACACACCGTATTTCTTGGCACACTCGTTTTACGGGTGTGTGGGTGTATTACTGACGTAAAAATCCAGACCCTGTATATAAGTCGACCCATTTTTTCAGATGTATTTCTAAGACATAACATTGTCTTATAAAACAGAAAAGTTTTTCCTTTGCATTTTTCACGTACATAGCTAGTGATACTGTAAGAGGGTCTTACCATAGACAATTGGTTGTGCCTCCGTGAGCTGTTCTTCCTCTTTCCTCAAAGACTCAGAAGCATCCAACTTATCAACCTAAATGAAGAAGAGCAAGAAAGAAGGACAAAAGAGGAAAAGTGAGAAGAGATAAATACCTTGAAGAAAGGGGGTAATGACTGATGGGTGGGACCATTCATGGGAGATGCATAAAGCCAAGCTTAATACAAGGTGCACACTTTCAAAGCAGGTCTCAGGGCACAAGCTTCTTACCAAGGCACTCCATACCCCATGACAAACCACTGAAATAAGCATCCTATTACATACTATTAGTCTATTCACATGTAATCATGGACACTATGGCTTTATATGTCTTCTATGATTCAGGAAATAACAAGAAAAGACATGGTAGTAATAGTAGATGGTCCCCCATACAGTCAGTCAGTTTCCTATTATTTAACAGTGCATATGTAGAAAACAGAACCCTCTTAAGGTGCGGTCACATTAGTGAAATATCGGTGAAATTTCACAGAGAAAGAAGTCTATTGTCAAGTGTATCAAAGCATAAATCACCAAGCAGCTTTCAATTGGTAAGTACAGTGAATTATAATGACCAACTAGACCTGATGCAAAATCTGTGTGGAGAAATCTTTCACCCTCACGTTAAACTCCCAAACGCATAGATTCGTATTAATATGACCGGATTTCATCTCACGAAAAATTAGCCGAGTAACAGTAAATGTGACCGCACCTTTAGTCAAACGATGGTATGTGCCAAAAAAATGCTGTGTGAATATTTAAATGGGAGGACGCAGCTCATTGGACAGGTTCTGTGAAAGATGCCCCTGCGAGGAAAAGGAGGTCATTGCAAAAACGATATAAACGAAAACTTACTAAAGTCCTACAGGCATCTTACCACCATAAAATAACCAAAATTATAATCTGATAGAGCTGATAAACATGACCAATAAGTAAAAGCCAAGTTACAAAGGGTAGAGTCTCCTGAGTGTCTTACCAATCCATGAGTGATTTGAATTATGACTTAAAGGGATAGTTCACCCAAAAATGAAAATTCTGTCATCATTTACTCACCCCCAAGTTGTTCCAAATCTGTATGCATTTCTTTGTTCTGCTGAACACGAAGGAAGATATTTGGATATTTTCGCCCCCCAAGCAGATCTCGCCCACCCATTAACTACCACAGTAGGGGGGAAAAATACTATGGTAGTCAATGGGGAGGGGGAGGGGGATCTGCTTGGTTACAAACATTCTTCCTTTGTGTTCAGCAGAACAAAGAAATGAATACAGATTTGGAACAACTTGAGGGTGAGTAAATGACAGATGTTTCATTTTTGGGTGAACTATCCCTTAAAAGCAATAGTTCACCTAAAAAGTGCAACTCTGTCCTTATCACCCTCATTTCGTTTCAAGTCTGTATGACTCTTTTATTATTTCCATGGAATACAAAGTGAATAATTTTGAAGAATGTTCAAGCTGATCTTTCTCATATAATGAATGTGAATGGGGACTGGGGTTGTCCAAAAATTATATATATATATTTTTTAAAGTAGCCGTGGTCCTTGTGACTATATTCCAAGTCCGGCGATAACTCTGTATGAGGAACAGACTAAAATTTGACTTCTATTATACATTTATTTTATGGAAAAGAGCACCTGGAATATTCTTCAAAATTTCTCCTTTGGAATTGCACAGCAGAAATAAAGTCACAGGTTTGGAATGTCTTGAGTTGAGTAAATAATTACAGAATTTTATTTTTGGGGGTGAACTATCCCTTTAAAAGCTAAAAAAGGCATTTGGGTTCAGTTCTCTACATAGAGCTGGTGTCAACATTTCAAAGTTAAAGAATTATTTTGTTGAGTAGGCTTAAAAGTCGGCAGGTCAAAGTTTTGTTGAGAGGGAGAAATCATGCCACAGGTGTAGTTTGTTATTCCTATGTTAAAAAGAGTGCATGAGAGAAAGACAGAGTAAGAGTGAAGGTGTGACGGGGTGAGAGATGGTTTATTCAGCCATTCACGGCTTCCAGAGGCAGGCAAAGCCAACAGCCATGATCCCTGACCGTTCAAGGGTGCTACTAACATGGTAAAACACATGCTTGTAAAGTATCTACAGCAAACAATGGTTTTATTTTTGTGAAGGACCACACTTTCTCATAGCATTTCTCATGCACCTCTTAGTCCGAGACAAATAACATTCAATTCTGTATTAAAATAAGAATTGTGAAAATGTGGTCACTTCTTTTTTGTCGTCATCTAATGTTTAACTTAATTACCTGTAACTGAATTAGCTGATGAACATTAACGATCTATGATTTTAAATTTAATGGGAAAACAAACTCTAGTTGACAATGGCGACAATCAACAAAATGACCGTTTCGTTTGCGTTCATCAGATAATTCCAGCTTTCTAGCATCTACAGGTCTGAGGCGAACTACCACAGCATCTGGCAAACGAATGGTCAGTAAACTAGAAGAAACTCAAGGAAAGTCTAGTTAGGGTGTGTATTTAAAAGCAGCAGAGTGACATGGGAGGAAGAACTCATGCAGATTCTTCAAAGTTTCAGTCTTCCAAACTACAAGGGTTAAAGATGGAATAAGAGTGAACCTTCACCTTTTCCTTAATTGCATCAACCTGAAAGGAAATTTAAGAGTGGCAGCTTAAGAAAAAAAGCAAACTTAACAGTCCAGTATTGCAAAAAGCAGGTAGAGAACAAATGTTAAAAGAAATGAACAGCGGGAAATCATAGAAGATACAAATCAAATGTCCTCCCTGTTACTCCACTAGCTGTTTAAATGAATAAATGAACATTACCTAGTGTAACTATGAACCGAAACTCTTGTTGTGGTGATTAAATATTCTTAATGAATAAATGTCAGGTCTGAACATGTTCATGAATGACAGAAGAATTAAAACTTCATGAAACTTAACATGCAGCAGCACGTGGAAAATGTATTCAAATTATTCATATACGGAAAAGAAGGTACTAAAATTCTGTTCCAAAACCAAGCAAGCATTTCGTATACACTATCATTTAAAAGTTTGCGGTCAAATTATTTTTTTTTAAAGAAATTAATACTTTTATTCAGCAAGGACACATTAAGTTGATCAAATTTGATATCAAAGACATTTATAATGTTAAGAATTTCTATTGTAAATAAACTTTCATCAAAGAATCCTGAAGAAAAATAAATAAATAAATGCACTGCGGTATACGCAAAAATATTAAACCGAACCAAATCAGCATCTGAGGGATCATGTGACTGAAGACTGGAGGAGACTGTTAAATGCAATCTTACGCAAACGTCAAAATGAATAGAGGATATGCATTGATGTTAATTTCCTGCCGGGACACCCCCTCAGCCGGACTGAGTGGCAACACATGCTGCAACATGACTGGATTTAATAGGGGAAACTGCAAAAACGGGAGTAAAACAAACTATTATCTTCTTAAATGTAAGGCAGTTGGACTTGATAGTGTTCCTTACAACTCACCAAAGAACATGGATATTGACATGTGGCCATGAATCAGGTTTCTTGACATTTATATGTACCTGATTTCAACACCGGGGAAATACATGAAAGCAAAGCCTGTGAATGCTTAATCTGCCAGACAACACTATAAATACAATATAGCTAGATCTAAACCGGGATGATCACTTATTTGTATATACATAATCGCTCAGCCCTAAAATTAAGGCATTATAGACATAGCATTGACATTAATAATATGACATTATGACTTTCTGTGAAGCTGCTTGGATGTGATGTGTATTGTGAAGCGCTATACAAATAAATTTGACTTGACACCTGTTCACAATTCATGCTTGGATATTCTAGTTATTTAGTTATCCATCTATCCATCTATCCTTGCTTTGTAAGGAAACAAAATGTTTGTCTAACATCTAACGGAGGCTTGCTCCAAACTTCATTTCGTTATACTGTACTTGTACATGTGTAATGACGAATAAACTTCAACTTCAACTAACCATCCCCTTTTCTAGAACACAAGGCTCATCATAAATTGATTTTTTTTTAATAAATGCTGACAATAACTTTAGTTACGCAGAATACAAGATGGTAAATATTTAATTGATGATTTGTCAATACAATATATGACCTAGGGTATGATTTGACCCCAAAATTCAACATATCTCTGACACAAAACGGAAATTGCAAATCCACATTTCGCTGAAGTCCAGTTGATGTGAATTGCAGCGATCCAATTGCTTCTCTTTTCTGTAGCTTTCAGCAGTCTGTAAAACCAGTGCTACCACAAAGTCGCAGTGACTCCCACCTACTGTGACGTCACATGCACACCCTCTATAGCCATTTTTCATACTGTACATTTGTGATGCCTAAACTCACTTGTGGCATTTTAAACAAACGATTTTAGCTTTTAGTGTTTTAGTTTTCATTGTAGTTTTTTAAAATACAAGATTTTAATATCAGTCATTTATCAATGAAAAATAAAGATGGAAAAGGTCAGGAGAAATGTTTGTTTCTAGCAGGTAGGGTGCCATGTATTTCTGTTTAAAAGAATGCTGTGTTGATAGCGTAGCAACATCCTGAGGTCAAACTTTATTGGAATAATTTGCGACTCAAATGGATTAGAAGCCAGCCGCTCCATATAGCAGCTCACTAGGTTTTGGAACAGAGCTAAAGTGTTTCCACTGAGAAAAGGCTTGTTCTAAAGCAAGGGTCTTCAACAGGGGGTCCACAACCCCTAGTGGGTGCGTAGTGCCAATTAATGTTTGATCACAAATAATTTGTTAAATTAAAACATGGGTAAAAACATCACAAACTGACAGATCTGTCCATCTTAAGTGATTTTGCAAACACTTCAGTGCATTTTTGTGTTTGCGCTCTGGGTAACGTCAAATGTTTCTTTTTACAAAGTGTTTTGCAGCGGTGAGAAATGTAGTCAATCACAGTCATGTTTGTTGATCTCTTGAATTCAATGGCCAATCAGAAGCATTTAATTTATTCAGAATCCACTAAAAACAATGATGAGTTCTGCATACTCTCATTAAACAAAGACGCGATGCAAGTAAGAGATTCATTATGCAGTGTAGACAACTTTATTGATTTTAAATGGAGATCGCGAATGGAGATGAGAACTTTTTAGTGATCGTAAAGGGAGAGGTCTTTTTATGTGCTTTTGTGGCTATACAGTATATAATCCATTGAATAAAAGTTTTGTTTTTCAGGCTGTTAAGAGGACCGGCGGCCAATTACACGCTGCAAAATTTCAGAAGTGACATCTACATATAAATACAGGATTGACTCTTGAAATTGCAATTGATATAGTGATAACTAGCAAGGGACAAAAATATGGCATGTCAAAATATATAGGCGCAATGTAGATGCACACTAATAGATTAATAATAAAATATTCATATCAATATATTTTTGATATTCCATTCCAATTATTTGTAAAAGTAATGACTAAATAATATTATAAATAAATAAATAAATAAATAAATAAATAAATAAATAAATAAATAAATAAATAAATAAATATTTCACTGTACATTGCTATTCTTGTTATGGTGGAGCCGATGCTTACACATTACATATGTGCATTACATACGACGAACACTCACCTATTTCAAAAGCTCAGTTTAATTTGATTCTTAATTGTCCATTTTTGTTTTAGTAAACATTAAGCTAAAGTTAAAGTAAATGTTTAATTGTCCTAGTAATGTTTAATCGGCCTAGTAAAATTAGAATTTCTGACTCCATCAAATCCATCAAAATAATTTACACCAACTGTAAACTACTATGATTTTTCTTTTTTCGCAACATGTATGCTTATGATGCAGAAATCTCAATTTTAACAATGAAAAGTAACATACAGACAACAATGCAACAACAATAACGTGCATAGTTCTAATCTACCGACTTAACATAATATAACTATATGGTTGGTTTTTATTATATCGAAGGCTATATGCTTAATATGTAGCTCTGTTTTACACATTTTGTATCGGGGGTCCCTGCTCCATGTCTCTATCGCCTAAGGGGTCGTTGCCCTGAAAAACGTTGAAGACCCCTGTTCTAAAGCATCCATCATCCAAAACCGTGTCCACCATCAGACCCAGCGGATCCTCTAGATGGGGGCTCACCTTGGTGAGGTACTCCCTCATGACCTGGATGAAGTAGGGCATGGAGAAATCCATGAGGTTGTGCCTCCACGCGGTCTCCAGCACCACGTCGGGCCTCAGCAGGTCGTAACAGGTGAACAGGCAGGCAGCAAAACACTCTTTCTTGTCATCCTGCAAGAACCACTGCAGCAGCTCCTCAGCTAGCTCTGTGTCCTTTGACTCTGAAGCGTACTGCATCGCGTCCTGTGGAAAAGTGACAAAAATAAAGATTCAGGTTAACTGTCATTCCAAAAACATATATAATGCCCCATGTGTATAATATATATATATATATATATATATATATATATATATATATATTATATATATAATATATATATAAAAAATAGATGTCTTCAATATTTGCATGGAAGTCCTTCACATATCACATTCGGGGGTCCATAACATCTAAACTACTGAAAACCCCTGGTATAAGAGATGGTTGGCTAAGGGTGAGACCTTGTAGAGTTTGTCTTTCTTGCAGAGCTCCACGCTCTGCTTCCAGCGGTTGTTGCCTTTGAACAGGTAGGCGGCAATTCGCCTGAACTCGATGAGTTCATGTTTCTCCAGACTCTGAGCCAGAGATATGTTGTCGAAGTTGTCGTAGGCATCAATGGATGTACGCAGAGCCTATGGGGAAAAAAAACCCAAGAGACGATAGATTGCAAAGCTGCTAACCAAGAGACAATGAAAATGACAGTCCGGGTCCAAAATGGTACATTTGATATATACCTGATAGTCCTCCTCTGTGATGAAGAGATTATTTAGTGCCTCATTTACGGCCTTGTTGTTGTGGTTCTGTACAGATCTCAGGTAAGGTTTCACCAATGGTAACTGCTTGACCTAAAAAAAAAAAAAGTATCAAAATGATTAGATCTTTCCTGGTGAAAAACAACCAACCGGTTGTAACAGTAAGCAAAAGTTTGCGCACAGTACCTTGCTGAAGAAGTTGACGGCACGAGTGTGGTCAAGACGTGGGGACAGTACGATCAACAGGTCGTTCAGTAACAGAGGTTTAAACTCCAGGTAAAACTGGACGGCTTTGTAATACAGCTCAACGTTAGCCACCTGCAACAAAAACAAATTATGAAAACAGTTCATTTTCATTACCTGCTGCTGTGGCTGATAAAAACAAAACACAACTTTTTTTTTAATTAATGCGAGAGCAAACAAAGTTTGAACAAAAGCCAAAAGTGTGACAATACCTTGGTTATGATGTCCTTGAACTGGCTCTCTTTCCAGGCATCTGCAGGATGGTTCATCATGGTGATGATAGCATTGTCATACTCCTCATACTTATCATACAGGAATACTAGCTCCCCCCACAGGTGAGCCTGCTCAGCTGCCCTCAGAACCTGAACAGATACATCAAATGTCCTTTGTTCCATCAAATCAGTACTGAGATATGCAAAATACATATAGAGTGCCTAAATAGAGGGATATTGTGTGCTTATTTTAAATGATAGATTGTTTGGCCCCACAAATATAAACTCCAATTAAATCAATCAGAGAACGGTTTTAGTTCACAGACCTTAGGAATGTTGACCCTGGACCAGAAGAGCTCCAGGTGCTCCCTCATCTTCTGCGGTTTGAATTTGGAGTAAAGGATGGCCAGTTCTGTGAACATGCCCATGTGAGCGCGCTCCAACCCCAGCGCCGCCTCCAGCATGGTGATCAGCTCCTCGAAATAGCCACGGTCCTGATGGAGGAACAACAAACATCAAATCAGCCCTACTGGACTCTAAGATGGACAGATACATTAAGGAGGTTCTTCTAGGGCTGGGCGGTATATCGAGTTTGTACGATAAACCAATTTGTCCTAAACATGAGACATGCTTTATATTAAGGGCTTCAAAATAGCTCATAGGATATAGTTAACGCGTATAGTTAAGTGCGACTTCACTTTGGATACTCTTGTGCGGTTTAATGTGTGGCGTTTACCTCTGTGCATAACTTACATTTCACAGGTATATTCTCCATCTGTAAATGTTAGAAAGTCAAGCGAATATTTCCATTGTGCTGTCAAGAGCAAGTCTAAACTTCACAGACTTCAGTGAACGAGCAACACTGCACGCATGCGCACCAAACACACAGAGTGCAATAGAATAGAGTGCAATAATGTAAAATATACATTTTGCTAAAATATTTGATGATGGACATTAAATGTGCCATTTGCAGAATTTTAATCCTACAAGTGAGTGCATTTTTACAATAGCAGTAACTGTAGGCTAATATAATTACTATAAGCTCAGATGACAATGTGTGTTCCTCTTACAAGTTAACATTTAGGGCCCTAATTAAACGGTCTGAGCGTATGGCGCTGGTGCACTTAGGGCGTGTCCGAATCCACTTTTGCTAGTTTAATGACGTAAAAAATGGTCTGTGTGCCAGGCGCATGGTCGAAAAGGGTTGTCCCCATTCTCTTAATGAGTCATGGGTGTGTTTTGGGCATAATGTGCAATAAATCAATCAGAGTCTCATCTCCCATTCCCTTTAAAAGCCAGTTGCATTTGCACCATGGCAGATTTGCTATTTACATGGCGGAATTTGTGCGCAGAAACACTGAATGCTTTTTATTTTTAATATTTAAAAATGTTTGTGTGCTGCTGTGCATCCCTGTGTGTGTGTGTGATATACAGTCTATGCACATATCTATAGATGCATATTATTAACGCGCCCTTTAAATGACACAAAAAAAATACTGTGCCATTGACTTTAGACCAGGGTTTTGTTGGTCAATGGCGCAGTCGATTTCAGTTTCCTTAAAATAGCAACGCCAACAATGTACCTGAACACACCTCGTTTTCAGACCAGCACGCCCATGGGTGAACAGATGGACGCGAGTGCATTAGTTATTTAAACAATGTGGCGCTGGACGTGAAAATGATAAATGTGTTGGCCTGAAACTGGCAAAAAACACTTGCGTCGCACCGGGTGTATGATAGGGCCCTTAGTCTGTGTTCTTGTTTTCATTTCTTTTGTATTTTTAGTTTATAGCTTAGTGAATTTAACTTGTGCTTTAAGAAGAATTATGTTTGTTAGTGGATTGTAATGTTGTTTAAATGTTAGAATGTAATATGATTTTAACCCTTTTTTTGCACATGGTTACAATTCACAATTTGTCGTGGTTTATTGGTTACTATCATTTGTTTTCATAGCCTTCAATATGGACATTGTAGGACAACATTGGGCAGAGGGTGAAATAATTTTCTTTTAAGTAAATACTGAATTTTTTTATCCTAATAGAAAAATGTAGAAAATACCGAGATATATACCGTAAATCGCCATTCAGCCAAAAAATACTGAGATTTTTTTTTGGTTGGCCATATTGCCCAGCCCAAGGTTCTTCTGAAAGCAAAAACTAAAATGTTCCTCCTGGCAAATTCATTTCCATGGTTTTTCAAGTTGTTTGTGTTTACTGGATAAGGGTTTTAAAACAAACAAACATCATGGCAATTATTATACTACTACATACTTTTTTGTTTGTAATCCTATAGTATTTATAGTTTTATATGTTTGTAAATTAAATTTAAAACATCATTTTAATATTTCCAGGTTTTCCATGACTGTAAGAATCCGGTTAATATTTCAGATCAAACCAAATAAAAAAATTCTGAGCCTAACCTGGTAGTAGTTGATGAGCTCCTCAAGTTCATCAGCATGAACGACAATATGTAATCCACACATCTGAGCCAGACGAAACTCCTTCCCATCGACACAGGCAAAGCAAACCTACAAGCAGAGAACATCTTTGTCGCTAATGTACCACCATGTCTAAAAGGTAGAATATTTGTTACAGAAGGAAAGTGCAAGAAATTATCTCAGAATGTAGAACCAAACCTCTTTCCAGGTCCTTGTGCTGTTGGCTTTGCGGGCTCCATCGACAGCAGCCTGATACTCCCCAAGATGCACCAGAGTGGAGGCCAGACGGCCAAAGTTGGACACATTGTTATAAAGTAGTTTAGCTGCCTCGTACATCTTCTCATCATAGCATCGGTCACCAACCTAGACAGAAAAAGAGCAAAAGGGGTTATCAATCAGATATTCAAAAAAAGTGCAAGAAATTTACTTTTTCTTATTAAAAGGCAATATTTACATTTACTTTTAGGTTTAAATTTTTACTTCATTTCAAGGACTTATTTTTTCTTATATTTCACGTAATTGTATGTAAAACACTTCAATTTAGCATTGTTTCCTTTATATCTGAATAATTACAATAACTAACAGCTTCAAATTACAAAAATAAATTACAGCATTGTTCCGGATATAAGAATGTTTTTTTCTTAGAAATACAAACAGGTTTGTCTTATTTTCAGGGTCTAGACTTTTACATGTCAGTAATACACCCGCGACAATAGGTGGCGCCAAATACACGTACAATGAGTGTGCCAAGAAATACGGTGTGTCAGAGCGTAATGTTAGAAGACGGCGAGCACAAAGAGTCTTATTAAAAATGCAGTCAAAAGTAAAGCTTACCATCTAAGAGCCGCGTGACTGTCATGTTGCGTGCCTCACTGACGGGACTAAATTTCAAACGTACGTGATTTTAAAATGTAAGACGGTACCCAGATTTCAAAACTACAATAAGACTGCACTTCTACGGTTAATTAAATGTTGGTGGGCTACATGGTTTTCACTATGAGATGGATAGCCTAATTGTTAAATAATTCAGATGGGCTACAGATTATTTTTATGGTATGCCAAAAATGTTTATTTTTAAATGTGATCGTTTGTACATTTTTACCAGTATCTACCATCCTTTCAATACAAAAAAATATGAAAAATATGCAATATGAAAATTATTTTCAAATAAAAGAAGATTCTTCAAAAGCCTTTTTTCAAAAGTATCTTGAAAAAGGGGGGTTGTCTTATAAACAGGGTCGTCTTGTATACAAGAATTCATTATTGGGTCATTTTCACCCATTTGGTCACTTTTTGGCCCTATTCATTTCTGACCCATCAGCAAGTAGAAGACTCTTACTTGTTGAATGTGTGCATTGTTTGGCCCATTGATAAACTCCTCCAGTTCAGCTAGACGATTAGTCTTAGCCAAGGCAAAGATCAGCTCGGTCTCTACATAAGATTCACGGGCCTTCTTGCGAGCCATCTGCAGAAACTTGACCAGATCCTCCCAATTTCCTGAGGAGAGAACAACATTTAGTTCACTACTACACCATTTTCCATATTTATAAACACTTCACCTTGAACGCTACGGATTTAGTCATGAATCAGCCACTTTTTATTGGTTCTTACCACTTTGGGCTGCAGCTTGTCCCACTTCCATGTAGGCTGAGGGATCGTCAGCTTTAATGTAAGAGTCAATGGCCTCTTTCACTAGCCCTTTTTGCAGCTGTGCTTTAGCCAGCTGACTCCACACGGCCGGCTCATTACAGCGCTCAGCAAACTCATAGGCCCGGTCCAGATTCCCAATGTGCTCGATAAGAACCTACAGTCAAGAAGGACAACAAATGATTTGAGGCTAACAAGGAAGAGAAAGTAAGGCCTGAAACAACTCTATGAAATTACGTTCATGTACTTGTGTAGAATATATTTCAGGTGATAGATTTATGAGATAAGATGTACCTGCACTGCTGATGTGTTCACATCGAACTTCCTGAAGATCGCAAAAGCCTCCTCGAAGAGCTCATTGCTAATGGCGATGTTAGCGATGTCCGGGGCGTCGTAGTTGTCGAGGCGGTTGATGTACTCCATGACACGTGTGCGGTCAGCTTTGATGGCCGTTAAGATCAGGAGGTTCTGCAGGTTCCTGGGACACAAATAATGAAAAAAAGCAAATGTTTAACACCCCAAAAGGCATTTATGGAAATCATTTTATGTCCTGTCACCTCTCAAATGTTTCCACTAGATGAAATTACCGGTGTTCGCTGAAAACTGAGTTGTCCAGGACAATCTTCTCCAGGAGCTCAATGAGTTCATTGGGTAGGTCAGCAGTCATGAAAGCTTTGACGGTAACAGAGACTTCTTCAGGGTCCTGGGTCTCAGAGAGGGCAGTTTGCACAACCTGTCGGGGGCGGGAAGATAAACTGGGTTTAATCTTTATGTTTGAAGCACTTTTTGACATTATAACTCATAAATGTACTTAAAGTCTACATGAAATCAAAATAGGGCCCATTTTCTTTCTTAATGGATTAACATAATACTATTCCCTTTTTGCAAACACGCTGAACAATGTTCCTTTTCTGATGAGATCACCAATCCCTCTTATTTTTTAGCCCCTCCCTTTCAATATCCAATCAATCCTCAATGGATTTTTTTCTACTTTCTACTTGGAAATGTGATGTCAAGGAAATAAAATGGGTTGTGAATACAACTTCATGTTCACTTTTCAGTCATTTTCTAATTTGCACCTGATCGATTAGGGGTCTCCTGTATGGGTTGCTTTCCAGAAGCACACTAGCCCACAACTCGGGGTCCTTACGACGCACAAGGTATCGGGACAGACTCTTGAAGAGCGAGTTCTCATTGCAAACCTATGAATGTGAAAGAAACAAATATTTATAGCAATGTTTTTCCATTTTAGAAACCGAATATACAATGAACACACTCAGAACAAAACCACTTAAAATATTCCACTGCAACAAACCCTAAAACAAAAGTGTCATTGTTCCTTACATGGATGAGCTCTTGGTCACACTGTCCTCTCTCATAAGCCACACAGGCCAGATGGGGGTCCCTCTTCTCGCAGTACTTGCCCACCACGCGGCTGTCATAGTAGGGGTTCTCTCGGAGGAAGCGCTCTGGGTTGTTGTTGCTGTCGATGTAGATCTTAGCCAGGGCATTATGGGTAGCAGGTTCCTCACAGCCCTCATGGATGCGTGCCTCCAACCACGGCAGAAGCAGCTTCAGTCTGTTACACAGATCAAAACAGTCAATGTTGGACCAATAGCCAAAATCAGCTAAATCAGACCAACAAAACACTAAGTGACCAATATGATTATATACTAATATGACAATGAGATTAGAAATAGACCAAACAATTAACCAATGTTTGTTTGAGATCACTGTGCTCATTTAGTAGATTTACAGAAGTGTTATTTATATACTGTATATTATACGTACATTCAAATGTTTGGGGGTCAGTAATATTTTATGTTTTTTATGTCTCTTATGATCAGGCTACATTTACTTGATCAAAAACAGTCATATTGTGAAATTGTATTTAATGAAGTTTAAAAAAAAAAAACTCTCTTTTTGGATACATTTTAAAATGTAATTTATTCCTGTGATATCAAAGATACATTTTCAGCATCATTACTCCAGTCTTCAGTGTCACATGATCCTTCAGAAATCATTCTAATATGCTGATGCTTACAAATATTTGACTAATTTGTTATTTAAATTGCATTATGAATGTACCTGTATTATCTTGGCCACCCTGCGGTCTACATAATGGTCATTGAAAGAACATCCCTAAACAGTGGCTGGATGTCTTAAAGCAGCAGTGTCGAACCTGTTTCTTTTCTCCACTTCGGCCACGAGCTCATCAGTGGAGAACTGCCCTCTGACCACCAGAATAAGGTTCTTAATGACGTCCTCAGAGCAGTCCACGTCCAGCAGCCCTCCAATCACCACAGGTAAACGGCTGGGGTTCACCTGACAAAAACGGTTTATCAATCAATCAGTCAGTCATCATCACCCACTGCTACAGGAACAGAGAGCTGAGATGATTGCTTCATCACAAGAGTTGTCATAATCAAGCCTCAAGTACCTTTTGAACATAGATCTCGATGTATTTCTGCAGGTTGTTGCGGTATAAGTAAAGCACGAGGTCGTGGACAAAGTCAAAACGGTCACACACAATGATGAGAGGCAGCTGGTCGGTCAGTTTTGCTTCCTGTTAAAGACAAGGTAAATTATTGTTTTTAATAACAATGCACTATTGAGATGCTTGTTAAAAGCATTAAAAGAAATTCAAAACCCCTTAGATGTCATACTTTGAGGAAGTTCTTCACACGCTCAGGATCGTAACAGTTGCTCTCTCTGCAGATTCTCTCCACTTCTTTAATTTGACCAGTTTTACAGGCAGCCTGGATGTATTTGAAGTGAACCTCTGGATCCTGGCTGAAGTTCACAATGGAGCCCAGGAAGTAGAACAGACCTGCAGAGCAAATTATAACACATACTGCTTGTGACATCTGATTCATTTCAAACTGACCATTTCAAACAACTGTTCAAAGATTTGTTGATGTGATCATTCAAACTCACCTCGCTAGTGTTTATTATTATGTGGTGTTATATTAGTGAATATAAATTAAAATAATTAAATTATATTCTTATTAATTATATGAAAAATTATTTTATTTATGGTTCATTGGCCCTGTTCCAAATGGCATACTAAACACTCGCAGCCTTCCTATGAGTCTGCGATTTTATAACATAATGCTGCTTTGACTTAAATAAAAAAGTGTGCATCGAGTGTGCATATCGGCCGCAAAAGGGTCACTCACAGGCACCCTCCTGAAACCTAAAATGACAAAAGGACACCCTATGGTCTTAGCGGACATACACACGCGGCAGCCATTGTAAGTTCACAAGACCAAAAAGTGCATATGTGCATAAAAGTGCATAAAACTCTTGAATCTTGAATATGAAGTGTGCCATTTGAGACAGGGCCATTTACTTTAACTAGATTTAATGCAAGACTTTTTTTACTTGCATTATGAATCTACTTGTCAAAAATAGCTGTTCTGTGAAAATTATGGTTCCTCTGATAAAATAAATCATACTGCCCTAATTTCAGAACATATCAGTTGTGGTGCGTTGAAACTGATTTTAGCATTGTTACCCTCAAAGCTCTTGAAGGACTCAAAGAGCTCTGTGAGCGACTGGGTGGAGAGCTGCTCGTGATACTTGGAGGCCACCTGGACGCAGATCTGCAGGTTCTGCCTGATGTTGGCAGACAGCATGGCTCTCAGACACTCCAGAGAGTCCTCCACAGACAGAGAGCCAAAGAAGTTCACCAGCCACTGCAACCAGAGCAGAACATATTACCCACCATTAAACACCATGATCAGGTGTGGACCAGATATGTTATAGACACCCATCAACATCAGGCGCCCTGTTTACACCTGGTATTAAGATGCGTTTTGGCTGATCGGATCTCAAGTAGATGAGGGAGACACACCCGTTTACACCTGGTGTTTTAATCCGTCTCTTTTGTCCACTTTCAACCACTTTGGTTTTGATTTCTTCGAGGGGAGGGTATATGGGCGGGTAAATTAATGTTGTTGTTTTTTTCAGATTAGCCGTCTTTTGTGGCTGTTCGAACCCATTCGACTACATGAGCGTTTACACTACGAAAGCAATCCGGTCGACTACCTCTGGAAGTGGTCAAAAGTGGACAAGCTCAAAACGTTTATGACCAAAACGCATCTCAATACCAGGTGTAAACAGGGCAGAGTGTTTTGGTAAACTGCAATGTATTCAAATGAATGATACAGTGGCATCAGGTCCAAAAGTTCAAGCAGAATGTGGGCATTACCTCTGGGTTGAGCAGGTGCGTGTGAACCACGGCCCGCTTGATGTCATACAGGTCGGTGTAGTGCTCCAGAGCTCTCTGCAGAAGACCCGCCTTCTCACACAGCTGAGCCACATGGGCCCGGTCATAGTGAGTGAACATCTGGTTCCCCAGGATGGCATCTGCCACCTTAATAAGACAATATTGTGACAAAAACCATGTTATAAAACAAACCTTTGCAAAACAGTGAAAAATATATTAAGTAAGTGAGGTGTGCGTTGCTGCTGTTTGTAGTGAGCACCTGTGGGGCATGCATTAAGTTCATCTCCAACAGGCGAGTCTGCAAAGGACCCTCAGTGGGACGGTTGTTCTTCAGGGCATCCAACAGGAAAGAAGTGCACTGCTGGATCAGGTTATACTCCATAAACACATCCACAATCTGTAGGATAAAAAAAAACTGTTAGTAAATAAAAGAAATACAGGGCTGCAGACTGCAACTAAATTACCGCATTTTGCAACCTTTTTTCAAATTGTTAGATGGTCTGTTGCACTACTAATTTATCTAATTGATAAGTGCTGCCATTTCTGTTCTAACACAAAGATCCAGCTAGGCTTTTCAATCCACAAATCACCAACATGAATGTATCTGTAGAAACACTAACTGTAATCATGGTATTGTGGCAGAAATGTAGGTGTATTACATATATTAAAGGAATAATGGAATATAATTACATTTCTTTTTATTAAGCTATAGCAGATTTTGTGCATTTGTCTTTAAACTAAATACATGTTTAAGCTACTGTTTTCTCAAATACCATAGTAACCAGTTACCTTTTACCATGATAGTGAGGTGCCATGCGTGGTTTTACCTGTGATTATCATGATCTACAAAATGTATGATACTATGGAAGACCAATTTTAGGTTACAGGTGTGTGCCTTTTTTTCAATGAAAAGCTACTGCTACAGTCAACAAGAGCTACTTCAATTTCTGAGATAGAAAACATGCAACATTATTAATATTGCATATGCAATGCAACCAAACCAGGTGCTGGTAGCACCATCTGTAGAACTTGATAGCACCAGTGCCACTGCTCTCAAATGTTAGTCTTTTTGGTAATCTTTTTTTTTCCCCTTCACGTTATGTAATTATATCCAGTCTGAATTAAAGTTTTTATAAAACTATACATCAGAGGAAACGTAATATGCTCTTAGACCTGAGTGATGTCAGCCAGAGGTTCTTCATCTTGAACTAGCATTTGGGAGAACTGCAGGCCTTGTTCTGGACTGATCCGCATGACGTTCCTCAACAGGAAGATCCAGTCTGGAGTGTAGCCAACCTGCACACAGATGGCCACGCATTAGAAGATGGAGCTCAAATTTGAAATCTCTCACACAAATAAAACGGTTTACGGAACAGTGTAAAATATATTGCCAGGAAACACATTTAAACGTACCTTTTTTGCATACAGTACAATTTTCTGGAACTGCCCGGTCTCTGCAAAACACTGGATCACTTTGTTGGGAACGTTAGCTCTTAGATAAACACTTAGAGCAAGAGTTGGATCCACAGACTTCACCAAATCACCCAATTCTTCCGAACACTCCAGCTGCAAGGTCAAAATAATAAGCGCGGAATCATCAAGATCATCTTTTTGGAGCATCAAAAACTCCAAATGCCATTACAAAGCTGAGAAGAGCCAGGATATTATTTAATATAACTCAGATTGTGTTCAGCTAAAAGAAAAACAGTCATATGCACCTAGGATGGCTTGAGGGTTAGTAAATTATGGGATAATTTTTATTTTATTTGGTGAAATATCCCTTTAAGTCTGTCATTTTTTGTATCTGATTTTGATGTATTGATGCTTTGGTAATACTGTATGTTTAACTATCATCCCAATAACGTATTTTGAATTTAATACAATTCTGGATCATCTATTGCTACATATTTATTTTCAGAGGAGGATGTACCTTATCTTCCTTCAGCCATTTCTCCAGGAGCTGTTTGCGGCCTTGCTGCAGGACAGGCCTGCAAAGCTCCAATGACTCAAACTTGTTCAACTGGCCCTGGTCCAGCAGAATCCCAAAGTACTGCAGTAGGGGAGAAGTCTGACCAGGCTGGGCAGGAACACTCTGGAACCGACGGATGGTGTCTGGGGTGCGCAGGATGCCCTACAAAACCCAACAGCCAATCAGAAACCTCAATATTTGCCTGACAAAGACTAATGAGGCATCAGGTAGTGTGATGCAGTCTGCTGTACCTTTGGTGCATTGGCAGCCACTTTGGCAGCTTCAGAGTAGCTGCCACTAGCAAACAGGTTGTTGAATTTCCGGGCGAAGAGCTCCTCGGCACCTGCCAGATTGTTGCGGACGGCCATCCTGAGGGCTAGGTCAGGGTTCTGCAGCACGTTAGTGATGTAAGGGATGATGTTTTCTTCCTCCACACACACAGACAGCACCTGATAAACAGCAGACGACAAACATATTGCATCAGACACAGAATGCAGAAACTGACAGTGTCTACAAATTAAACTGAATTTTTGTATTTACACTACCATAAGTTTAGGGTTGATTTTTTTTTTTATATTCGATTATGATTTATGTTTTTGAAAGTCATCTCTTATGCTCACCAAGGCTACATCTGGATCAAAAGTACTAATATTTTACACACATACATATATGTACATATATATACACACACACATACATACACATATATATATATATATATATATATATATATATATATATATATATATATATATATATATATATATATATATATATATATATATATATATATATATATATATATATATATATAAAACAGTAATACTGAAATATTATTACAATTTAAAAATAAAATAATCTCTATTTTAATATTTTTAATGAAATGTATTTATTTTAGAAAACCAGAAAGATTGGGGAGAATAATAATTATATTAATGATAAGAATAATATACAACTTATATATAAATAACATACACACGCATATATATGTATATAAAAAAAACACATGCACACACATACATACATGCATGCATACATATATAAATTTATATATAGCATATAAATGTATTTCTTCTGACTGTTCACTTGATACTATCAGATACCTGAAAAGCTTAATTTGTACATTTGTTCTATTTGAAAAATTACTTTAATACTTAATTTTATTCTTCAATCATTTATTTTTGCATTTTTAAAATCACATTAAGTTTTAATGTGTTCAACAACATTAGTCGCTGTTGGCGTCAAAACTCATGAAATGTTTTTAACTACTAAAATTGTGGTAAAACATCCCCAGCTGCCTATTTTTAATATTCTGTCATCAATGACATTCTTATTTATGCAATAACTGAACACCCCATAACATACGGCAACAAGCCACTGGCTAATCTATCTTTCTGTATATTCTGTGTCTTTTCTGTATCAGTAATGTTTGTTGTAAACTTTGTTTGGCTTCTTCAGATAAACAAATCTCTGTGTGCCAAGACCAGCCCATAATCTGCTGCATTACCACATTAGTTTTAACGCTGGCTAATCTCTATTCATAACCTAATAATGAACTGATTGGCTGCAAATTATGCTGATCTGGACCCATAAGCATCTAAAGCGACCCTCAGGGTAAGATGAATGGGCCGGTATCCCATTATGCACTTGTTTAAGTCATCAGCGGTCATCAGTCAGTGACTGAAGCCGAGTGAACACACCGCAGACCTGGTAAGAGGATTACAGAGGCTGTCTCTACCTCTTACTGAGAGTCACAGGCTGTTCTCACTGTATGTGTTGGGGGATCAACGAACACTGTTATTTACAGGGATTCATTCATCCCCAGTCGCGGCATCTCTATCTATCTATCTATCTATCCATCTATCTATCATGACATCCATAAGTAGTTTTGAACGATGACTCAAATCGCAGAAATGACTTGATTCATCAAATAGACAGTTTGAACTGATTATTCAAAAAATAACTCCAGCTTGAATTAGAAACGTTAAATATAATATAAACACAAATATAACTTAACATTCCCATACTTGCTTAGACTTTTGTTCCTGGCAAAAAAACATATATTGGTTATAAAAATTAAAATGAGTACTATTAGATATTTAAGAGCAATTTTATAGATTCTATCCATTTGTTAAGTCGTGACGTAAGGAACGCCGCTTCTGGGTCCAAGCCTCAACTCGTTTCACTTGAAAATGCCATCGATGGCCGTTTATGAGCGCTATTTATTCATATTAAACATTAAACATTTTAAATACTTCCAGTCTACACAACAGTCTCTGTGCTCACAGCATCACAGACATTAATATTTTAACAATTTATAAAAGATGAATCACTGTCTGGCCATCTGGAATTTTGGTATGGGTTATGATTAATTTTTTTGTAGTATTTTACACCACATTGTGTGTGTATATTAGCAGCGTTTGTTGTTTTTCTTGTGGTATGAGATGTCGCATGATGTCAGACTTAACCGGATTGATAGATATATTTCACAGTTTTGCTTCATTTTATATTGCTAGCATCATAATAGCATTGTGAATATTCAATATTTCATCCAGTCCTTGTTGGTACTGACAGTTCTGTGGTTTGATTGGGGAGGATTTCCTTATGAGGAGGGGAAAACAAACAGAAGAATATCAACGAGCAGGGATCACATTTCTACGCTCTCTCTGCATATTTAATGTCACTTGGGTCTGAGCTCCAAAATAATCAACTGATGGCATCCTATTACAGTAGATTACAGACCACAAGCTAGTCTGTTTGCACATGTAAAAAGCAGCTAAAAACTGGGGCCAACTATATGGAAACAAACCTCTGGTGCGTTTCTGGAACAAGCTCAGCTGGTCCATTCAAATGTGCTGACTAAACAACCCTTAAATGTTCAAGCTAAAACAAAGCCAATGCACCACTTTCTTCTTACTGTCCACAACAGCAAATAAAGTAGTCAGTACCTGTCCTTTCCGATTCACGCCAATTATTCCAGATGTGGCTTCATGAGGGGCGGTGACAAAAATGGTCTCTCCACTGATCCTGTTCATGTAGATGCAGGTGCCCGTCTCAAGGTCATACAAATGGATGTAGCCATATTTGGTGATGAGAAAGACAACATCATGCTTGGAGCTTATCTAGAAGAAAAGACAAAAAAGACATGACTGAGCCTCCAATACCGAAAATGAGTTACTGTAAAATAAATAAAAGAAATTATTTTATTTAGAAATTTATTATAGAAAATTTATATATATATATATATATATATATATATATATATATATATATATATATATATATATATATATATATATATATATATATATATATATATATATATATATATATATATATATTTATATATATAGATAGCCCTAATTATATATATATATATATATATATATATATATATATATATTATAATATATAGGGCTGTCAAAATTAACACGTTAACGCACACACGATTAGTTTTTTCAGTTTAACGCGTAAAAAATATTTAATGCAGCATCTGTTTTTTTCCACACGTCATCCTTTGGCTAGCGTTACATTTATATGACCCCGCTTTTATTCATGCAAATGCTTTTAAACCATTCAAGCGCGATATGACACAAGAGATCTCCTCTCTGTGACACACACGACTCGTGCGCACACAGAAAGACGCGCTTCACACAGCACTTGAACGGACAAAAACACAAAATTTTGTCGAGTATCCTCGCAAGCACAGTGTTAAATGAAGTCTTAAATGAACAAAGAAAATGGGATGCGCGTCAGATCCACGTCATGTACGGCAGGTCTTAAAGAGACAGTAGCCTAATAAACCAGCTGTTTGTCATTAAGGATAATCAAAGAACAAAATAAAAATAAAAATCACTGCTTTTGACTGAAAAACTTTTGTAGTTTTAATAAGGAATAATCTATTTAATTTATAATTTATGCAGTGAAGAAGTGTTTGATAACTTTATTCAATTTCTGTATATCCTGTTAGACCTGCCTAAAAATGTAGGTTACATGGGTCAAAAACAACACATTTTTTTACTTTTTGTGCATTTTGAAAGGGCAAGTAAAAATCTGAACCGGTCTGACTGCGCCAATAGAAAAAAACTGAACCCTGATATATTGAAGGGCACAGATAAATACATTTATTGTAATAGGTTAATGTGACGATTGTTTTAAATTCACTTAAATTAATAGTGGTTAAATTTTTTTAAAGCCTAATAAATGTTAAAATATATAGCTTTCAATTATGCTGTAATGCTAAATGGCTAAAATTGAGAAGAATTTTTTTTTTTACAGAGACATCATTAGCAGTATTGGGATCAGCGATGCCTTCTTTCATAAAAAGATGCCATTCCAACAAATATGTAAAATATAGGCTACTGTCTATATGTTGTTTCTAATTTGGAGATTAACTGTGAAATTATTACATAAAAAATATAATAAAAACACACATTCTGTAGATTAATTACAGAATGTGTGTGATTAAATCGATTGACAGCATTATATACACGTATAAATGGGTTGTAGTTCTGCTGATCATAGAAATTGTGTGGTTTAACCTAACTGCACCAACAGACAAATTTGAATAATATTCATTAAATATTCAAAACTATGTATACCTGCATGGCAACCGGAAAATCATTCTGGGCCTCTGGAGGGAAAAACACATCAACTGCTTTCTTTGGAAAAGGTTGATTACCAGTCGGAGGTGTTCCAACCTCAATAATGTGCAACTACAGGGGGGAAAAAAAACAAAAAACAAAACAAGAGTGGCATTAAATTTACAGTCATTTAAACATAATTAGTGTTACTTCAACATTGACGTTCATTATGAAGAATAACCAGACCTTTCCTCCAGCTTGTCCCCGAACAGCAAAGCAGAAAAGTGTGGATTCCTCAGCATTTCCCTCCATTTTAAACTGAGCAAATCCAGCAGCATGGCCTTCGATTGGCTGCGACACCTTTCTGTCCACTGAGTAAAGTTGCATTGCGCCCACAACACGGTTTTGCTGACAGGAAAGGGTTTAAAAAGGCATTTCAGCAGGACACCGACATGCAGCTTACTGTGCATAACCCACTAAATATTTGTTATTTTACCTGTGCGGAAATTCCAATCAGAAGTAGCCATTTTTGTTTGGCGTCAGTGCGATAGTTAATAATTTGACAGCCTGCTAAACTGGAATGTCGGTCAAAGACTTTGATGGGCTGCGAGTCTCCTTCCATACTCCAGTGATAGACCGCATTGTCTGTCACAAGTGCTACGGTATTGAGAGAGATCCACTTCCAAAATGTAACGTCCTCTGTCATGGTGTGGGCCTTCATCTTGCTCTTCATTTCAATGTTGAAAATCTGAAGGGTTTTTGCAGCTGAAATTCAGGAACAGAGGTAATTTGAATAAAAACGGCAATATTTTTTTTCTAGTTCATGAATGGTGTGATTTAAATTAACATCTAGACATCAAGCGTAATGCTAATAACATGATGTTAAATTGTAATTGTAAAGACAAATATGGAAAACATGACAAAGCAGTTACAATGCAAAAGGAACAACTATAAGACAAACACTGCAAACATTTACAAACATCAAGCAGAGTTTTTTTTTTAATCTGCACTTATTTTTGACAATTTTGTGATGTTCTAAACCTAGTACGCTTATTAATTAGTAAACAACTCTTTCTACTCCAAAAATGCAATGCAGATTGTTTAAAGGGAAAAGCTCAAAACCATCCTGTTATTCCCATCTGCAATAACATGAATCATCACCTTACCTCAAGTATGTGGGAATACAATTTGTTAAACATGTATAAGCATGTTTAAAAGCTTTTTCTCTCCTAAAATGCGGAGCACAATCGGCTAAATCTGTAGATCGGTATTATTTTTGTGGCCCCAAAATGCATTAGGACACTTAATGTATATATCTCACTGCAAAAAACATATCAAACATATGTTTAACATATCAAAGTGGCATAGCATTTATTTTAAAGGGGGAAAAAAAGAATCAAAACAATTTGATGTAAATTGTCAAATGGCAGAGGGGATTTAACTTCCGGCATCCATTAAACATCAACAAGTTAGTCTGAGAAAGGCTAAAGTATGATTTGTTTGCAGATGCCACTTGATTTGATACATTTATCTAATGTGATGACATTTAGGGCCTGTTTACACCAGGTGTAAACACCCTCTGGAGCGCTTTCAAGACGGATCACTCAAACCAATTCAGGAGGTTGAGACGCATTCCAGACGAAACTGGACAAGCTTTAATGCATCTGGTTGTTGAAACCAAACCACATATGTAATTTTTACTCAAACCAAACATGTCAGATAGCCTATAACATGCCCTTAAAGGGTTAGTTCACCCAAAAATGAAGATTCTGTCATTAATCGTGTTTGGAACGACCCTCATGTCGTTCCAAACCCGGAAGACCTTCGTTCATCTTCAGAACACAAATTAAGATATTTTTGAATGAAATCTGAGAGATTTCTGACCCCCGATACACTGCAACGTTATTACAGCTTTCAAGGCCAATACTTTTTGCGCGAAAAAAAACAACTAAACTAGCGCTGCACTGTATTTCCTACGTGAGCAGTGTCAGAGACTGACATGGAAGAGAAGAAATCGTTGAATAAAGTTGCTATTTTAGTTTATTTTTTGCACACAAAAAGTTCTCTCGTCACTTCATAACATTAAGGTTGAATCACTGTATGGACTATTTTAACGATGTCTTTACTACCTTTCTGGGCCTTGAAAGTTGCAATGACATTGCTGCCTATGTGTGGAAACAAAAAAATCTTATTGATATAATTAACGACAGAATTTTAATTTTTGGGTGAACTTTAAAAACCTTTAAATGTTATAGCCAGATATGACAGCGCTACAACAACAGGCATCGCTGCAGATGAGTAGCTGACTATCTCTTCGGCAAGCCGCTGCCGCGCAAACTGCCGCAAATGAAACTGAAAGTAAGTCGCAGATGTTCAACACACAATCATCTTCATTAAAAGTAGAGACTTAATGATCTTACCAGTGCTGATGCCGCTCTCTCCTATTGCGGTCTTTGATCTTGAAATTAGCTGATGATAAATAAAATGCAGCGCATATCTGTTGCTTTCGTTGACGTGAACTCCGTTAAGCGTGCGCGGGAATTAAAGATGGATTTATATTCGTTTTGCGGAGCCACGCCTATGTGGCCAAGTGTAAATGGAACCGTTTTAACAAATCAGTTAGCTATCCGATCAGTAGAAATGCATGAAGCTACCAGGTGTAAACAGGCCCTAAGACATTTTAAGTGTCCAAATGTTTTGAGGGTCACTGTATATTTTATCTAATTTTTGTGAACCATTGTTAGGACATTTATTTATTTATTTTTTAACATCTGGCCTGGTAAGCAATTATGTCACGAAGGGAGACACATTACTGTGAAATAAGTGTTCATTATGTACACTAAAAGCTAAAGTTAAGTATGTGCTCAGTTGGATTCAGTACATATACGTGTTATTTATACATTTATTCAGACACATTTTCTCACATTATCAGTTTATTCGCTATAGTTTAGCAAATGGTAATAAAATTTGACAAGAACTCAGAGTTAAACTGTGTCAGAACAAATTCATCTTGATAATGTCAGATAGCTTTGGAGAAAGGCATGTGATGGATTACAATCAACCAATCAGCTGTTAAACTTAAGTACACAGTTAGATAATACCAATTTAGGTCAACCAATGACCAAGCAATGCTTCATTTTGTTCAGTCTGTGGTGTCAAAGGTCGCATTGGCAATTAATGAAAAAACACGCGAGCAAAACATGGTCAGGTCAAAGTGTCTGAATAATGTTGGTCCCAAAATTTATCAATTTTACTGGTAGTCCACTGTATGAAGAATTGTTGGGTATAATGTCACAGTTTACTTTATTTTGCTATATTCACTTACATAAATTAACTATAGTGTCCTGCACCCACTAGTAAAATATTATATCCAGTGTCTGAATAATGTTTGGTTTGACTGTATATACACACATGCACTACAGATCAAAAGTCTGATATTCTCACCAAGGCTGCATTTATTTGATCACAAATACAGTAAAAACATTTTAAAGTAACGGTTTTCTATTTGAATATATTTTCAAATGTAATTAATTCCTGTGATGGTAAATCAATACTCCGGTCTTCAGTGTCACATGATCCCTCAGAAATCATTCTAAAGTTCTGATTTGCTGCTCAAGAAACATTTATTATTATTATCATCAATGTTGACAGCAGTTGTGCTTAATATTTCATATATTGACACTTTTCCAGGATTCTTTGATGAATAAAAAAAATGCAACATTTATTTGAAATGGAAAACATTTGTAACATTATAAATGTCTTTACTGTTATTTCTGACCAATTTAATGCGATCTTGCTGAATGCAAGTATTAATTTATTTATAACGTTTACTGAGCCCAAACGTTTGAACAGTAGTGTACGTGTTATAGCCTCCGATGGCTATACGCAAGATTATAATTGTATACAAATCAGAACTGCAACTATAAGACAATCTTACAATATTCAGTATTTATTGTGATGTTGCTATTTTCAAGGTCATAATCCACTTCTCATTCTTACAGTTGACTTGCAGAGTTAAATATATCTAGAAAGTTGCCTTGCAAATCTATCACTTTACAGACATAGTAGACCTTTGCATTGCATTAACAGTAGACTGACAAGTGCCAAAACAATTAAATTAAAAGGCTCAGCTGAATATTGTTGTTGACTAACAACAACAACAACAACAAAATAGATTTAATTTTATGCTAAACAAGAGGAAAACAGGCTGCTGCCAAGTTACATGCATGTTACATGATCCCGACCCCCTCCTTACATGGCTAACCTATCATTCAACATCAAATGCATTCAGATTGACCCCACATTTCACAATTCAAAATCCCACAACTCAGGATAGATGAAATTGAACTCACCGTCTGCAAACATAAGAAAGCAGTAAGAAACAAAAAATTAAAAAAGAACAAAAACAAGCAAGAACAGACAAAGCATTTATGACGGCAAGACATTTCCAATGAGCATTTTAAAGGCTATTCTTAACCAAAAAACTACAACAAGAATTTTTTTTTTATACGTAACGAGACAGGGATGGCTGAGAATATGAACATATTTGTTGGAAATATGGAGGGTATTTTACAATAACCATGTAATTTGACGGGACAAAAGTAATACACTATGTTACACTAAACTGTCTCGATGAGAAACACTATCAGCCAGAAGTGTAGTCTGTAATGTTATCTAATCAGTGGGTGGGAGGGGGTTGCAGGAAAAAAGAACCACATGGAAATTTCTATATTATCCCAAAAATTATCATTACATCTCAAAAATCCATGCCTTAACACGCCCCCCCACACGAAACCCTTGAGTCTTACCTTTAAGAGCAATGACTTTGCTGGCTGGGTTCATGATGGCACTGTCTGCAGAGATGGGCCTGCGAATGGGCGTGTTGGGATCGCTCATGTCAATGATCACAACCTGGGCCTGTTCGCCCACCTTTTCCCGGATGCAGATGAACTTATCTGACTCCATCGTGAGGGTGCTAAACCCAATATTTGCTGGGTTTATGCCCAGGTTCTGGAGCTGTAAGAGGTGGACAGACAATGTTTATTAGAAACAGTACCAGTATTTTATACCATTCATGAGATTTGAAAGCCTTTAAAGGTTGAACTGCTTACCTAGACAGCATTTTGGTACTTAAATGCATCAGAATGCTGTCTAGCTATGCTTTATTTTTAATACACAGCCTGGAGGTCATAAATGTGTCTGCTGCAAGATCATTTCAACGTTTATTGGGGGTTTTGTGAGTTAAAAAAAATAAGGAGATATGGATACAATCTCACAACACAAGCCTCATCATCCTCCCCCACTGAGACGCACCTGTGCAACGACACAATACACTGTAATGGCTCAAGTCAAGCCAGTTAGGCAAGAAATATCCATCAGTTAGCATTCCAAACCTTTTAAATATATACATCAATATTGATAAACACCATCTAAACTATCTAACTATCTGAAAGGTTAAGAGACAGTTTACTTTGGAGTGCCTAAAATATGCGAAACAAGAGTGAATCGGAATCGATTTGTGAAATCTGTGTCCATAATACCCAGCCATATTTACCATTTATCATTTTTAGCCAACATCATACATGTGGGGTTTTGAAGGGACAGTTCACATCAAATGAAAATTGTGTCATCATTTACTCGACCCTCTAGCCGTTCCAAACCTGTATGAGTTTCTTTCTTCTGCTGAACACAAAAGATGATATTTTTGAAGATTATGGTTTACCAAACAGTTGACGCACAGGCAATCTTTAAGAGATACTATGAAGTCAATGGGGTCCATCAACTGTATAGTCACTGGCATTCTTCATAATATCTTATTTTGTGTTTAACAGAAGAAATTCATACAGGTTTGGAACAACTTGAGGGAGAGTAAATGACAGAATTTAAATTTTTGGGTGAACTATACCATTAACTGTGATATTTTTCATTTTCAGGTTAACGTTACCTGTCGTCAAAAAAAAAAAAAAAAAAGAAAAGAAAAAGACATGCAACAAATGTTTTTGAGCGGTAAAGGTGGACAATCCTAGTCACGTTTTATTCAACCGACAAAATAAATGACAGCATGTATGCAGCTTTATAAAGCTGGTTTAATCCATCCACCTGCATACATACGCTGTCTAAAAACCTAGTGACCTGCCTATCCAGACTACATATTTTGAGTACCATAAACTCGTTAGATTTGAACATTAGCATTTTCGCGGTCTCACTTGCGGGTTCGAGCTTTTTATTCGAACATATTAAAGTATTTATTTAGAAATCACAGGCGCGTTTGAGTGGAAGATGTTGATCGGCAGCTCGCGAGACACAGCCATTGAAATGGATGGGAGGTCATTCATTGAGCTAGCGCTAAAGCTAACTAGCACTGTCACCTCTGTTACAGCAGCGCCAACGATTATTAATATGCTCATATTTAGCTGAAATGAAAACCCACCTGCAGATGCTCCTGGAAGCGGATAGGAAGGATCTGAGCCATGGTTTGTGCTTTCTGTTCTCAATCCTCCCGGCCGGACTCCTTGCAAAATTTCTCCCTAGCTAAGCGAGCGACGACCTCCTCTCCGCTGACACCCTCGATCCAAAACAGACCAAATGCAGGACTGCTGGTTATATTACACAGAGAATACAAGTGTCGTGTTTTCGTCGTGTCAAGCCAATCCGCCAGATGGTTGATGTTTTTTCTCCCCTCTCTGCACGGATGGGACTCGCTCAGACCCGCAATGGCGGCGGAAACAGCTCAGACTGACAATCCGGAAGCAGCAGCGCGGACTTTGCGGCGGAAGGACATTCGCGATTTCAGCGGTTTTGTTTATCAAGGGGGCGAAGAACGAAGCACTGATTTGGTGTAAGCAAGCGTTTGGACACTTAATATTTTAGATTTGATTTATAAGCGCCGGTAGGAGTGGTCTAGTAAATGTTAAATAATTCGTTTCATTTTTGCCACATCATTCAGTTCTTCATATTCTATGTACGTCAGTTCCGGCTGCGCTCTAGTTGCTGGTGCGCTCGTGAACGAATCGTTGTTTTTGAATGAATCTTTTAAGAGAATGAATCGTTCACTGAATCGTTTTCTGAGTTTTTTAAATGCTGTCAAGCGGACCTGAGAAACACACTCCTCCCGAGTCAAAAACAAACCAAAGAATGTGAACAATAAACGCAAATAACTGCACCTGAATTTAAAATGATGAAAAATATTAATTTCAATTACTTATTTATACATTGTATTACAACTAAAGGCGTTTGTTACATAAAGCAAACTGTCAAAACATTCACAGACTTGATTTCCGCTGACTGATCTCTATAGTCTATATATATATCGTAGATTTGTGACCTAACATAAATCTAGTTTCCTCCATGGTCACGTCAACACATCCCTTTCAATGTCACAACTCAACAACTAAAACCATTCGAGTCATTGGGGAGAAAAAAAGATGTAATTAAAGCTGCGAGCAGCGATGACGGGCCCAAGCTTCGGGGAAACTGTGCACGACAGGCAATATGCATTTAAACAGGAGAATATTTTTTTTTTTATATTTTAAATATCCCACATTTACCGCAGCAGCTGGTGCCACTATGACCACAAGCCACACCCATGATGTAATTGAAATATAGATTAATTTTATTGTCATAGGATATAATAGGTCACTTTCGCCCTTTCAGGGCTTGGGCCCTAATAAAACAACACCCAATATCAAAAAGCATTAAAAAAAAAAAACAATTTATTGATGTAAAAGATTTTAAACGTGTTTGTTACACATTGTGCCCTATCAAAATCCACAGGGCCAGAGTGCTGTGGCAGTAAACCAGGATTATGATCTGAAATCTGAGATTAAAAAGTCTTTCATATTTGTATTCAGCAGCTGCAGAATCTGTGGTGAAAATTGTATCCTCTCATGTACCCTTTCTTTGTAGCCGATGTTGTTTTCGCTCCAAGTAGCGAGCACGAGCCTCTGTGATTGAGCTGTCATCGTTTCTCTTTTCCATCTTCTTTGCTGCATCCTCTGTGGCTTCTATTTAAACAAGAAAATGTGTTACAAATATATGACACAATCGATATGTAGCTGAGCCTTTTCAAACGCACCTGCTTGTCTTTTTGCTGCCTCTTTCTTTTCCCATTGGTCCATCTCTTCATCCGTTACTTCTTCCCTTGCGACACTACTCAGCTCGTAGACGTCGATTTCGTGCAGCTTCGGCAACAGGTCCTTCACCCACTCGTAACGGATGGGGCAAACCGTTCTCACGTACACCCGTGAGGTGACCAACACGTCATGGAAGATGATCCAATCCAGTTGCAATTCTTGACCAAAGAGCTGAATACATGGAGTTAAAGTGGTTTGGTTAAAATAAAAATCACACACAAATGTAAACTTAGCTTAGAAATGACAAAATAATGACAGAATGTTAATTTTTGGATGAAATTTTGGATGGATTTAATTCCTTACACACGATGAAGGGTGAATAACAATGCTGGACCCATGTCCGTCCATGGTGCAGAATGATTTCCCAACAGATCTGAGGAAAACAGAACAGCTTTAATGCTGGCTTTAATAAATACATTTTATTTAATAAAATGACAGTGTCACTCACCGCCTGGCTACATTGGTGAAATAACCCAGACAAAGGCACTGGCGCAGCACTTCATTCCTACTGCCCTCAAACTTCTCATGTGGAAAGTCTTTCTGCTACACAAACGGTCAGAGAACAAGTCGTAAGAATTCAAATAATGAAAGTGAAAGCTAATACTGCTGTAGAGAAAATCTGAATTACCTGCTTCAGGCGTAGAAGAATCTCCTTTAGCTGTGTCTCAACGCTGAAGGCGGACTTCACCGCTCGCCAATGGATCCAGTGCTCTTTGCACCAGGCAGATGGATGGTCGCTATTAGAAGATCCGAAGTAAGAATGAATACATGGTTTTCATAAAGAGTTCTGGATTTATTTAGTAATTTGTTAAAACTTCATGGTCTACCTTGCTCTGCACTTCTCAAAGACACCGAGCAGCATGAGGAAATCATTGGAGCTGCCAACAGAAGCTGCTATCTCGTTATGTCGGATCTCTGCTTCCTTTTGTCCTTCTGGTTTACCTAAAAAGGCAATATTGGAATTAGACAATATTAGATTTAATGGGACAGGACATTTAATTTCACTGTAAAACATTATTAGTATTGGGAAAACAAGTATGAATTACAATAGAACTTATGGTGAAAATCTGTATATATACCCTACTATACAGTACTGTGCAAAAGTCTTAGGCAAGTTGGTATTTTCACACGAAAAATGTTTTAAGCCAGTTATTTATATCTTTTACTGTAGTGTGTCAGTAGGAAATAGCAGGTTACATTTCCAAACATTAATTTTGCAATTAATTGTAATAATCCAGTGAGAATTTTTTTAATTTTTTTATGCACAAGAAGTCTGACAGCAGCCGGTATGATCTGATCTCACCATCATCGAGTCTGTCTGTGATTACATGAAGAAACAGAAAAAACTGAGACGGACTAAATCCAGAAGAACTGTGGCAACGTCTCCCAGACACTTGAGGAAACCTTCCTGCAAAACTACAGGACTGTGAAAGGTTTAGGCACTTGTCAGAATGCTTTAAAGTGAGAATGCTGTCAAAAATAATAACATAAAGAGCTTTTGATGAGCACCCTTTGCGTTTAAACGGCTTTTGTCACCTGCATCTATTCCTACGCCCATTCATGTAGTTCTGCAGGAAGGTTTCCTCAAGTGTCTGGGAGACGTTGCCACAGTTCTTCTGGATTTAGTCCATCTCAGTTTTTTCTGTTTCTTCATGTAATCACAGACAGACTCGATGATGGTGAGATCAGATCTCCATGTGGAGCATAGAGACTATTGTCAGACTCTTTATGCATACAAAAATCTCACTGGATTATTAAAATGGCAATTAATTTATAAATGTAAACTGATATTTCCTACTGACACACTACAGCAAAAGATATAAAGAACTGGCTTAAACACACTTTTTGTGTGTACAAATATTAGCAAGCCTAAGACTTTTGCACTGTACTGTACATTATAAGGTTGTGATGCCTAATTTCACTTTCATTTTTCATTATTTAGACAAAATAGTAGAAGATATTAATATGGGCCATTTATTGGTTTTCTGCCATAATATGAAAATAATTATTAGTCTGTATCAGTGCCCCTATGCTTTTTCAGATATTAATGATAATTTGTTTCTGACACTCGCTGACCCATCACAACAGACTGGCCCATCTGACTGAGCAGCGTAGACAAAGTAGAATAGCGACACATCTTTTCTTCTGTATTGTGATGTGCATGAAAGTGAAACGGATTACCGAAAAAAATAAATGTAGGGTGGGGACTTGGATCTATCCATCTGGGTGTTGCACTCAAAAACGGAAGTGAGCTTACAGTCTATTGTAAGAACGGGGCGGGGTTTAAGAGGACTAAATGACTTGAAGGCTGTCGTTTTCACCGAAACATCAAGTTATAACATTTTGATTAAACATTATGGAAAATTAAATCAAAATCTATTACCTGGTCGAATGAAGATATTTTCTACTGACAGCATGGCAGCCACGGGCAGCATTATGTCCTCACACCCGAGAGCGGCAGCTTTGAGTAGAGCACGAGTAAGATTAGGAGGAAGAGGGAACTCCACCATCAACCTCCCCAGTCTGGTCACATGACCTCTCCTGCCACAAATTCAGATTACAGAAGTGACACATTGAACAATTGTATTGTCAACTATTATTGACAATTATTGACATGTAATGTGAATATAAGCCATACTAGGGTTACTAGGATGGGCGTCTGGAAAAAATTATGATGGCTATATTCTACCGTATCAGTGTTTTTTTGCATGTACTATTTATGTAGCAGGTAAGAGTGTGTGGGAGAATGTCACTTCACCTGTCAATGGCATCATACTGATACAGCTGCTTCAGAGCAGTCAGGATAAACCGTTCCTCTGGACAGTCAAGGTAAGGAAATCTAAAGATACCGTAAAAAAACAAACAAAGAGAAAGTGTTCATTTCAATTATAAGAAAACCGATTAATCTATACAAAAATAACCATGCAGCCCTGACGATACCTAATCACATCATGGACACCGAGACATTTCAGTGTGAGAATGACAGACGTAAGACTGGTCCGTTGAATCTCTGGAATGGTGTACTCTGGCATGCATTTGTCCCAGAAGTCTTTACTGTAAATCCTGAAGCATTTTCCTGCAGATGTTCGTCCAGCCCTGCCCGCTCTCTGCTGAGCCTCGCTTCTGCGTGGAAACATTATCAGAATAGATTAAAAGTGGAACCAAAGTGGTTTTTCATTATTTGGACAAAATATTCAATACCCCACTAAACAGCTTTTTACAAGTAGCATAACCCACACTCATATTCATGGAAAAAATTATAAAGCAATTATACTAATAATAAAAGATAATACATTACATTAATACAATCAAAATTAATTAAAAAAAAATATTTATATTATAATATTATTATTTCCAGGTCACACACTTTGAAATTGGTACTACTTCCAGAATATCCAATCCAACCCTTGAGTTGTGGTTTAGTTGTTTCACAAATCCACTGTCAACGATATATCTATAACACAACATAAAAAAGAAATGTTAAACTTAAATAAAACTGCAATATTTCCTCTTCTTAAACACAATCATGCAATTTTTACTTATTGAGTAACTGGCGCTTGTGTGATACTGTGTGAGTTGTTTCTACCTGATTCCATCAATTGTGAGTGAAGTTGCAGCAATATTCGTCGCTACCACACACTTCCTCACACCTTTTGGTGCAGGCTGAAATATTTGCCTTTGCTGATCTGTAAAAAAAGATTAATAAAATATAACAAACCATGTATTGAACATTTTATGATTATACACAAGATTTCACTCTATTTTGGCTTTGAGACAAATCTTAAGGCAGGCTAACCTGTTGGCATGGATCCATACAAAGGAAGGATGAGAAGGCCTTCAACAGTTTGGTCATGGACATCGTAACGGTAGTCCAAGATCTCAGCCTTCTCAAAAAGCACATCACAGGCTTTCTCGATTTCAGACTGTCCTGTTCAAAACATAAGCACAGAGCTACAAACTAAAGAGGAATATTGGAAATATTCATAAATAAAGGTATAACCTCTGAAAATCAGCAAAACTACTGTAATAAATACTGTACAGTACCATTCAAGATTTTGAGGTGGGTAAGATTTTTTTAAAGTTTTTGAAAGAAGTCCGACGTACACTTCTTTTTCGTTCTTTGCTTAGGGGTAAAAACTTCTAAATACGTGAGAAGCAATATACTGTTAGTGAACATCCCAACGCCACAGACACTGAAGAGAGCACAGTCTAGATGAATATGTTGCTCAGTGCTTTCTTTACAAAAAGAAGATAAACAAGAAAAATGACAGCGGTGAAAAAACAGTAGTTAAGAAAGCATCTTATCGCGATGTGGACGTTTGCAATATTATATATATATATATATATATATATATATATATATATATATATATATATATATATATATATATATATATATATATATATATATATATATATATATATATATATATATATATATATATACACACACACACACACACACACACACACACCTAAAGGATTATTAGGAACACCATACTAATACTGTGTTTGACCCCCTTTCGCCTTCAGAACTGCCTTAATTCTACGTGGCATTGATTCAACAAGGTGCAGAAAGCATTCTTTAGAAATGTTGGCCCATATTGATAGGATAGCATCTTGCAGTTGATGGAGATTTGTGGGATGCACATCCAGGGCACGAAGCTCCCGTTCCACCACATCCCAAAGATGCTCTATTGGGTTGAGATCTGGTGACTGTGGGGGCCATTTTAGTACAGTGAACTCATTGTCATGTTCAAGAAACTAATTTGAAATGATTCGAGCTTTGTGACATGGTGCATTATCCTGCTGGAAGTAGCCATCAGAGAATGGGTACATGGTGGTCATAAAGGGATGGACATGGTCAGAAACAATGCTCAGGTAGGCCGTGGCATTTAAACGATGCCCAATTGGCACTAAGGGGCCTAAAGTGTGCCAAGAAAGCATCCCCCACACCATTACACCACCACCACCAGCCTGCACAGTGGTAACAAGGCATGATGGATCCATGTTCTCATTCTGTTTACGCCAAATTCTGACTCTACCATCTGAATGTCTCAACAGAAATCGAGACTCATCAGTAACGAGTGGTTATTTCAGTCAAAGTTGCTCTTCTATCAGCTTGAATCAGTCGGCCCATTCTCCTCTGACCTTTAGCATCAACAAGGCATTTTCGCCCACAGGACTGCGGCATACTGGATGTTTTTCCCTTTTCACACCATTCTTTGTAAACCCTAGAAATGGTTGTGCGTGAAAATCCCAGTAACTGAGCAGATTGTGAAATACTCAGACCGGCCCGTCTGGCACCAACAACCATGCCACGCTCAAAATAGCTTAAATCACCTTTCTTTCCCATTCTGACATTCAGTTTGGAGTTCAGGAGATTGTCTTGACCAGGACCACACCCCTAAATGCATTGAAGCAACTGCCATGTGATTGGTTGATTAGATAATTGCATTAATGAGAAATTGAACAGGTGTTCCTAATAATCCTTTAGGTGAGTGTATAGGATTCTTCAATGAATAGAAAGTTAGAAATAATAGCATTTATTTGAATTAACATTATATTTTAAATATTTTATCATTTTTAAACAATTTAATGCATTCTTGCTGGATACAAGTATTCATTTCTTTTTTTAAATCTTACTGACCCCAAACATTTGAACAATAGTGTACATCTCCGCTGAGCTTACCAGTCAGGAAGACCAAAATATCCCCAGCTGCTTCATTTGTGTGCACATCTAAAGCCACCTTTACCACCTATGGATCACAAACAGAACACATTTACAACCTGTGAAGATTCTAGTAGGTTTCAGAGTTTCCCTTCGAACACACTATTTGTAATAACTTGTGGACAACACACCTCTTTGACATAGACAGAACTTTCTTTGTCTTTGGGACCAATCAGATTACAGAATTTCTCCTTCACCGGATACGTACGCCCAGGAATCGTGAATACGGGACAGTTTCCGTAAAAAGAGCTAAGCTTTTCCGTTTCTAATGTTGCTGACATCACAACCACTTTGAGGGGTGTTTTACGGCCATGGGACCCTTTTGACAGAGTCTTCTTGAGTAACCCAAGCAAAACATCCTGCAAAACACACAATTTTATTAAAGATTCAGTGAAATATCTTCTACATTTTATGAAGCTGAAACTAGCAAAAATATGGTAAAAAAAAAAAGTACCATATGATTGCATCATGATAATGCCATTGTATTATTTTAAGCACATTGTATGTTAATACAATCTGAATGATACAGTCAATGTACCATGGTACCACTGCAGTGCTTTTTTGTAAGTGGAAACTATAAACCACTATATTTAAAAAAAAAAAAAAAAAAAAAAAAAGTATTAATGTAATGTATTAATTTCACAAGTAACAATTGCACATATAAAGTCCACATACTGTATTCAGACTCCTCTCATGGGCTTCATCCAGGATCACAATGCTGTACTGTGCTAAACTGGGGTCTGCAAGAATCTCCCTCAGCATACAACCATCTGTCAAGTATTTAACCACAGTGTCCTGAAAGAATAAAATACCAAATCGTTAAAAATAACACTGATTAATTACACCAACTTCACATACCTTGTTGGCAAAGGCTATTTTCACAAATCTTACCTAACAAATACAAATGCTATATTATTTCAATTTACATTGTGTGAAAAAGCATTTATCACTACTTGCTCTTGGTGTAAAGATGATATTTATTGCCATCTTAAAGAGCAGCTGCCTTATTTAGCCACTGCCTAAAAAAACACTTGAAAAAAGAAATAAAAAGAAATAAAGTAAAAATGTTTGTTACATTAAAGTTTTATTTTTGACAGTAGCACAATGTAAAAAAGATTTTTAAGAAAATCCTGGTAATATGGTAATATTTTTGTACTTCCCTGACATTATGTAGATTTTGATTTTAAAATCACAGCATCATATGACAGAAAGAAATATGAATGACATGCGTGTGATGTACACTGCCGTTCAAAAGTTTGGGGTCAGTAAGACTTTTCTAATGCTCTTGAAAGACGATGCTCACCAAAGCTGCATTTATTTGATCAAAAATGCAGTAAAAACAAATATTGGGAAATATTAGACTATTCATTTTTTTATATTTTAAAATAGTAATTTATTCCTGTTTAATGGCAAAGCTGAATTTTCAACATCATTCTAATGTGATGATTTGCTTCTCAAGTATTATCATTATTATAAATGTTTTCAAAAGAAGTTCAAAAGAAGAGCATTTATTTGAAACCAAGATCTTTTGTGAAATTATAAATGTCTTTAGTTATTTTTGATCAGTTAAATGCATCCTTGCGGAATAAAAATATTAATATCTTACACACACACACACACACACACACACACACACACACACACACACACACACACAAAATCTTACTGACCCCCAAAATTTGAACGGTTGTGTATTCTTGCGATTTCTGCATAGTGGTAACATACGTGTTTGTTATCTCCTACCTTTGTTGAGCAGTCATCAAAGCGCACTTGGTATCCCACCTCCTCACCCAGTCTGACCCCCATCTCATGGGACACCCTCTGGGCTACAGTGATGGCTGCAACCCTCCTGGGCTGAGTCACGCCAATCCTGCCCTTCCTGCAAAGACCTGAACAGAAACAGAGTCATCCTAAAGAGGAATGATAGATCCTGATGCAAATCCAATACACAGTAAATGAACATGCATGTCCATTAGTGGTCATGAACATACATAACGTTACCTGCTTTGTACAAATACTGAGGGAGTTGAGTTGTTTTTCCACTGCCAGTTTCACCCGTTACAATCAGGAAGGTGTTTTCCTTCACAGCCTGAATAAGTTTGTCTTTGTGCTGATAAATGGGCAGCTTTTTTGATTCATGATGCTCCGTTTCACTGCTCTTCTCTGCTTTTGACATGTCTGTCCGTTCATGTGCTATTTATCCACTCGAAATGATATTATTTCAGCTCTTGCACGACTAAAAACTCAGCAGAATATTAATATTAAGTCATATTAATGTCACAGATTCAGCTTGTTTACAAGTTGTTAGTTGGTGAGCATTTGAACTTCCATCCCTTCTTACTCACAGCTCATGAAAACAGATTAGCGCCACTTGCTGCACAGGATGACTTAAGGACGCTCTGTTCACTGAAGTTTTTCAATGGTGTCCACGAAGATCTGTATAAATTGTTATAATTCAGTATGGAGTGCATCATATTATGTATGTGCAAAATAAATGCACTAAAATATCAAATAAATACTGACAAAATAGATAAGAGTACTAAAGCTCTTCACAACTATATGGTACTGTAGTATGGGGTGCCAAAAATGAGTCGACTGCTTTGTGCTTTGTACAATACATTTGTCCTTGTCAACAGTCATTGCCTACTTGTTCAGATCATTTAGTATATGTTGATGTTGTAGTATATGTTCCTTACTGTATGGTTCCTACTTTTTCTGATAAATTAGCATATGTTGATGTGTATGCTCTGTTTATGTCGTCCTTGCTGTATCGTTCCTACTTTTTCTGATAAATTAGCATATGTTGATGTGTATGCTCTGTTTATGTCGTCCGTGTATCGTTCTACTTTTTCTGACTGTTTTGTCGTTATTGTAGTTAAACCTGGTACTTTTTTGCTATGAAAACCCTTACAAAAATGAACCATGGTTTTACTACAAATAAAACCAAAAAACCATGGTTATTGTAGTTAAACCATGGTAACCACAAATTACCCATGGTTTTGCTACTTAGCTAACCATAGTTTAACCATGGTATTTATGGTAAAACTGTGGTTATATAAATGGTAATCAATTAGCCAAAAACCATGGTTACTAGACTTTTACTACAATAAAACCATGGTTATTTTTCATAAGGGAAATTAGCATATGTTGATGTGTATGCTCTGTTTATGTTGTCCTTACTGTATCGTTCCTACTTTTTCTGATAAATTAGCATATGTTGATGTGTATGCTCTGTTTATGTCGTCCTTACTGTATCGTTCCTACTTTTTCTGAAAACCCTTACAAAAATGAACCATGGTTTTACTACAAATAAAACCAAAAAAACCATGGTTATTGTAGTTAAACCATGGTAACCACAAATTACCCATGGTTTTGCTACTCTAACCATAGTTTAACCATGGTATTTATGGTAAAACTGTGGTTATATAAATGGTAATCAATTAGCCAAAAAACCATGGTTACTAGACTTTTACTACAATAAAACCATGGTTATTTTTCATAAGGGAAATTAGCATATGTTGATGGGTATGCTCTGTTTATGTTGTCCTTACTGTATCGTTCCTACTTTTTCTGATAAATTAGCATATGTTGACGTGTATGCTCTCTGTTTATGTCGTCTTGCTATGTCTTCCCTACTGTCATCGTTACTGTCATCTTGCTGTATCATCTTTGTAATTTTGTAACTGTCATCTGTAATTTTGCAAATGTATAGAACAAAGCAGTTAACTCATTTTTGGCACAGGTGGAACCCCATACTGTAGCTATACTTCTTGTAAATGATGTAGATGTAGGCCTACATTTGTTTTTGCAACAAGTTAGATGAAATTTGATTGATGATTTGAAAAAAGAGAGATTTTTATGACTGATTATGTTCAGTTAAGATATTGGGATACAGATATTACAACTCCTTAAAATGTGAAGATCACCTGTTTTTATGACAAACCATTCTCACCAATATGTTTGCTGAACAACTGATACTAAAATGCACCAACTGCTCTTTGTAATGTGGGAGGTAGCAGGATAATCTTTGAAGCATTAATTTTTCTTTTTTTATTCAATGATTTGTTTATGTCACTTAACACTTTCAATGAAATGAAACATCAGAATTTATTGAGATATTGAACTGTTTGCAATGATTAAACTGAACAATTATACAGACTGAAACGTGGAACTGGATTCTGTGGAACTGGATTCTGTCATCATAATCTGATTTCTATTCACTGCAGTCTCCATATATTGGATTTTTAAATTGAAAATCTGCCAGAGAAATGAATAAAAATGACACAATTAAGATATTTTGGCAACAATAACTGAGTTGAAAAATATTGTAATAAACCTTGTTTCATTCAAATTACACTTTAAACAATGAACAATTACGTTTTTGTTTTTTCCGTTTTCTCCCAGCATTGCCTGGAATGGAGAGCTCTGCCTGGTTGACTGAAAAACAGATGTTTGGGTTATTTCCATTCTTAGCACATTTAATCTGTTTAAACAAACACAGACATTGTCTTACCATAGTATGGTTTTACATCTGAAGGATGACTTGCAGTTGGCTCAGGGACGGCTCTAAAAGCTGATTTTTTCACAATGAGATTTGTATCATTTATCTTATCAAATAATAATAAATAGCCCAAATCAAAACCCCACAAAAATGACGCGTCACCTCTCTGAGGATGTTGCACCTGCTGCACAGCAGATCTTTGATTTGGAGCAGGTACATCATTTTCTTGACATGAACAAATACATTTATTATTTACCAAAAATAATGAAAAAAAAAGTTCATCTGAAACAAACTTGAAAATGAAGGCTAATGCAGAATCTTAGCATTTGCACAAGTTTGTCACTAGCAGTGAATGTTGAACAGAAGAAACATACTGTACCATAAACAGTTGTAAAACCCCTTCTCAGACCTTCAGAAACAAGATCAATAGACAAACATGATTATTCTCAGTATTGTATATGTATTATATTCTGTTACTGTAAGGATTATGTTTACGTCTTTTGTGTTTTAGGGGCCGTTTACACGCAGACCTTTGAAACCGGTTTTTGAAATATAACACTATCTCCCATGTAAACTACAAAAACACAAATTTGTGAAAACAGTGATGTCATGCATATGTGTGTTCAGTCTATAGGTGCATGGTTTTTTACAAAGTGACATCACCAACTACTGGCCTGGCATAAATAATAAAGCATTTTTAGTCGTTTTCGTGCATCCGTGTGAATGAGGATCATTTTGACAATGTTGTCGTCTGTACGAGAAAACTTTTCCGTTTTTAGTACATCATTGTCGTGTAAACTGGTTTTCCCAGTTCCTGTTTTCCTGTGTTCTCATTCATTTGCTGTGTTCAAAATCGGCCCCTATACCCTCATTCACTATTCCCTACATTACTCTACTAATATAGTCCACTTGAAGGAGTGAATGAAAACGAGTAAAATCACTGAGTGCCACTTTTGTATAGTTTGTGCTTGCTGTTTATTAATAATTATTTGAAATGTAGCAAACTGGCAGCTCCAGTAGTAACGAAAAGACTTATCTTTAACTCTGCCATGGAAACTAGCATGTAGAAACCGTAGCAATTTAAAAAATCTATTAAAAAGGAATTTATACCTGTATGGTATTACGCTAAACCAGCACGGTATGTAAAATGGATGGAAGGATTGTTATTCAGCTGCGGGCAACATCTCCTGGCGAGACGCGGGAATTCATTCAGCGCGCAACTCTCACAGTGCATTATGGGTATTCTCTAGCCGTTGAGCGTACATCAGTTGTACGCTCGTTATTGTGGTGCATTGTGGGATTGAATGAGTGTACTCAATAAGGTCCACTATTTATTTGGACACCACTACAAATGGCTTTCTCCTCAAATAGTGCCCTATTTAAAGGTATGGGGTGGTTGGGGTGTGCGTTTTTCGGACACAGCCATTGTTAGTTGCCTTGGTTTCTAATTGAATTACACCTGTTCCTTCTTCTGTTGATTACCTTCCCTAGTGCATTTAAGCCCTTGGTTTTCCTCAGTTCCTTGTCTAGTGTTAAAATTGGTTGTGTGTCTGTAGTGCTTGGTTTCCCTCTGTGTTCAGTAAAAGTCAGTTTAATCGTCTTCTTGCTTGCTTCACTTGGATTGTTACAACTTTACATGTTACAGTTACATAACTTTTTTTTTTCTAAAATGTTCCAAGAAGCCCCCTAGGGGTCCTCAGACTACAGTTTGAAACTCCTGGTCTAGATAACAAACGTCAAAACAAGTGACAAACAAATAATGCTAGACCTTTTTCTCATTTGATTTTTCTTATATAATGTAAGACATTCATAGATTTTTACGTGGACCTTGTGTTTTTACAAATCCACTGGCTTGTAAGTAAAGCATTTAAGTGATGTTTCTTACCCCTGTTGTTTCTGGTTCTCTGTTCACTGCTTTCTGTGTTCTGTGTTTCCTCAGGGGTGTTATTACCTAAGAGTCAAATGGTTTTCATAAAGGTCAAGAAACTCCACAAAATGTCACTCACTAAACGTCTCTGCTCACCTTCACTCTGCACTCCATTAACAGGATTAGATTTGGACGATCTATTTGTATGCTTTTCTGTCCAAAAGAAGAGAATACTTTTATGCAGAGCTGAGTACATTAATTTGTGTAAACGCAGTAATTATTCTTTTGTGCTCACCACAACATTTTGAAATGAAGTTGAATGCAATAAAAAGGAGAATAAGCAGTCCAGCTCCAGCAACAAAGTAGAACCAGGGATTTAACTCATCAAGACTCCCTACATGGACAATTGTTGCATATTAGAGGATTTCAGCAAAATGTGAACAGTATGATGTTTATGAAACACAAACTTATAAAGGGATTAACAAATCAAAGCATTGTTGTGGCCCATAATTAATTACTTGTAAAAATGCAAACACTGGATAAAAACATGGAACTTTATATTAAGTGTCTTTAACTACTATTTACTAATCATTTGATACAATGCACTTATTGTGTACATATGTTTTTACATGGTGCTTGTATTTAAAAATACCCGCATGTAATTAATTTCTGTAATTACATCTATAACAGTGTAATTACACTGTTGACCCTTCCCTTACACCTAACCCTACCCTTACACTTACCCATACCACCACACCCATCCCTACCACTTCCTGTATCGCACATCAATAGCAGCAGAAGAGTTTTGCAACACAATAAGTACACATTACAATACAATAAGTACATTACAATTTTAGCAGTAAGTTAAAGATACCTAATATAAAGTGACCAAAAATGATAAAAAGACAGTAAAATGGCAAAGTAAAAACCTGTTTTACATCACATTATATAACTTTACATTAAAATGCTGTCAAATGTATGTTTTTTGCAAGTAAAAACTAAATGACCAAAGAATTATAGTGAAAAACAGTAAAAGACATTCCCAGAAGTGCATGCGTGCATATAAACATTTTTGTTCCTTCTTAGTTTTGTTATCAGTTATGTACATTGTGTGTTTAGTTCATATTCATCCATTATTTTAGCATCACACGTGTCACCCTGCAGGTGTTTTGTGCTGGCAATGTTTTATGAACAAGCCATTTTCACTGAATTCAGATTCATCATGTGGCTTTCATGTTGTAAAACCTATGGTAGCCATCAGTTAATTTTAATGTAAAAAAAGTAGATTGGTAAATTAACATTATATCACTTAATGATGCCATTCTGTAATACCTGGAATATTGTCACCAAATGTTTTAGTGATTTTCTCGCAACATACCTTTTTTTGTTTTACCATAAATGTTTTTTTTTGTTTTGTTTTTTTACAGTGTAGCATCTATAAACACGTGATAACTGTTCTACATTGAGATATTTGCGACAATTCCCCTAGTCACAATAAGCTCCAGATTTTTCCAATTACTGCTTACTCTCAACTGGACGCTCTGATTCTCTGATTTCCACTCTCCGGCATTCACTGCGCAGCTCACAAAAGTACGGGCCGATGTCTGAAGGCTCCAGATCATGGATGCGGATGGAGAAGTTTCCGTCTTTGAACAGAAGGGGAAAAACACTCACTTGTCTTTTAGGACTATCAAAGTAGATACTGCCATTATGCATGATCCTTAGAAGATTGGTAAAGGCTCCATTGGAAAAGTGGCTCCATGTCACTGTTTCATTGTCAAAGCTTATATTAAAGTGGCACGAGAGAAAGACTTCAGATTTCAGGGAGGCGCTGATGGTGACCTCTGTACATCTTCTGTTCCAGTGGTCCAGAGCTGAACAGTGGAAGAAGCATTAAAATATAACTATATCATATAAATATATCATATCACACAGACACACATGTTCAACTCTTAAATTGTTCTAACTAAAGAAATGCCTGGTTTATTAATCTTAAACACATCAATGTTAAAATAAAAATAAATAAAAAGTACAATATTATACTATTCTTTTGCACCATTACTGATAACATTAATAATCTAGTCAATATTATGATATCATGATTATGATATTATGTTTATGCTACATCATAATTAATAATAAATACTGGTATTTTGAACCTACCACGTGAAGACACCAAAGCACCAAAAAATATCCAAAGATGCGAAATGTACATGATGCATGTCATTCAAGTTTGCAAGACCAAGTCAGAGACAGAGATTATGTAGGCTGATGTCCTTCACATGTTATTTCCTGTGAATTCACACGCACAGCCTTTTACATGTGCCTGCGAATTCACAGCCCAAGTGACTCAACATTTACCTGTAACTGGCATATATGCTGCTAGATTACTGAAGTAACTATGAACACACAGTGAAAAATGTGCTTGGTAATACATTTGATAACATGGCTGAAGGCAGATTTTTCTTTTGCAATATTGTGCTTTGAGGTTGCAGAGTCAAACGTTTAAATAGTTTAAACACCAGGTTTGCATTTCTACTACCACATCCTGTAGCAAAATCAAAGTGTGATCAACTGAGATGCATGCCCTGTTGCAAAATTAATATGTGCATGCCAGAGAAGATTTTTGTCCAACTCGTTCACAAAGCATTTAATCACTGACATCACTGATGTCATAGGCTACAGTTTCTACTTACCTTACGACAGAAAATACATCTTGTTGGAGGTATTGCATTCATTTAGGCCTATTATATATCATTATACACTGCGAAATCACATTTACTATCACATCAAATATGCAAGTGACGGAAATGAAGATTGTGCCCCAGCTACAACAGCAGGGTTTTCCCAGTTTTAAAAGTGTACTGTGTGTATACCTTGCTTACTGCATAAGACATAGCTTATTTTAAGATCCGCTTTGCAACAACCACAACATGAGCATGTTAAAGTATAGCCGCAGTGTTTCCCCTAAATGACCTTAAAAATAACACTGGGGGTTTTAGTTTTTACTGTTGTTAGCTTTCTTTATAGTGTGCTTCAAGTTCATCTAAATAAATGAAATGTTTTATAGCAAGCTGTTTTAACATTTAATCCTTAAAACGTATTAGTATATATTTTCATGCAACTAGTAGGTTTAGCTATATAGTAGCCTACTTATTATTTAGGTACTGTTACTTATTCCGGTATTAGTGCTTATTCTTTAAATGAAATAAACTAATTTAATAATTGATTGTCTTTACAATGGAACTGAATCAACACTGAACTGACTTCAGTTGAACAAGCGTTTGCATCACTGGATAATTTTCCTGTTATCCCTATAAAGCTGCTTTGAAACAATCTGTATTTTATTAAGTGCTTTATAAATAAGGGTGGCTTGACTTAACTTGACTTTAGTGTGGGCTACCATTTTAAAGATTAGACATTAGTATTTAATCGGATAGACTAGTATTTCATTTTACATTAGGCCTACTAGAAAAGAAATCACTAGTAGGCTACTTATTTTTTTAGGTAGTAGTAACTTTTCATACCAAAGATATCAGGAACTTAATAGCCACTTGTACTTTTAAATGGGCATTTCTACTCAGAATGCAAATAATACGTTGAATATCAGTGAACCAACAACAAATAAGAGAGAGATGAGAGAGGAAATTGAATTATAAGAAATGAGAAAGAAGGTATACAACATGTCAGACGTTGTTGAATAAATTCTACCTCATGCAGTGACTGTTTACATGACTTCCTTTCAAAGCTTGAAGCTAAAAGTTCAGTAAAAGTAATTGCGTCACCTACTGGACAGAATATGCAATAGCAATATTCATGTCAAGGCAAGTCATCTTTATTTATAAGGCGTGTTATACAATACAGAATGTTTAAAAGCAGCTTTTCAGTGATAACAGGAAATGATGCATTTCAGCTGTTGTTCAGCTGAAGTCAGTTTTGGATTCCAGTAACAAATTGGTTCGATTTTTTTAGGGAAATTAATAGTCACTTAATAGCCTACGAAAGCGATCCGAATTCAGCACAAATACGTAGCGCAATAAAATATATAATAAATAAATCCAGTGGAGCATTCTATACAGTCTCAGTTGCATAATGTCGACTTTCTTGATTGGCCATAATATATGCAGGCTGCAGCCAATGGAAATGCTTCTCTGTCAGTGCACGGCGTCCTCACTGAACCAATCAGAGCTGACCACTCCATTTCAGGGATGAACCGAGATTTTGATATTTTGGCCAGAAACTGTCACTGTAATAAATGTGATAACAGAAAATTTGATATATAAATAATTTGGCTATGTGTATTAAACCTTTGTACGATCACAGCGGAACATCTGCTGCTGAGCCAGAGAGAGCAGTTGTTGATGTAACGTTAGGTATGAAACAGCATCGCAAACAGTCTTTTCAACCACATAGTATAATTATTTATTTATTAGTGTTACAATAAGTACTGGGATATAGCTCGGATATAAATACCGATCCACGGTAAGGATCAAAATGCTGACAAGCGACTGTTAAAGCTGCAGTCCGTAACTTTTTTTTTGGTTAAAATTATCCAAAATAATTTTTTGAGCAAGTACATAACCAGCCTGTGTTCAGATCTCCTTATCTTAGCCTGGTTCACAACAGTAAGCTTGTGATAACGTGTTCTAATTTGAGTGGTAAAGAAGGAGTCCCGGCTAGCATGCTATCGCATGTGAGGATGCTGCAGGTGGTGGATCATTTATAGTCTTTTTTACATTGTAAAAACAAAACATTTTTGTAAAATACAAACCCGATTCCAAAAAAGTTGGGACACTGTACAAATTGTGAATAAAAACAGAATGCAATGATGTGGAAGTTTCAGATTTCAATATTTATTCAGAATACAACATAGATGACATATCAAATGTTTAAACTGAGAAAATGTATCATTTTAAGGGAAAAATAAGTTGATTTTAAATTTTATGGCATCAACAGATCTCAAAAAAGTTGGGACAAGGCCATGTTTCCCACTGTGTGGCATCCCCTCTTCTTTTTATAACAGTCTGCAAACGTCTGGGGACTGAGGAGACAAGTTGCTCAAGTTTAGGAATAGGAATGTTGTCCCATTCTTGTCTAATACAGGCTTCTAGTTGCTCAACTGTCTTAGGTCTTCTTTGTCGCATCTTCCTCTTTATGATGCGCCAAATGTTTTCTATGGTGAAAGATCTGGACTGCAGGCTGGCCATTTCAGTACCCGGATCCTTCTTCTACGCAGCCATGATGTTGTAATTGATGCAGTATGTGGTCTGGCATTGTCATGTTGGAAAATGCAAGGTCTTCCCTGAAAGAGACGACGTCTGGATGGGAGCATATGTTGTTCTAGAACTTGGATATACATTTCAGCATTGATGGTACCTTTCCAGATGTGTAAGCTGCCCATGCCACACACACTCATGCAACCCCATACCATCAGAGATGCAGGCTTCTGAACTGAGCGCTGAGAACAACTTGGGTTGTCCATGTCCTCTTTAGTCCGGATGACATGGCGTCCCAGTTTTCCAAAAAGAACTTCAAATTTTGATTGGTCTGACCACAGAACAGTTTTCCACTTTGCCACAGTCCATTTTAAATGAGCCTTGGCCCAGAGAAAACGCCTGCGCTTCTGGATCATGTTTAGATATGGCTTCTTTTTTGACCTATAGAGTTTTAGCCAGCAACGGCGAATGGCACGGTGGATTGTGTTCACCGACAATGTTTTCTGGAAGTATTCCTGAGCCCATGTTGTGATTTCCATTACAGTAGCATTCCTGTATGTGATGCAGTGCCGTCTAAGGGCCTGAAGATCACGGGCATCCAGTATGTTTTTCGGCCTTGACCTCTTACGCACAGAGATTGTTCCAGATTCTCTGAATCTTTGGATGATATTATGCACTGTAGATGATGAGAACTTCAAACTCTTTGCAATTTTTCTCTGAGAAACTCCTTTCTGATATTGCTCCACTATTTTTGGCCGCAGCATTGGGGAATTGGTGATCCTCTGCCCATCTTGACTTCTGAGAGACACTGCCACTCTGAGAGGCTCTTTTTATACCCAATCATGTTGCCAATTGACCTAATAAGTTGCAGATTGGTCCTCCAGCTGTTCCTTATATGTACATTTAACTTTTCCGGCCTCTTATTGCTCCCTGTCCCAACTTTTTGGAATGTGTAGCTCTCATGAAATCAAAATGAGCCAATATTTGGCATGACATTTCAAAATGTCTCACTTTCAACATTTGATATGTTATCTATATTCTATTGTGAATAAAATATAAGTTTATGAGATTTGTAAATGATTGCATTCCTTTTTTTGTTCACAATTTGTACGGTGTCCCAACTTTTTTGGAATCGGGTTTGTACTAAACATAACATTTCAACCCTTTAACAATTGTTTAAGTGATGAATCAATCTTATATTTAGATACATTATTATCCAAATTGATTTGATTTTTAGAAAGCACGTTAGCTTCCATTTCCTTTAAAACCTTTACTTGTGTTTAATAATTGTTGATTTTCAAAGCACTAAGCTGAGAGGCTGCCATCAAAAATATTCTACAGTTTTCTTTAACCTGAGGACAAATGTTTTTAAAATGTTTGTTTGTGCTGTTAAATTCCACATATGCAGATTCCCACACCATTGGCCAAAATTACACAGATAATTATCTCCAAGCAGAGATTCTGTTGAATGAAGAGTTTGTGCCACACATAATTCATAAAAGTTGTTAATTTGTCTTTCATGTGCCTATCTTGGCACTCATGTATGGGGAAAACATGTAATATGTTCATTGTTATTACAGTTTATAGAAGATTTTATATCTGAAAAGTCATTGAAAGCACAAAATTAAATTAAAATCTTCACAACTAGAGTTCTGCAGTGAAGAACATGACTCTGGAGAATATGACAAAACTGTCTTTAATCCAATGATCCAGAACAAGAATATTCAGAAGAACTAGCAATAACTTAAAAACTCAGACGACAGAACAATCAACTGAGGAACCAGGCAGGGAATCATGAGAAATGACTCACATGTAAATGTAATTAGTAACTAATGGAACTAACTAGGGATTAATCAAGACTAACTGAACTGAACACAAGAGACAAACACATGGGAACAAAAGGCAAACAAGACTGATCCTGACACCTACAAAAAAGCTGTTTTTTCTCAGCTTCCTGACTCTCAAATAGCCAATAAACAACCTATTTCAGAAATTGTAGACAAATATGGCTAAAATAAAGAGGAGCTGACATGCATTTAATATACAGTAGCCTAAATATTGTACAGATGAACAGTGTTCCTGTTTGTTTGCATTTAAATGATTTGTGCACATCACTTACAAATACTGACAAATAATTTCAAAGGAAGTTCATTTTACATATGTGAAACCAATAAATGAAAATAGAAAAACATTTCAAAACAGATGACATGATTTATAATCTGTTATAGGGAATCCTGTTTTTATTTCCCACTGTTATCAGCATCTCGTCGATTGCAGCGTCTTGCCTGGTTGACTGAAACAAGCTTGTAAGTTATTCTCGGCCTTATGATAGAAACATTTCCACAAACATAAATAATATCTTACCATATATTGCCGAGTCATTTGGATCTGGAGTTCTGGATGCTGATAAAAATAAATAATACATTTTAGCTTGCTAATTTTATAATTAGTATTGATCTTAATTAGCATATTTGAGCTCAATTATTTAAATTTGGCTTGAAGAATCATGTTTTTGAAAAACAAAAGAGTATGACGTATGTTAGTTGTAACACACATGGTTTAACACTTTCCACACATGCCAGGATGACGAAACTTGAAACTCAACTGTATTTACTATTTGCCATATCAACACTAGAAAAAATTGCGCCAAAATTAAGAAATCTTTGGAAGATATCACTGAACATTTAACCATAGCAAAAGTACATTTCTTACTTAAGTTTATTTTTCATCTCTGTTGTTTTGTGTTTATTTAAAATAAGACAAATCTGATATTATTTTAATCTTATATCTGTTATTTAACAGTTGAGATGGTTCTTTAATGCTGATCTAACAGCAGAAGACACGAGCCGTGGTTTAAATCCTAGTTGCTCAGGTGGGTTGTGTTGAAACACTGCGTTACACTGAGCCCCTATTAGAACTATGCTATTACACTCACCTAAAGGATTATTAGGAACACCATACTAATACTGTGTTTGACCCCGTTTCGCCTTCAGAACTGCCTTAATTCTACGTGGCATTGATTCAACAAGGTTGGCCCATATTGATAGGATAGCATCTTGCAGTTGATGGAGATTTGTGGGATGCACATCCAGGGCACGAAGCTCCCGTTCCACCACATCCCAAAGATGCTCTATTCTGGTGACTGTGGGGGCCATTTTAGTACAGTGAACTCATTGTCATGTTCAAGAAACCAATTTGAAATGATTTGAGCTTTGTGACATGGTGCATTATCCTGCTGGGAGTAGCCATCAGAGAATGGGTACATGGTGGTCATAAAGGGATGGACATGGTCAGAAACAATGCTCAGGTAGGCCGTGGCATTTAAACGATCCCCAATTGGCACTAAGGTGTAATGATAGGCAAGGGGAGGGAATCAGTTGCGGGATAAAGTTTATTTAAACTGAAGTAAGTAAGTACAGATGACCGAAGAATCTTGTAGCAGGATAGCAGTAACAGTCACTGTGCAGCGTAACTAAGGCAGGCAGGATGAAGAGGTGCGATCCGCAGGGCTGGATAGAAACTCAATGGTGGCGGGGAAGCTTGGGAAGGGGAGACAGGAAACAGAGCCAGGACCCAGAGAAACTCGATAAGGAACGACAAATGGCGCAGCGTCTTGATGGTAGCAGAAGATGAAGCGCAGGGACTCAGACCAGGGAGAGAGGTGAGCTGGGGAGACAAAATAAAAGGGGAAAAAAACCAGGGACAAACAAAAGCTAAACGAGAAGGCAGCAACAAAGAAAACGACTAGGAAAGAAAAGGGAAAAAATAGCTAAAGGGAAAACCCAAGAAACAAATGCGAGGAAAAATAAATTCTGACTAAGATCAGACACAAACCAGAGCTAGGATAAGCTAGAAATGCTAGAAAACACGAGACGAGAGCCAGGGTGAACTGAAAAACAGCAATACGATCTGGCACAGGACAGAGAGTGAGAGGGAAATATAAAGGGTGACAAACGAACAAGGAACAGGTGTGAGCCATGAGAGTAACGAGGTAACAAGGGGGTGGGGAAAACAAGGCACATGACACAACAGCAAAGAGATCAAGACAAACACCAACAACTAGACAGGCACCCTGACACTAAGGGGCCTAAAGTGTGCCAAGAAAACATCCCCCACACCATTACACCACAACCACCAGCCTGCACAGTGGTAACAAGGCATGATGGATCCATGTTCTCATTCTGTTTACGCCAAATTCTGACTCTACCATCTGAATGTCTCAACAGAAATCGAGACTCATCAGACCAGGCAACATTTTTCCAGTCTTCAACTGTCCAATTTTGGTGAGCTTGTGCAAATTGTAGCCTCTTTTTCCTATTTGTAGTGGAGATGAGTGGTACCCGGTGGGGTCTTCTGCTGTTGTAGCCCATCCGCCTCAAGGTTGTGCGTGTTGTGGCTTCACAAATGCTTTGCTGCATACCTCGGTTGTATTGAGTGGTTATTTCAGTCAAAGTTGCTCTTCTATCAGCTTGAATCAGTCGGCCCATTCTCCTCTGACCTCTAGCATCAACAAGGCATTTTCACCCACAGGACTGCCGCATACTGGATGTTTTTCCCTTTTCACACCATTCTTTGTAAACCCTAGAAATGGTTGTGTGTGAAAATCCCAGTAACTGAGCAGATTGTGAAATACTCAGACCGGCCCGTCTGGCACCAACAACCATGCCACGCTCAAAATGGGTGCAAAGGGTGAATAATAACTGAGAGTCAATGTTCAGAAATTATTACTAACTATATAGCTGTATTTAGCGATGTGTTAGTTTATTTTTAATTATTAAAAAATGCCATTATTTTATTAAAAATAATAATAATAATTGTATTTTATTGACAAAATATTTTAGTTTGTCTTGATATTTTTTTGATTATATCAGGTAACATTTTAAGCTGTCATATGCTCATGTTACACTGTACCCCACCTATGGGGCATGTTGTCACATTTCACTTCCATTCTTTCGGGTAAATCAAGAAAAAGTATACACTGTATTAATGAAATAAAACAACATATTTGTACTAGACGTGTGAAATTAATGTGGGAAAAAATAAATACTCTGAACCCCAAGTGGATTTACACAAACTGTGACAGTCAAAAAGTGTTAGGTTGTGCCCCGCTCTCCCCTATTTATTGTTTGCGTACCTCCTCACGAAACTAATCATCAGGGCTGACCACTTCAGGTATATTTAGTGGGATGAAATGAGATTTTGGCTGAAAATATTTACAGAAACCGTTATTTTAATAAATGTGATAACAGAAAATGTTTGATAGGGATAAAGCTGCATTTACGTAATCTTATTCCTAAATGACAATTCATTCAGCTATGCCTAAACCTTTACGATCACTGCGGAGCAGTCAAATCTGCATGGCACTGCCGCTGATCCAGAGAGAGCAGTTGTCATGTATTGATAAAACATTTCAAAACAGATGACATAATTGATCTTTAATAGGGAATCCTGTTTTAATTTCCCACTGTAATTTCTTCGATTATGCCATAAATTATCTTACCATGTCCATATACTGTCATGATAGAGTCATTTGGATCTGGAGTTCTGAATTCTGATAAAAAAAAAAAAACATTTTAGCTTCTTAATTAGCATATTTGAGCTCGATTATTGCCTATCAATGCCTCTCTGTTGGATAGAAGTTTGACTTATAGAATCATGTTCTTGAAAAACGTCTCGGTTACGTATGGTAACCCTCGTTCCCTGAAGGAGGGAACGGAGACGTACGTTGGACGTCACCGATGAATTGGGATCACTTCAGGGAGCCCCTATCAGCTTCGAGATCTAGAGAACAGGCCAATGAGAATTGGCGTGCGAGATTTGCATCTCGCACTCCACCCCGCAGTGCGGGTATAAACGGAAGCGTTCCTTTTCAGTCGGTCACGTTCGACGTACGTCGGACGTCACCAACGAATTGGGATCCCTTTGGAACATGCCACAGTTGCTACCACTTCCAGCGCCCTGAGAGAGCCCCTCAGACCCCGGCTGTTCCGGGCGGGGAAATTCACGCAGGGAGAGTCAGCTGCTGTTCCGCAAGACCCACTCAGCAGACTATTGGATAACTCTGGGAAAGCGTGCCCCGGGGGGCCGCTGCGGAAGCCACATCATGCCCGGAGGGAGTTACCATGTGGAGAATACACGTATGGACTGGCCGTGGGCAGTGGATGGAGTCTGGGGCGGCAAAAAGATCTACCTGCACGGCCCCAAAGCGACTCCAGATCAGCTGGACCACCTGGGGATGGAGTCTCCACTCTCCCGGGAGCACTGGCTGTCGTGAGAGCTCGTCGGCCGCACGATTGAGCAGGCCCGGAATATGAATGGCATGAAGCGACCTCAGATGCTTCTGACTCCATAGGAGGAGATGGCGGGCGAGTTGTGACATGCGACAGGAGCGTAAACCACCCTGTTTGTTGATGTACGCAACGGCCGCAGTGCTGTCCGTACGGACCAGAACGTGCTTGCCTCTGAGCGGCGTTTTGAAGCGGCTGAGTGCAAGACGAACTGCTAATAACTCCAGGCAATTGATATGCCATTGCAGTTGGGGCCCCGTCCACAGATCCGATACTGCAAGCCCGTTGTACGTGGCACCCCAGCCGGTGGATGAGGCATCCGTGGAGACAACAGCATGGAGACACTTGTTCTAGAGGCACTCCTGCCCGTAGAAGTGAAGGGTCCGACCACGGGCTGAAGGTTTGGCGGCATCTCGGCGTCACTTGGACACGGAGAGATCCACTGCGCCACGCCCATCTCGGGACCTGGATCTCGTGGAGCCAGCGTTGAAGCGGTCTCATATGAAGCAATCCCAGCGGCGTTACTGCGGCTGCGGATGCCATATGCCCCAGGAGCCTCTGAAAATGTTTCAGTGGTACCACTATCCTGCGTTTGAACGAATTCACACAGTTCAACACTGACTGGAGGCCTCGGTGAGGCGCGCCGTCCGGGCGACCGAATCTATCTCCATCCCGAGAAAAGAGATCCTCTGCGAGGGGCAGAGTTTGCTCTTCTCCCAGTTGACCTGAAGTCCCAAATGGCAAAGGTGACGGAGCACCATGTCGCTGTGTTCGCACAATTGCTCTCGCGACTGGGCAAGGATCAGCCAGTCGTCGAGGTAGTTGAGAATGCGAACACCACGCTCCCTCATGGGAGCAATGGCCGCCTCCGCAACTTTCATGAAGACACGGGGTGACAGGGCCAGCCCGAAGGGTAGGACCTTGTACTGATATGCTCGTCCATAGAATGCAAAGCGTAGGAACGATCTGTGTCGAGGGAGAATCGAGACATGAAAGTATGTGTCCTTCAGGTCGATCGCTGCAAACCAATCTTGGGGACGGACCCACCTGAAGATGCGTTTCTGCGTTAATATCCTGAACGGCAGCCTGTGAAGGGACTGGTTCAGAAGTCGCAGATCCAAGATCGGTCGTAACCCGCCGCTTTTCTTGGGCACAATGAAGAAGCCGGTCTTCATATCGGCTGGAGGGACCGGCTCTATCGCGTCCTTCGCCAGTAGGACTCCGATCTCCGCCTGGAGCACAGGGGCATTCTCCTTCGACACGGAGGTGAAGTGAATGCCCCTGAACTTGGGGGGACGCCGGGCGAACTGAATCGCATAGCCGAGTCTGATAGTATGGATGAGCCAGCGAGACATGCTGGGAAGCGCTAGCCAGGCTCCCAGGAACCGTGCAAGCGGGACCAACGGCACCACAGACAAGGGGCAGCGCAGCGGCATGCAGGGACCCGACACGGACAGCATGGTAGCGGCCCAAGGTGGGGTCTGAGTGTGTTGTGCAACACTTACCTGCTTCCGCTGAGGTTGTGCGCGAGTGTGGGGAGCCCGCTTGTGTGCGTCCCAGACACAGCCGGCACCCCCTGCTGGCGATAGGAGAGGCACCTGAGGGTGACGAGGCATGGAAGCGTCGAACACCGCCAAGCGCACTCTCCTGGCACCCAGAGGTATTGGAACTGCTCTTTAGAATTTGGGTACCACTGGTTGTATTTGACACCAGTGGCGGAACAGAATTTACCAATGATTCTCCACCCGGCCCTCCTCCGGGGAAGAGCAGCTCTTAACCAAATCCGGGTGACCCGTCCCCACTGACTGGCAGCTGAGACCGGTGGCATCGTAGGACCGATGCCCATGGCGACGAGCAGACTGAGGGGTCGCCGATGGTGTTTCTGGACATCGCCTGGCCGAGGGCCAGCGCTGTGACTTTAAATATAAAACGGTCACTGTGTGCAGCTCAACCTCAGCTCAGAACTACCCTTATGCACAAAGAGTGCTGGGCAGAGGCGGCCTGCCAGTGGCACTGCCACCCCACCCGATGAGGGTAGTGAGAGAGAGGAAAACTTTATACAGGCTATGGCCCCTTTGGCGTTCCATTTTCTGGTGCCAAGCGGTTCCACACTGCTAAAGCTTTCCAATGCACATCCGGGAAAAAGGCAAGGGGGCGGGCAAGGCGATTTATGCGTTGCGCTATGCCCCAGCCACCCGAGGAAGCATGACTGTCAAGTATGAATCTGATTCAGCATGAAACATCCACTATTATAGTGGGAATCTCAGCCTCATCTTCATTTTCAACACATAACAGCCCTCTCGCCGATGCAGCGATTGACATCTGTCCTCTGCTAGAGCCCCAAATGAAACGCTAGGTCCCTGTCTTTTAATAATTTTTTTAGGACCAGCAATCCCACTTGCAAGCTGCCAGCAGGCATGTGAGATAGTGAGCGTGGCCGTGAGACGGCACACGGCGCACCAGACACTCAAACCCTTATGAAAAGGGTAAGATGAACAACGCGCCGACGTGGTCATGCTCTCATGAGAGAACATGAACCACCCACGAACACAGTCTCAGCATGCTGCGATGCGCTAGAGGAGTGGGGGGCCCACGGAGATGTGCTCGGCAGGGAAGCCCCTCTGTAATCCTCAGGTCACCCAGGCTTATCAGCCAAAGTAGCCCCTTTTCTGGTGCACCAGAAAAGACACTAGATCAGGGTATAAGCGAAGGGACTCAACGCCGTTTGAGGTTTCATAGTCTCGACCGCGCATCTAGACTGCCGAGTGACGCGCGCTGGGTTGCCGTGAAAACCCGCACTGTCAGCCGGCAGCTAGACGGCAGACGGCACGCTGAACACTCAAACCCTCACGGGGAAGACAATCAGGGAGCTCGCGGCTGCCGCTGATCGTGCCATCTCTCTCAGCACTCAAAGAAGCTTCTTCTGTCGTTCTCTCTCTTTCTCTCTGCTGAAGCAGGAACAGTCTTCTTCATCAACACCGTGTTCGGCTCCGAAGTGAATGACAAAGGTGCACTGCATTTCGCTTCCGTTTATACCCGCACTGCGGGGCGGAGCGCGAGATGCAAATCTCGCACGCCAATTCTCATTGGCCTGTTCTCTAGATCTCGAAGCTGATAGGGGCTCCCTGAAGTGATCCCAATTCGTTGGTGACGTCCGACATACGTCGAATGTGACCGACTAAAAGGGAACAAAAGAGTATGACATCTCATATATTTATTGTTTGATAGCAAATAATTAATTAAATGAAATGAAATTGCATATTTTGTATAAACATATCAACTGGCATAAGTGGCATTAATAAATCTATCAATCCATTCTTCAGAAAAACAAACAAACCAAGATCTTAAAATCTCATTCACATAATTTTTTACTGAATTTACCTTCATGGTGTTCTTCATTAATAGAGCAAGAGGATGATCTCATATATCTCATACAACAGTTCTGTAAGCCTGAATATTATTATAGAGTCAGTTTATCGTTTGTCTAAATACTGGTTAATTATATTTTCACGTTGGATAATAAATAAAAGTATAAAGCTCACCACTGCGTTTAAAAACAATAAAAAGAAGAGTGAAAAATCCGGCTCCAGCAAAAAATAATAACCAGGACTTAAGATAAGAGTTCAACTCCACAGTTTCTGTGCAACAAATAGAAATGTTGTGTTATATAAATGTAAAATTATTCAGTATATTTTGTCATAATTTAATTTTGTATCTTTTTAATTTGAAAGACTTTCCCATGCAGGGACTGAACTTACTCTCAACTGGACGCTCTGATTCTCTGATTTCCACTCTCCGGCATTCACTGCGCAGCTCACAAAAGTACGGGCCGATGTCTGAAGGCTCCAGATCATGGATGCGGATGGAGAAGTTTCCGTCCTTGAACAGAAGGGGAAAAACACTCACTTGTCTTTTAGGACTATCAAAGTAGATACAGCCATTATGCATGATCCTTAGAAGATTGGTAAAGGCTCCATTGGAAAAGTGGCTCCATGTCACTGTTTCATTGTCAAAGCTTATATTAAAGTGGCACGAGAGAAAGACTTCAGATTTCAGAGAGGCGCTGATGGTGACCTCTGTACATCTTCTGTTCCAGTGGTCCAGAGCTGAACAGTGGAAGAAGCATTAAAATGTGACTGATTCAACTTTTCATCCCTCACAGGTAAAGCTATAGGTATGGAGATTGAAGACACATTTCTATCTATATCTTACCATTGGAAGACACCAGAGCACCAATAAATATCCAAAGCTGTAAAATGTATGCCATATTTGTCAAGCAAGATGTCTTTGACAGTCATCAACAACTAACGGTAGCCTCATTCAAATAACCGTGTTAAGTCTATTAGTCAGTTGATATTTCCGGTAAAAGCATGCACACACACACATTGCTTTTCATGCTATATGGGGCAAGGTGTGATTTCTCAACACAACCATTTATACCTGTGAAAAAGTATGAGTGTATATTTTTTCCACTGACAGTGAACACGTGGGGGTTGGGGGGTGGTTGGGGGAACTCTTAGAGGAAACTCTGTCTAACCACAGAGTTTCCTCTAAGCATATTTGAGATTTACTTCCTTGTTTGAGGGGTCCCAGAAGCCCATAAACTGTGCATGTAATAAAAATAAGTAATTTTAAAATGTATCTGTTCAGACAAAAAATTCACAACTAGCCTTTAAGACATAACCTACTATGTTTGCTAGGATACTCACCAAGACGGGCATGTTGACATAATTGTTGTGTGAATTTGTCTGTTCAAGTGCAAGACTTGAAAGAGAGCTCAATATTTGCAAGTTCTCTTCCGCATCTTGCTCTTGAATGTTTACAAGGCAAGGCTTAAATGAGTTTAATTTAAACACAAATAGCAACTTGTGCTTTTTGGGTCTCACCTGCGCTTAGCACGCTATCAAAACCCGGATGATGGCGGCGTAAAGACTGGGTCATGTTCGAGCATACGGCACTCGGGTGGGTGGAGAACGGTACAATTTGTTTTTTTACTGAAAACTGTTACACCCCTACTATACATGTATTTTTTTTAAATAATTAAATGATCCGTGCATATCTTTTTTTTTTTTTTTTTTTTTATTCATGTGCCCTCATAATCTTTAATCAAAATAACTTCTCCCGCTTACAGCGACTTCTCCTGTGATGATGTGTTTAATGGCATTAATGGCCTACAAGTTTGCGCTGAACTGTTTCTGTAAAAAAAACTGTACGCACATGTACACATGTACATGTACACAAATATGTTACGGCCATAACCAGCGAATAAGGCTCATTAACCAAATTAAATCAAACAGCTGATTCGGACCAAACACACGAGTCAATCACCGACACGGAATAACAATTCAAGACGCCATGTACGCCTTCTTGTTACTTTCAATAGTACATAGTTTTTTTTTTTTTTTTTTTTTTTACAATTCTTTTTCAGTTTGTCTTATACCCCTAACCATTCCATTTTCTACAGCCATATGAGTGTGATTATATATATAGACAAAATTAATGGAGGTCAATGGGACATGTTCACGTGGCCTTACCCTGAATTTTGTGCTGTTTAGTTGTTGGTTGTGGTCATGTTCAACTGCCTGCAGCACATTCTCCAGGTGCTGCTCCTTCCTTACCACTGCGACAAAGTTGGATGTGAGCTTGATGCCACGCTCTGCACAGTCATTGACCACGTTCATTGCATGCACATTGACCTCACTTTTTTTGAACGCAACATTGGTCACCCATTCCTTCACATCGAGAGACATAAATTCTGGATCAATGTGCAATTGGTGCATCCCAAATCAGCAATCCTTATTGGCGAGGTCAGCCAAGCTGGTGGTTGGCAAGAGGGTGGGGAACTTTGGCTTGCCAAAGCCAGTGCCAAAGCGCTGCTTAGGGATGTGCATGTGGAGATCAGCGGGCAAGTGCACGCTTGTCATCATTGGGCACCTTGCTGCTGAAGAGAGCCAGGGGTAGCATCTCACCTGTCAGGTACCAGCGATGCCTCTCCAGTGCCTTGATCGCTTATGCTGCAATGCCCTCATCTACAGCCTTGTATGCCTGCAGGTGGTGGTAGAGTGTCAGGTCATTCCAGGCAGCATCTACAGCTTTCTCTCAGGTCAATCACCACTTTGCATAGATGTGTGTAATGAAAATGGCAAATGCCCGAATCTTCGGCACCTGCTGCCGTGTGGTGATTGTGCCCTGGGGAAGCAACGCAATGTGCTGCTCCATCAAAGCCAGCTTAAGAGTATAGAGCAGCTTGGCCATCCATCGTGCCTTGTGGAGCACTCCCGGTCGTTGGAAGGTCACTGCAGTCTGCTCTTCACCATCTGCATCCAGAAACACAAGACACAGCTGCACAAACTCATGGTAGTCACCTCGGTTGTGGTCAGTGACTTGACAAGTTCAGCATGTAAATTGCCCAGGAGTGGTTGCTCAGTGTTGCCAGGAATGTAGTGGGACCATTGGCTGCTGGATTCTTGTGGTAACAGGTTCCATTTCTCTCAGACGTGTGAACAAGGTAACCTCTGGCGTGCGTGATGACTCCACCTTCAGGTCTGTGAAAACCTGGTTCAGGAGGACCTCACCAATGTGGTGCCGGCACCCAGACCAAAGCAGTTGTCTGCCCAGTGAGAGCTGTATGGCAATGCAGGCTGCTGTGAGATGGCCAGTGTTTGACACAGTGGTGCCAAATGCCATGTTGACAACCTGGTCAGTGCAGCACCAGTCCTGCAGCAACTTGCATGTCAACCGGGCAATGATCACTCCACATGCCTCACTGGTCTGCTTCTTATACACAGAGACACCAAGCAGTTTCAGCCGCTCTGCATCTCCAACCACCACTGTAAGACGCTCCTCCAATTGACGCACATTGCTGAGCATTGGTGTTAACTTGCTGTCCCAGTGTAGGGTGCACAATGGAGGTGGTGTCCACTGCTTGTGCTGTTCCTCACTGATTGTCTCCAGCACTTGGTGTCTTGCTTGGTCAGCTTTTGCATAAGATGCAGAGAGATGTGTACATTCACCGCCTGACTCTGCAACAAGGCCACGCGTGAAGACAGCCTGTTGCATTGGTGACATCTTCAACCTTGAAGCCATTCAAGATTCAAGATTCAAGAGTTTTATTTGTCACATACACAGTTATATACAGAATATACAACCGGCAGTGAAATGTAAACAGGTCCGCTCCATGGACAGTGCAAATTCACAGTTAAAATGTCAAAATGGCGCCGCTGTGTTTGGTCGCCGTTCAGGTCGCTCCTCGAAGACTGTGCTTTTATTTACTATTTTACTTTCTTTTACTCTCAGTTTTTACAAACTTATCATCTGCATTGATCTACTACGACAGCAAAACTCTTTTGGACATTGGTTACCTCTACACTGGACTGTTTCAGGACACTTTCGCCGATCCTCTGTGGCCATCTGAGATTCTTATAGCGCCGAGTTGAACAATGGCCAGAGCCAGCGGCGTAGAACAAAGAAACACCGTGGGAAACGTGCTGGTATCCGTAACAGACTGAGAAAAGGGCATTCAGACCTCCTCTCCCGAGCATTCTTCTAGCAAATGTTCAATCCTTGGAGAATAAGATGGACGATCTTAGAGCCAGGATAAGTTTTCAACGGGACATGAGAGACTGTAACATCTATTGTTTGTCCGAAACATGGCTCACGCCCGTGGTCCCGGACACAGCTGTGACGCCGTCGGAGAACTTCTCTGTTTTTCGGATGGACAGAACAGCCGAGGCCGGTAAATCCAAAGGCGGTGGAGTGTGTTTCATGATCAACAAGAAATGGTGCGATCCCAGGAACATCACCATTCTCTCGCGGTCCTGCTCACCTCATCTGGAACATTTAACAATCATCTGCCGCCCATTCTATCTGCCTAGGGAGTTTTCTGCGGTTGTCGCGACCGCCGTTTACATCCCACCGCAGGCAGACACAGCGCTGGCTTTATCTGGCCTTCATGATGTTGCCAGCGGCGTCATAAACCAACATCCCGACGCGGCATTCATTGTCGCGGGCGATTTTAACAAAGCAAACCTAAAGAAAGTCCTGCCAAACTTTCATCAGCACGTCTCCTGCCCCACACGAGGAGCAAACACACTGGATCACTGCTACTCTCCGTTTAAGAACGCCTATAAAGCGCGGTCACTTCCAGCGTTTAACAAATCGGATCATGCCGCCATTTTCCTCACTCCCGAATACAAACAAAAGCTCCTCCAGGAACCCCCGGTGAGGCGGGAAGTTAAGCGTTGGTCAGCCCACTCAGAGACCGCGCTACAGGCAGCTCTGGGCGATGTGGATTGGGACATGTTCGGCGAGTTCAGCTGGCGTGGCGAGTTCACAGACGTGGCGCTTTGCTTCATCAACACGCTTACAGAGCAAGCCACGCAAACAATAACAATAACGTCCTTCTCAAATCAGAAACCGTGGGTGGACAATTCAATCCAGCGCGGCAGTGAGCGCACGCACTGCTGCTTACAACGCCGGTCTCCTATCGGGGAATATGAATGAATACAGATCGTCCTGCTATGCTCTCAGACGAGCAGTTAAAGCCGCAAAACTCCGTTATAAAGACCGAGTGGAGTCTCATTTCCAACTCAACGACTACGCGGCGCATGTGGCAAGGTCTGAGGTCCATCTGCTCCTTTGGATCTAAATCCTCTGCAGAGGCAAGCGTTGATCCGTTGCTCGTGAGCGAGTTAAACTCTTTCTATGCTCGCTTTGACTGTAACCGCGGCAGCGCGACTCCGCCAAGTGGCGCGTTAGAGAAATTACTCAGAGCAGCAACAATCACGTGATCTCTGTCTCGGAGGATGAAGTTCGGAGAGCACTCAAGCGTGTGGACGTCAGGAAAGCTGCTGGGCCGGATGGTATTTCAGGTCGTGTTCTGCGGTCCTGTGCTGATCAGCTCACCGGGTTGTTTACATCTATCTTTAATGAGTCCTCGCTACATCTGTGGTCCCCACCTCCTTCAAAAATCCACCATCATCCCTGTCCCTAAGAACAGTAAACCCTCTTGCCTAAATGACTATCGTCCAGTGGCTCTCACGTCTATAGTCATGAAGGTCTTTGAGAGACTCATTAAAAACACCATTTGCGCCTTCATTCCTGACACTTTGGACCCTCTTCAGTTTGCCTATCGTCCCAATAGATCGACTGAAGATGCCATCTCTCATGTCCTCCACTCCTCCCCTCACTCACATCGACAGCAAAGTGGGAACTACGTAAGACTGCTATTTATTGACTATAGCTCAGCCTTTAACACCATAGTTCCCACCAAGCTAACCTCCAAACTCCTGGATCTCGGCCTGAATCCTTCTCTCTGCCACTGGATTGAGGACTTCCTCACTGGCAGGCCTCAGGTGGTGAGAATAGGCCAGTCCACCTCCACCTCCATCACCCTGAGTGTGGGAGCTCCACAGGGCTGTGTCCTGAGCCCCTGCTCTACTCTCTCTACACGCATGACTGTTTGTCCACACACAGCTCCACCTCTATCATCAAATTTGCTGATGATACTGTTGTCCTGGGCCTCATTTCCAACAACAATGAGACGGCATACTTGGACGAGGTGGAGCATCTAACATCATGGTGCCAGGACAACTGTCTCTCTCTCTGAATGTTGGCAAGACCAAAGAAATGATTGTGGACTTCAGGAAGAGACAGCAACGGACATACTCCCCCTCATGATCAGCGGGTCACCAGTAGAGAGAGTGAGCAGCTTCAAGTACCTGGGAGTAAACATCTCCGAGGACCTGACCTGGACTGCTCACATTCAGACACAGGTGAAAAAAAAGCCAGGCAAAGACTGTACCACCTGCCCAGCTGAGGAAATTCAGGGTTTCACCAGCTATCCTGAAAACTTTCTATTTAGGGCGATAGAAAGTGTTTTAACTCAGTGCATCACAGCGTGGTATGGGAACAGCACCAGTCATGACCGCAAAGCCCTGCAAAGAGTAGTGCGCTTATCCAAGCGTATCTCAGGTCAGCTCTCCCGTCTCTGCAGGACGTCTACACCAAACGCTGCAAAGGTAGAGCTACCAAGATCATCAAGGACTCTAATCACCCTGCAAACCCTCATTTCACGCTGCTACCATCTGGTAGCGCTTCCAGCCTGATGGCCAAAACTGAGAGACTCAGGAGGAGCTTCTTCCCCAGGCCATCAGACTCCTGAACTCAGTCACTTAACATCACGTGACTTCACGTCCAGGATAAACATCGATACACTGACATTGCACTGCACTTTCTGTTCTCGTTGTTACTGTGTAACAACCTGTCATAAACCTGTTTGCACATTATACTCTTTATACATTTGTTAACCACATATTTATAAGTCTACAGTTTACTCACTGCAAAGTCTACTTCAATTATTTTATTCCACTTTATCCTTATTTGTTACCTTTTTTTCTCTTGACTTGATTATTTATAATTCTACAGATATAGACATATATATATATATATATATATATATATATATATATATATATATATATATATATATATATATATATATATATATATATATAGATAGTACTTTTTTATATCCTATTTCTATTATAATTTCTTCCTTGTGTTTTTAACTGTGAATTTGCACTGTCCATGGAGCGGACCTGTTTACATTTCACTGCCGGTTGTATATTCTGTATATAACTGTGTATGTGACAAATAAAACTCTTGAATCTTGAATCTTGAATCTTGAATCTTAAAAACACAAGGAGGAAATGAAAGCTGCGAGCAGCGATGACGGGCCCAAGCCGGTGGCTTCGGGGAAACTGTGCACGACAGGCAATATGCATTTAAACAGGAGAATTTAAAAAATATATATATTTTAAATATGCCACATTTACCGCAGCAGCTGGTGCCACTATGAGCACAAGCCACACCCATGATGTCATTGAAATATAGATTAATTTTATCGTCATAGGATATAATAGGTCACTTTCAAATATTTGCAAAGTTATCTTTTGCAGCTCAAAAATTCGAAAGTCCAGAAGGCCAGTATTTAATTCAAGGCATTTGTATAGTTTTTTTAAAACTTTTTGTTCACACTAAAGTGATAGTTATTTGTGATAGCCTATGATATGAAACGCATCTAAACTCTATTGTTGTGTATGTGTAAACATGGGTACCCACAACACATATTATACGTTAAAATATCTTAAGATCAATCATCATTACGTAAAAGTACATTAGGCAAGTTGTTTATTTATTTTTGTAGCTAAAATAATGTTTTAATAAAATGACTGTCAAAGTCATTTGAATTCACCTCATTAACTGCAGCAGTCGGTGTTGCTATGACCACAAACCACAACATCTATGAGATCAATTCAATTTAGATGAATTTCATGTCAGATGATGTCATAGGTCTCTTTGAAATGAGTGCAAAGTTATCTTTTGCAGCTTACATTTTTTAAAGTCCTTAAGTCCAGTATGTATCTAAAGGTCTTTTTATATTTTTATTAACATAATTATTAAACTAATCATATAAAACTATATTGCAGTGCTCTTCAAATCGAGTTCAGAATGACATTCGAATACTGCAGGTGCACCCATCCCCCTTACACACACACACACACACACACACACACACACACACACACACACACACACACACACACACACACACACACACACACACACACACACACACACACACACACACACACAGAAAGAGAATGCAGACAGATTGGCATGCTTTAGCTGTCAGCCACCCATCTCCCCCTCCACACACACACACACACACATAGAAAGAGAATGCAGAGACAGATTGGCATGCTTTAGCTGTCAGCCACCCATCCCCCCCTCCACTCACTCACACACACACACACACACACACACACACACACACACACACACACACACACACACACACACACAAAGAGCCAGAGCCAGAGCCAGAGCCAGAGCCAGAGCCAGAGCCAGAGCCAGAGCCAGAGCCAGAGCCAGAGCCAAAGAGGGAAACAGGGTTTTTTTCCCCCATCAAAACTAAGTCAACAGTGTCATCTATTGGACAATGAAGGGAGCGCAGACAAAATAAGATTCAGATTAAATATATTAAATAAAATTAATATATTGATCTGAAAAATAGTACATCCATTTTAAATTCACCCAGGTTCAATTACCGAACATACAATCTTAATTTAATTTAAATCAAACAATGATTTTACAAGAAATTAGACATTTTCTGATTCCCTTTTTTGTCCTTCATTTAATCCCTCGCCATAGCAGCACCGTTTGAGATATCCTATAATCGTTCGCACTATAGCATCTTCAGTGTCTTTGTTTCATGTTGACCGAGTTTGGTGTCGATTCCATGCATCTCCTACGAATAGTTTATAATAACTCAGAGACTGATTTATCCAAAATTCCAAATTCAAACCAAAATATCTGACTTCCTGTTGGTCAGAGCTAATGACTGTAAATTAGAAAGATGTCCGGCTTGATGAGAACAATATATACACAGAGTTTGGTGACTGTAGATAAAACTAACCCCCCCACTTTTGTCAAAAGGTGGCGCTACTGAGCCCCCCCACCACGCCCGTTTCTAAGACTTTGGCCATATCTACTGGAAGGCATCACTGATGTGTGTGTTGAGTTTCATGCCATTTCAAGCATGCTAAGAGTCTCAAAAACACCCTAAAAGATTATTCAACTTTGACATGTTGCCATGGCAACAGTATTTAAAATATCAGGAATCCATTCATATGTCTATATCTGCCATGTTTTGACATTATACTGATGAAGTTTGAAGTAAATCGGGTGAAAATAAGCATTTTTGATAAAACAAGCACTTCCTGCTGCCAGTTGGTGGCGCTATAACTTTGACTCACAAAAGTCATATCCATGTGATCGGCCTCTTACAACGAACACACATCTGAAGTTTCATCCAAACCGGTCAATGTATGCAGAAGTTATAACACACTTCCTGTTTCCCATTTCTCGCCATAAATTCGTCTCCTGCCACGGACAAACCGTTCGAGATATCAAAAATCCGTTCGCAATTTAGCATCCTCAATGCCTTGACTTCATGCTGACCGAGTTTGGTGCTGATCGGGTTAATCGCCTAGGAGGAGTATTTCAAATTCCACAGTATGCGTTTTAAAACGACCCATAATAGCTCACTTCCTGTTGGGCTGACGCATAACTTAGAGCGCGGATGTTGTTCGGCCCGATGAGCTCTATATGTGTACCGAGTTTCATACTAATACATGCAAGCGTTTTTGATTTATGGACAGTTTTTTTTTTTTTTTTTTTTGGGGGCGCTGTCGAGCCCCCTGCCACGCCCAGTACCAAACCAAGCCCAAACCCTGATGGCGCGCATTCCGGCGAGTGTGCAAAGTTTCAAGAGTTTTCGAGCATGTTAAGGGCCCCAAAAAGGGCAAAAAGGCAAAAGAAAAATAATAATAATAATAATAATAATAATAATAATAATAATAATCCTTAGAAGAACAATAGGGCCTTCGCCCTTTCAGGGCTTGGGCCCTAATTATAATAGAAATAGGATAAAAAGTACTAATATATATATATATATATATATATCATACTTTTTTATCCTATTTTCTATTATAATTCTACAGATATATATATATATATAATCTGTAGAATTATAAATAATCAAGTCAAGTAGGAGAAAAAGTAAAAAAATAAGAATAAAGAAGTGGAATAAAATAAGTGAGGTAAACTGTGCAGTGAGCAAACTGTAGACTTATAAATATGTGGTTAACAAATGTATAAGAATATAATGTGCAAACAGGTTTATAACAGGTTGTTACACCGTAACAACGAGAACAGAAAGTGCAGTGCAATGTCAGTATATTAGAGTCCTTGATGATCTTGGTAGCTCTACCTTTGCAGCGTTTGGTGTAGACGTCCTGCAGAGACGGGAGAGCTGACCCTGAGATACGCTCGGATAAGCGCACGACTCTTTGCAGGGCTTTGCAGTCATGACTGGTGCTGTTCCCATACCACGCTGTGATGCACTGAGTTAATACACTTTCTATCGCCCCTAAATAGAAAGTTTTCAGGATAGCTGGTGAAACCCTGAATTTCCTCAGCTGGCGCAGGTGGTACAGTCTTTGCCTGGCTTTTTTCACCTGTGTCTGAATGTGAGCAGTCCAGGTCAGGTCCTCAGAGATGTTTACACCCAGGTACTTGAAGCTGCTCACTCTCTCTACTGGTGACCCGCTGATCATGAGGGGGAGTATGTCCGTTGCTGTCTCTTCCTGAAGTCCACAATCATTTCTTTGGTCTTGCCAACATTCAGAGAGAGACAGTTGTCCTGGCACCATGATGTTAGTTGCTCCACCTCGTCCAAGTATGCCGTCCTCATTGTTGTTGGAAATGAGGCCCAGGACAACAGTATCATCAGCAAATTTGATGATAGAGGTGGAGCTGTGTGTGGACAAACAGTCATGCGTGTAGAGAGAGTAGAGCAGGGGGCTCAGGACACAGCCCTGTGGAGCTCCCACACTCAGGGTGATGGAGGAGGAGGTGGACTGGCCTATTCTCACCACCTGAGGCCTGCCAGTGAGGAAGTCCTCAATCCAGTGGCAGAGAGAAGGATTTAGGCCGAGATCCAGGAGTTTGGAGGTTAGCTTGATGGGAACTATGGTGTTAAAGGCTGAGCTATAGTCAATGAATAGCAGCCTTACGTAGTTCCCACTTTTGCTGTCGATGTGAGTGAGGGAGGAGTAGAGGACATGAGAGATGGCATCTTCAGTCGATCTATTGGGACGATAGGCAAACTGAAGAGGGTCCAAAGTGTCAGGAATGTAGGCGCAAATGGTGTTTTTAATGAGTCTCTCAAAGACCTTCATCACTATAGATGTGAGAGCCGCTGGACGATAGTCATTTAGGCAAGAGGATTTACTGTTCTTAGGGACAGGGATGATGGTGGATTTTTTGAAGGATTCAAGATTCAAGATTCAAGATTCAAGAGTTTTATTTGTCACATACACAGTTATATACAGAATATACAACCGGCAGTGAAATGTAAACAGGTCCGCTCCATGGACAGTGCAAATTCACAGTTAAAAACACAAGGAAGAAATTATAATAGAAATAGGATATAAAAAAAGTATTTATATATATATATATATATATATATATATATATATATATATATATATATATATATATATATATATATATATATATATATATATATATATGTCTATATCTGTAGAATTATAAATAATCAAGTCAAGAGAAAAAAAGGTAACAAATAAGGATAAAGTGGAATAAAATAATTGAAGTAGACTTTGCAGTGAGTAAACTGTAGACTTATAAATATGTGGTTAACAAATGTATAAAGAGTATAATGTGCAAACAGGTTTATGACAGGTTGTTACACAGTAACAATGAGAACAGAAAGTGCAGTGCAATGTCAGTGTATCGATGTTTATCCTGACGTGAAGTCACGTGATGTTAAGTGACTGAGTTCAGGAGTCTGATGGCCTGGGGGAAGAAGCTCCTCCTGAGTCTCTCAGTTTTGGCCATCAGGCTTCGGAAGCGCTACCAGATGGTAGCAGCGTGAAATGAGGGTTTGCAGGGTGATTAGAGTCCTTGATGATCTTGGTAGCTCTACCTTTGCAGCGCTTAGGTAGACGCCCTGCAGAGACGGGAGAGCTGACCCTGAGATACGCTCGGATAAGCGCACGACTCTTTGCAGGGCTTTGCGGTCATGACTGGTGCTGTTCCCATACCACGCTGTGATGCACTGAGTTAAAACACTTTCTATCGCCCCTAAATAGAAAGTTTTCAGGATAGCTGGTGAAACCCTGAATTTCCTCAGCTGGCGCAGGTGGTACAGTCTTTGCCTGGCTTTTTTTCACCTGTGTCTGAATGTGAGCAGTCCAGGTCAGGTCCTCGGAGATGTTTACTCCCAGGTACTTGAAGCTGCTCACTCTCTCTACTGGTGACCCGCTGATCATGAGGGGGAGTATGTCCGTTGCTGTCTCTTCCTGAAGTCCACAATCATTTCTTTGGTCTTGCCAACATTCAGAGAGAGACAGTTGTCCTGGCACCATGATGTTAGATGCTCCACCTCGTCCAAGTATGCCGCCTCATTGTTGTTGGAAATGAGGCCCAGGACAACAGTATCATCAGCAAATTTGATGATAGAGGTGGAGCTGTGTGTGGACAAACAGTCATGCGTGTAGAGAGAGTAGAGCAGGGGCTCAGGACACAGCCCTGTGGAGCTCCCACACTCAGGAGATGGAGGTGGAGGTGGACTGGCCTATTCTCACCACCTGAGGCCTGCCAGTGAGGAAGTCCTCAATCCAGTGGCAGAGAGAAGGATTCAGGCCGAGATCCAGGAGTTTGGAGGTTAGCTTGGTGGGAACTATGGTGTTAAAGGCTGAGCTATAGTCAATAAATAGCAGTCTTACGTAGTTCCCACTTTTTGCTGTCGATGTGAGTGAGGGAGGAGTGGAGGACATGAGAGATGGCATCTTCAGTCGATCTATTGGGACGATAGGCAAACTGAAGAGGGTCCAAAGTGTCAGGAATGAAGGCGCAAATGGTGTTTTTAATGAGTCTCTCAAAGACCTTCATGACTATAGACGTGAGAGCCACTGGACGATAGTCATTTAGGCAAGAGGGTTTACTGTTCTTAGGGACAGGGATGATGGTGGATTTTTTGAAGGAGGTGGGGACCACAGATGTAGCGAGGGACTCATTAAAGATGGATGTAAACAACCCGGTGAGCTGATCAGCACAGGACCGCAGAACACGACCTGAAATACCATCCGGCCCAGCAGCTTTCCTGACGCCCACACGCTTGAGTGCTCTCCGAACTTCATCCTCCGAGACAGAGATCACGTGGTTGTTGCTGCTCTGAGTAATTTCTTCTAACGCGCCACTTGGCGGAGTCGCGTTGCCGCGGTTACAGTCAAAGCGAGCATAGAAAGAGTTTAACTCGCTTCACAAGCAACGGATCAGCGCCACCTCTGCAGAGGATTTAGATCCAAAGGAGCAGATGGACCTCAGACCTTGCCACATGCGCCGCGAGTCGTTGAGTTGGAAATGAGACTCCACTCGGTCTTTATAACGGAGTTTTGCGGCTTTAACTGCTCGTCTGAGAGCATAGCAGGACGATCTGTATTCATTCATATTCCCTGAATGGAGACCGGCGCTGTAAGCAGCAGTGCGTGCGTTCACTGCCGCGCGGATTGAATTGTCCACCCACGGTTTCTGATTTGAGAAGGACGTTATTGTTATTGTTTGCGTGGCTTGCTCTGTAAGCGTGTTGATGAAGCAAAGCGCCACGCCTGTGAACTCGCTTACGCCAGCTGAACTCGCCGAACATGTCCCAATCCACATCGCCCAGAGCTGCCTGTAGCGCGGTCTCTGAATGGGGTGACCAACGCTTAACTTCCCGCCACACGGGGGTTCCTGGAGGAGCTTTTGTTTGTATTCGGGAGTGAGGAAAATGGCGGCATGATCCGATTTGCCAACGCTGGAAGTGACCGCGCTTTATAGGCGTTCTTAAACGGAGAGTAGCAGTGATCCAGTGTGTTTGCTCCTCGTGTGGGGCAGGAGACGTGCTGGTGAAAGTTTGGCAGGACTTTCTTTAGGTTTGCTTTGTTAAAATCGCCCGCGACAATGAATGCCGCGTCGGGATGTTGGTTTATGACGCCGCTGGCAACATCATGAAGGCCAGATAAAGCCAGCGCTGTGTCTGCCTGCGGTGGGATGTAAACGGCGGTCGCGACAACCGCAGAAAACTCCCTCGGCAGATAGAATGGGCGGCAGATGATTGTTAAATGTTCCAGATGAGGCGAGCAGGACCGCGAGAGAATGGTGATGTTCCTGGGATCGCACCATTTCTTGTTGATCATGAAACACACTCCACCGCCTTTGGATTTACCGCCTCGGCTGTTCTGTCCATCCGAAAAACAGAGAAGTTCTCCACGACGGCGCCACAGCTGTGTCCGGGACCGCGGGCGTGAGCCAAGTTTCAGACAAACAATAGATATTACAGTCTCTCATGTCCTGTTGAAAACTTATCCTGGCTCTAAGATCGCCCATCTTATTATCCAAGGATTGAACATTTGCTAGAAGAATGCTCGGGAGAGGAGGTCTGAATGCCCTTTTCCTCAGTCTGTTACGGATACCAGCACGCTTTCCCACGGTGTTTCTTTGTTCTACGCCGCTGGCTCTGGCCATTGTTCAACTCGGCGCTATAAGAATCTCAGATGGCCACAGAGGATCGGCGAAAGTGTCCTGAAACAGTCCAGTGTAGAGGTAACCAATGTCCAAAAGAGTTTTGCTGTCGTAGTAGATCAATGCAGATGATAAGTTTGTAAAAACTGAGAGTAAAAGAAAGTAAAATAGTAAATAAAAGCACAGTCTTCGCGGAGCGACCTGAACGGCGACCAAACACAGCGGCGCCATTTTGTACTTGGGAGGAGGTGGGGACCACAGATGTAGCAAGGGACTCATTGAAGATAGATGTAAACAACCCGGCGAGCTGATCAGCACAGGACCGCAGAACACGGCCTGAAATACCATCTGGCCCAGCAGCTTTCCTGACGTCCACACGCTTGAGTGCTCTCCGAACTTCATCCTCTGAGACAGAGATCACGTGATTGTTGCTGCGCTGAGTAATTCCCTCTGACGCGCCACTTGGCAGAGTCGCGTTGCCGCGGTTACAGTCAAAGCGAGCGTAGAAAGAGTTTAACTCATTCACAACCGACGGATCAGCGCTCACCTCTGCAGAGGATTTAGATCCAAAAGAGCAGATGGACCTCAGACCTTGCCACATGCGCCGGGAGTCGTTGAGTTGGAAATGAGACTCCACTCGGTCTTTATAACAGAGTTTTGCGGCTTTAACTGCGCGCCGCAGAGCATAGCAGGACGATCTGTATTCAGTCATATTCCCCGTTAGGAGACCAGCATTGTAAGCGGCAGTGCGTGCGTTCACTGCAGCGCGGATTGAATTGTCCACCCACGGTTTCTGATTTGAGAAGGACGTTATTGTTATTGTTTGCATGGCTTGCTCTGTAAGCGTGTTGATGAAGCAAAGCGCCACATCTGTGAACTCGCTTATGTCAGCTGAACTCGCCCGGAACATGTCCCAGTCGACGTCATCAAGAGCTGCCTGTAGCGCGACTCTGAGTGGGGTGACCAGCGCTTAACTTCCCGCCTCACCGGGGGTTCCTGAACGAGCCTTTGTCTGTATTCAGGTGTGAGGAAAATGGCGGCATGATCCGATTTGCCAAAGGCTGGTAGTGACCGCGAGAGTAGCAATGATCCAGTGTGTTTGCTCCACGTGTAGGACAGGAGACGTGCTGGTGAAAGTTTGGCAAGACTTTCTTTAGGTTTGCTTTGTTAAAATCGCCCGCGACAATGTACGCCGCGTCGGGGTGTTTGTTTATGATGCCGCTGGCAACATCATGAAGGCCAGATAAAGCCAGCGCTGTGTCTGCCTGCGGTGGGATGTAAACAGCGGTCGCGACGACCGCAGAAAACTCCCTCGGCAGATAGAATGGGCGGCAGATGATTGTTAAATGTTCCAGATGAGGCAAGCAGGATTGCGAGAGAATGGTGATGTTCCTGGGGTCGCACCATTTCTTGTTGACCATGAAGCATACTCCACCGCCTTTGGATTTACCGGCCTCGGCTGTTCTGTCCATCCGAAAAACAGACAAGTTCTCAGATGTTCTTAGATGGCGTCACAGCTGTGTCCGGGACCGCGGGCGTGAGCCATGTTTCGGACAAACAAAAGATGTTACAGTCTCTCATGTCCCGTTGAAAACTTATCCTGGCTCTAAAATCGTCCATCTTATTCTCCAAGGATTGAACATTTGCTAGAAGAATGCTCGGGAGAGGAGGTCTGAATGCCCTTTTCCTCAGTCTGTTGCGTATCCCAGCGCGTTTCCCACGGTGTTTCTTGATTCTTCGCCGTTGACTCGTCTGTCCATTGTTCAACTCGGCGTTCCGAAGGATCTCAGATGGCCACAGAGGATCGGCGAAAGTGTCCTGAAACAGTCCAGTGTAGAGGTAACCAATGTCCAAAAGAGTTTTGCTGTCATAGCAGATCAATGCAGTTGATAAGTTTGTAAAAATTGAGAGTAAAAGAAAGTAAAATAGTAAATAAAAGCACAGTCTTCGCGGAGCGACCTGAACGGCGACCGAACCCGGCGGCGCCATTTTGTATATGAGACATGACACGACACTTGGCCAGCTAAGGATGTCATGTGGAAGGAAAACGTTTGTTCCAGTCTTCTTATGCTTGTGGGATGGTTCGCCCTCAGATGGTGGATAGACTGTGTTAGTATCCTCCTCTGACTCCTCATCACTCTCTGACTCCAAGCTGGACATTGCCGTCATCTCCTCCAGCTCCTTTTCACAGCGGGACTGCCTGGCTGCTGCGGCAGCTTTGTCACTCCTCTCGCCGCTTCACCTTGAGCTGCAGCTTTTTGTCCAATACAATACTCTGTCAGTCTTCATGTTGCCCAAGAAAGCTAGGTCTTCAATCAGCTTTTCAACATTTGGAGGCCACAGCGGAAGTAAGTATACAAAGACACAACTACAGATATGATAGTAATATGTAATAATACATACCCAATGCCAGGCTCCACCCATTCCCAAGCACCACTCACAGCCTCTCCCGAGTACTGATCACGCACACCTGCACCTCATCAATACCTCATCACTGCCTGCACTTAAGCCCCATGTGCACGCACGCACGCACGCACGCACGCACGCACGCACGCACAGACAGACACACAGACAGACAGTCACTGTCCGGTCTTGTTTGCACAACACTTACCTGTTGACTTACCTCAAGGACTCTCCCGTGCTACTTACCTGCTTCCCTGTCTCCAGCGTGTCTCCTCGTCCTCGTCTCCCGTCTCCATCGTCTCCCCGCTCCAGTGTTCCGTCCTCCTGGTTCTCCTATGAAAGACATTGAGTATCTTTATCCAGTTATCTGTACTATCCTGCCATGCATCACTCTGACTGCTCACCTGATCTGTTTGCACCCTGGTCACTCAATAAACTGTCATCATTACCATCTCCTGTTCTCCGTGTCCCTCTGTACGTAACACCCAAAACAGAAAGATCACCTCAAACAGAAAGATCATATTTTGGAACACTTTTAGCACCCAGCCATATCAAAATTCAAGAATTGTGTTTTTTGATGCACCCTAGTATGTATATATATATATCTCGAGGTCTGTTTAAAAACTGAGGGCTGAGGGTAGCCTAGTTTACTGTCACAGTTAGAGTTTCTGGTTTCCATATTCACCACATCCTGTAACAATGTCAGGGTGAGATCGTCACAGATGGTTAAGATACATTTCTTGCAAAACTAGTGAGAAGCTATAGTATGCCAGTGATAATTAATTGGGATCTCACTCAAGATTTCAAAGATACATTTTTTTTCCAGTGGTCCATTTAAAAAAAACAAAAAAACATTTAGTTTAAAATCACAGTTTCATATTGTTTTGAGTCTAGTGATTGAACATTGAAACAATAGCAAGTTTATTTTCAGATCTGTATGAGAAGCGCACAAATCATGTGACAGCCTTGAAAATAATAGTGTTTCATTTGAGTGGTCTTGTGATCACTTAAAAATTGAACACTGACTTTTTGCCTTATAATTTGGACAACCCTGTCATTGTTGTGTGTGACGATGCTTTTTGTGATCCTGCCCAAGTATAGTTATGTTCTGATGGTGTTGGCATGTACTTAACATTCATTACAGAGGCTCGTAGTTTATACATTTTTTACAATAAAAAAAGAAAAAGAACAACAACAACAAAAAAAACAGTTATAAACAGCTGATCATTTTAAATCCCCTTCACCATAGAGTAAATGTGCTGTGTCTGAAGTGTGTCAGGAGGAGGGTTTAACAGTGCGTGCTGCTCTTTCAACATCACAACGAGCTGCTTTCTGTCTCAGTGTGCCGATATGTTTATTTAAGCGTGGAATTGATCAAATTCACAAAATGTATAAAGGACTGCCATTTTTGATTGGTATGTATTTATTTAAAGTATTGATAATCAATGTTTACAATGAATTATTTAAAACATTGATGTGTGTTTGGGCATGTTTTAAAAACTTATTTATTTGAATCTGAAAATGGGCAAATGTAGTAATTATTATAAAGATTAATATTATAAAAAAATAATCTTATCACTGTGTAAAATTGCAGTCTGAATAATTTCAAGTGTTTCTCATTATTTTGTATGTTACAGTCATATGCAGTGTGACCGGGTTCAACATTAAGATATCTCCAGTGAAGCATTTCACAAATGAAGATCCACTCTTTGGACAAACCATTATCCAATCAAAAGATGGGTTAGTCATTTATGACATTTTTTATATTAGATAATTCTGTCTGACTAAAGTAGATAAATAAATGTTCTTTACGATGACCTTGTCAACGTATTTTACGATGACCTTATAGGTCATTGTAAAGAACATTTATTTATCTATTTTAGTAAAACATTGTCCTAATTTGTCCTGTTCTAGAGTTTTTGTTCCTTCCCCATCAAATGGAGAACTTTTCAGCTGCTCTCTAAATGATGGATGCGTCAAAGTACATTTTAACGGTAAGTTTGTCTTTATTTCATAAAGAAGCTCATTTCAAAATTTAAACTTAACTTTGTTAATTTCATAATAATGTCCTCACTTTGCTTTCACTGTAAAAATCTTATTATATCAATATATCATTTAAAGATAAAAACCAGTAAACCTGAGACCAGTAGCGTCTGTAGCTGCTACCATGATATCAGAAGAGGAACACATTGTGGTATGTATGGAAACAGGAATGTTAAATATGGTCGACTGTTATTTTATTCACAACATAAGCTCACAAAAGGCTGAGCTATTGAAAAGGAGAAGTAAACTGTTCATAATCAGATATCGTGTAGTTCGCCAAAGGTTTTGTGTCTGTCTCACAACGTTTTCACAGTAAAACCACAAAGTGTCTGGCTTCCCTTTCACATCCGTGCAGACATAAATGCGTCGGTTCTCTTTCAGAGTACATGAAAAGATTTTAAAGATGGGAAAATAGTTTAAATTAAGTTACATAGGACTAGAAATGTTGGGATATCACAGTTATTTCTGGGGAATTCTATTTGTTTATATGTATTGGGACATTAGGGAAAATTGTTCAGAATCATGCTTGTGACTATCAGGTGACTATCATAAATGTCGTGAGTCAAAACTGTGACTTCAGCCAAAACCATAATGACGGCACTTCCCTAGTGAAAATATCTCTCAAATAAAACACTGTACTCAAGCGACTGTAGTCAAGTCACAAGCTTAGCGATTCTGTCAATGTGAGTTACAAATTTACCACGAATTAAAGGGATAGTTCACCCAAAAATGAAAATTACCCCATGATTTACTCACCCTCCAGTCATCCTAGGTGCATGTGACATTCTTCTTTCAGATGAGTACAATCAGAGTTATATTAAAAATGTTCTGGCTCTTCTAAGCTTTATAACGGCAGTGAATTGTTTAGTTTTTGAAGTCCATAAAAGTGCATCCATCCATCATATAACTGCTGGATGGATATTTTTCTTACACATACGCATCGCATCGCTTTGCTTCAGAAGGCCTTTATTAACCCCCTGGAGCTGTGTGGAGCAGTTATATGATTGATAGATGCACTTTTATGGACTGCCATTATAAAGCTTGGAAGAGCCAGGACATTTTTAATATAACTCTAATTGAGTTCTTTTGAAAGAAGAATATCATATACACCTAGGATGACTTGAGGGTGAGTAAATCATTTTCATTTTTGGGTGAATTAACCCTTTAACATAGGACATTAACATCCGTTTATTCAGTTAGAATGAAATGATGGCCGAATACAAAGAGTAATGACTTTTGTGAAATATACAATCGAGATTTAGATTTGTGTGGGTTTTTTTCCTCCCAAGATGTGTAATCAAGTTCGCAAAAAGAAGTCTGTAACTGAGGATTTGAATGGAAATTGCCAACTGATGACTCCCACTGAGAAAGTCGAACTGAATCCTGTTGAATTAGGTATGTATGGATGATTTGATAATGGTATTTCAGATTCGAACAGATAAATTCCTACCCCTGATTTTCCTAAATCTCTTTTTTATCTCAGTCAACAACAACAGCAACAGCAACAACAACAACAACAACAACAACAAAGGTAGAAGTATCGATCGAGGTGAGCCCACCTGAGATAAAACGAAATAAACTGTTGTGACTCATTTAAAGAATCTGATTGCTAATTTATATTTCTGTCAATATACACAAGTGAAACAGAGGATGAGAAGAGAAGCCCAGGTGGACAGAGACACAAAAACAGATGAAGATGACGGTGCTAGTCTATATGTTTAGCCTTTGATAAATCAGTATCATAACTACAGATATATCAATGTTTTAAAAGAATCATTATTTTTGTACTGATATTTCAGAACGTCTTTTTTAGATGCTGGGACAGAGATTGCTTTTGTGCTGGATGGCTCTGGTAGCATTAGCCATGACGACTTCAAGAGAGCCAAAGATTTCATATACAATGTCATGTCCAAAGTTTGGAATGCATGTTTCAATGCAAGTATAAACTAAAGGATTTTAGGACACATTTGTAGCTATTTTGTACAATTTAAGAGGTATTTTATCTAAATTTCTCTCCTCAGTGTGACTTTGCAATAGTGCAATATGGCAGTGAGATCAGGACAGAGCTCTCACTTCTAGACAATAAGGACGGTGCCAGAACATTGGAAAAGGTCAAGGAAATACAGCAAATTGGGAAAGTCACAAAGACTGCCTCGGCCATCCATCATGTCCTGTGAGTTTACCAATTATGGAATACTAGACATTTTATACCTTCAGTGTTTGATTAGCATGTAGCACTCTTGTTGGTGATACGTTAATATTATGGTTTCATTGCTTGTTTACAGTACACATATTTTCATCCCTGAGAAAGGATCAAAAAATAACTCCAAAAAAATAATAATTGTTTTGTCTGACGGGAAAATTTTGGGAGATCCAATGAATCTTACTGCTGTTTTGAACATGCCACAAATGAAAGATGTCAATCGCTATGCCATAGGAGTAAGTGTCCTGTTTACTACTTGTTTCTCTAACATTTTAGATTTTGAAAAAATCTACTTTTGTAAGGTTTTGAATAGTACATCATCCATTCGAATTACAATTGCAGATTACTGTCAATTATTTTAATCTGTTCACTCATAAACTCATATCAGCTATATTACTCAGAGTTTGTTATTGTATAGTTAATGATGTTTATTTAATAAATCTTAAAACTAGGGTTGCAAAGTTTCCAGAAACTTTCCAGTTTTTGGAAACTTTCCAGGATTTTGGGAAATCTTCAGCCCCTTTGCGACCCTACTTAAACCCATACTTACACTCAATAACATCATGTTATCTTTAGGTTGGTAAAGAAGTTCTGTCTCAAAAAGAAGCAATTAATGAGATGATGGAAATAGCAGATCCTGGTCAGTTTTTCAATGTTTCCAATTATGCTGCATTAGATGACATTCTATCCAAACTGGAGAAAAGTATAGTTGGGGTTGAAGGTAAGAACGTTTTCATAAAACATTCTGTTATATTAAAGAGAAAGGCTGTTTGGTGGATTGTTCCAATGCTAAAATCTGATTGGATGAGCTGCTGTAGCCTAAATAAAATAATAATAATAATAATCAAAATAAAGTGGTACTGCTTTTATATAACATTTCAGTAAACAAGTAAATATTGAGTAAAAAGTTTAAACAAAACATTTCCAGTTACGTTATCTATTTTTGTACCACCAACGAAAATTGTTCAAAGCTAAAGCAGAATCAAGCGCTGCGCCTCCGATCAACACGGACGATGGTGTTTTGTGCATAAAATTAGTGTGCTTGAAGGAATCGGCTGAGTGAATGATTCAATAACCTTTAGACAAGTAAAGATGTAACATGCAGTAAAAAAGGTTGTTACTAAATATGCAATATAATATTAATCTGAGTTTCACCAAAGAAAATGAGTTTCATGCAATATATGACCACTTTGTGTCTCAGGCACTCAGCAAGGTGCAGGATTTCAATTCCAGCTCGCAGAAGCTGGATTCAGTTCCCATATCATGCAGGACGTAAGTTGGATTTGTTTAAGAACATCTAAGAACTTGTGTGGATGTTTGATATACAATTAACATGAATTTGTTTTACTTTCTGCATAGAAATCTGTTCTTTTTGGAGCAGTTGGTGCCTATGACTGGAGTGGTGGGGTCATTTTGAAATCTGACGGCACTGCTGAAATTTATGAATGGCAGTAATAATGGACCCAAATATTCATATTTAGGTGAGTGAGTTGATTTATATATATATATATATATATATATATATATATATATATATATATATATATATATATATATATATATATATATATATATATATATATATATATAAAACCAGGTGGTTGTATTGACTTTATTATCTGATTCAAACAAAAAAGTAAATAAAGTAATAAAATAATAATATAGGGTCTAATTAAACTATATTGATGTATGAATTCTGCAGAGAATGTGACAGAATATCGTGTAATTAGACCCTATATTATATTATAGTATATATATATATATATATATATATATATATATATATATATATATATATATCAGTGGCGTGTGGTCCATATAAGCTGTGAATCCTCTGCATGCCCAAGCCATTGTGGAATTGCTGATTAGTATTAACACTATAAATTACTATAAATTCCCTCATTGTGATGTGTACCATAAAGCATACATAATGAAATGTTAGTAATACCTATGTAACTCTCCGTCATTTATTTATTTGCCAATTTTCTTCAAATCTGCCACTCGCTGTGAGCTCCGGGTGAGCAGAATCCACAGCAGCTTTGTGCCCTATACGCTCTGCTGTTATGTATCGTCATCACTGTCCCACAATCTCATTGGTTTGCTGGCATATGGAGGACTTCATGCGTAGGGAAAGCTGAATGCGTCTCTCTCTCGCCCAAGAGGAAAAATGTGCTGCTGCTTCGAGATCACAATAAACCAAAATCACACTGTATTTGAGAACTAGACTAAATCAAGTGAAAAACTATGAAACCATTCATAACTGAAGCTATTTTCATAGCATTTTATTTTCTCCATACTAGGGAAATTTATTTTTAGCGAAAACTTATAATAATAATAATAATAATATACACTACTGTAATACTTATGGGTCATTCCTGTTATACAGTAACTTTTCTGTCTCTCTGATTTACTCATATTTTCTATAAAATTAGTCACATCTTTGTAAGAAATAGCTTAAATTATATATTTATGTCTTCTTTATCACTAAACAGATATAATAGACATCAAAAAACTATTTTGTATTTTACACAACTTTTTATTGATATATGCATTCGATTTGATCATGTCCTCAGTGCAAAGTAATCAACTTCCACGAGAACTATAAACCATGAAATGATAAAAAAAAAAATCTCTTTTTTTTTTAGATTATGTTATAGACTAGGCTAAACTGCCTCTAATCATACATATAAATTGTTGTGACTCATCATCAGACTCAGTCAGATCCATTTGCAACAGTTTATTAAACAAAATCAACAGGTAAGGGTCCAATACCAGTGAAGACGGTGTAGCAGGGTAGAAGGGAGCCAGGCAAGAGGTCAGGGGCAGGCAGCAGATACGAAATCCAGGAAACAGGCAGAAGGTCAAGGGGCAGGGAGCAGACAATCAAAGACAGAATACAGCAGAGGCCGTAAAAACAGGCAGGATACCGGTCTGTAAACCACTCAGAGATGCACACAACAGTGAAACAAGACACAGAGTGTGCTGTGAGTGTGGTTAAAATAGGGCTGGGAATGAGTAACAGCTGTGTGTGTGATCATTACTCACAGGTGCAATTGGAATCAGTGCTAAAGTGAGGAATTATGGGATTTGGAGTTCGGGAGACAGTCAGTGTTCAGGCGAGGGTGCCCGTTGATTGTTACTGAGGGAGATTGCGGGACTGGTAGTCGTGACATAAATCATGTGAAACTATAGTTTTTATAGTTTTGTCCCTGAAGTCATCTTCTGTTAGTATGCATTTCTCGACTTCCAAAAAGACCACAATTCCATTGAGACCATTTTCAGGAAATTACATTGGAATTGGAATTCAACTGTACAAGCTAAAATAATCTTCAGCTCTCATTCCTACCTTTTTTTTTTTTTTTAATGTTATCCTGCTTTTCTCACTTGTTCCACCCTGTTATAAAGAATGTTTGTCCGGTCAAAAGAATAAAAAAAACATATCTGACATAGTTATAAAAGTTCTGTTTATCTATAGAAGGTTATATATATATATATATATATATATATATATATATATATATATATATATATATATATATATATATATATATATATATATATATATATATACTTATATGTCAATATTATTTTGGGTGGTGTGGAGCATTAACATTAACATTTTTTTAATTATTTACAATCCTGTTGGCATCCTGTTCTTAATAATCAAGACATTCTATTCATCAATAATTTGTTTTGTTATTGTTTCAAGAATAAAAATAAAAACTCCACGATGGCATAAGGGACATATACTATCCAATAAAAGCTAGTGTCTGAACAATGAATCTACCCATAATTATTATTTTTTAGTCCCTGAGTTTGACCGATATGTATTCCTAATAGTAAAAAGAATGCTAAAAATATGAAAAACATGCAACTTTTTTTTTTTTTTTCAAACATTATAAAGCCAAAATGTTACTGGATAACAGGAATGACTGTTATATTTGTATTACATTTACATTTATTCTAATGATATTTTACTTATATATAGGCTATATTATTTATTATATTATACTTATTTTTAATTCTTAATAAAAAAATAAAAAAACCACTTTTGACATAAATTTAGATTGACGCCTGCCATGGTGTTTCTTATTTGTTGTCTCTAATTTAGATTAGCGTGTCCTCAGCTGATGTGTCGTACCCTTTAAAGGTGAAGCATGTAGTTTCTGCAACATACAGCATATTTTGCAAATGCTCCTTACGCGCGTCACGCCTGACTCAAACTCAAACACAACTCAACAGCTTTTATGGTTGCTTGTGAAGACATCAACAGGTAAATGTAGACTACTTTCAATAAATGGTCAAATATATTAGGATGTTTTTAGCTGTGTTTACATGAGAATAAGGAACTGAGCAACTGACACTCTGTATAGAACTAACACGCTTATTATAAACCCATGCAGTTTTGACATAACGTGTCACCCAGCATATCCGGTTAAAAAAAGTCACCGCTCGCCACTGATATATATATATATATATATATATATATATCTGTTTCAGTCTGCGTGTCCATTCTGGTAAGTTAGGTTCATGCAGTGTCATCCAGTTCACAGTAATCATCTTCCTAGCAGCCTTTAATAATATAAGTATTAATATAATCCATCAAGGAGAAAATACAATGGAAGCATTGGTATATTCAGTAGGCCTATATATCTCAGTTTTATGTTTGCTGACTCTCCTTCCTGATCACAGGTTATAGCGTCACTTCTGCTCATTTATCCGGTAAAACTCTCTACATATCTGGTGCACCACGGTATAACCTGACTGGTGGAGTATTTATTTTTGATGATTCTGAAAAGTATGTGCTCCAGGGAGATCAGGTATTTGTAGTCAATACTATCGATATTAACACTGACTGTTTTAAGTTTTGAAAGTTTAAAAGTCTAAAATAATTCTAGGTGCTCAAATACACACACACACACACACACACACACACACACACACACACACACACACACACACACACACACACACACACACACACACACACACACACACACACACACACACACACACACACACACACACACACACACACACACACACACACACACACACACACACACACACACACACACACACACACATACACACACACACACACACACACACATATATATATATATATAACCCTGGACCACAAAACCAGTCATAAGCAATACATTGTATGGGTCAAAATTATTTTTATTAAGGATTTTTATAATTTTTATAGGATATTAAGCAAAGATCGTGTTCCATGAAGATATTTAGTAAATTTCCTACCACAAATATATTATTAGTAGTAATATGCATTGCTAAGGACTTAATTTGGAACACTTTAAAGGTGATTTTCTCAGTGTTTAGATTTTTTGCACCCTCAGATTTCAGATTTTCAAATGGTTGTATCTCGGCCAAATGTTGTCCTATCCTAACAAACCATACATCAATGGAAAGCTTATATATTTAGCTTCATTTTCATCAATTCCATAAATTAGACCCTTATGACTGGTTTTGTGGTCCAGGGTCACACACACACACACACCCCCACACACACACACCCCACACACACACACATATATATATGTATTGCATTGAGTAATCTTTAAATGGTGTACATATTATAAAGTCATAATAAATGAAATATTTGATTAATATATATATATTATTATATATAAAACAATGTTTTTTCTTCTTCTGATTACACTTACAAGCCCAAATGTATGTATTTGCTAATGTGATAATAATTAAGTGATGTATAATTGTTGTAGGTCGGATCTTACTTTGGATCAGTTCTTTGTGCCTTGGACATTGACAATGATAAGAATCAATACACAGATTATCTATTAGTTGGAGCACCACATTTCCATAAAAATGGGGAAGAAGGCAAAGTGCTAGTGTACAGATTGAATCAGGTAAGATCACACTCTCCTTTCAGCTCCCACTGTAAAAAAATATTGTTGGTTTAACTTAAAAAAAATTAAGTAACCTGGTTGCCTTAAAATATTGAGTTCACTGAAATTAAAAATTTGAGTTAATATAATGAAGGAAATGGGTTTAATAAATAGAAACTCAAAATACTCAAAATTTTAAGGCAACCAGGTAACTTACTTTTTAAATATAATTTACAGTGTGGATGTGTGTGGGAAATAGTATAACATAATTTGTATCTAATGGGATTCTTTTGAAATCATCCCAAAGCATGGCAGGTTTGAGAGCGTGACCATGGAGCTGCAGGGTGATGCGGGGCAGACCTTTGCCAGGTTTGGGGCAGCCATTGGCTCTATAGGAGATATCGATGGGAACAAGTACAATGATGTAGCAGTGGGCGCTCCTCTGGAAACAGATTCCTCAGGAAGCATTTACATTTACAGTGGATTCAAAGAAGGCCTTAAGTTTTCACAAGTGAGTATCAGCACATTTTCTTTACACTTGAGATTTTTAATAAATCAATATCTAGACATTTTTTTTCCCTAAAGATCATGTAGACATGATGCAGATAATTATTAGAACAATATTTTATATTCATTATTTAAAGACATTTTATTTATGTCAGATTCATAAAATAGGCACTTTATGGAGAAAATCATGACCTTACATAATAAGCCAGTCATTTTTTTTTTTTTTTGAATATTTAATACAACTGCAAGATTTTGCATCTTTTGCAATATCATTATCATTTTCCCAAAATTATAAAATGTTATGAATGATTATGAACCTGCCTTTTTAGGCATTTAGGCCACGCCCACACCGGGGGAAACAATCCAATGCTCTCCATTGACTTTGTATTGCGTGAAGCGGTCGCCTTGTCATTTCTGACTTATAACAAAAAACAGAACAATGTCTAAAAGCTGATATGTGACAAGGTGTATAGCAAACAAGCTAAAAAATACATAACTACATTTTTAGAAGCTGTCGACCCAAAAAAACGAGCGTTTAGCGTATCCAAAAGTGGATACAGGCAATAAGACGTGAAGCTTCAACAAGAAGAATGGGTAAATTTTGGGATCCTGACACTCAGTATGCCTATGTCTGCAGTAAACATTTTGTCAAATATCCAAATGTCAGTTTTATATATTATATTTCCTGTCGCTGACTACGCTCCCCTCCAGTGGGCGTAGTTATCGGTGTAATATAACATGTCGTGCTCTGTCTCAATTGCCTGTATCCACTTTTGTGTCCCAAAACGCTTGTTTTTGTCAGAAATGACAAGGAGGCCGCTTCACACAATAGAAAGTCAATGGAGACGGTTGGTTTGTCCTCCCCATAGTCTATTTAATTCAAAAATTGAATTAGCTATTTTTTTTAAATAATTAACCTAAGGTGGTTGCTTTAAAGTTCCATCTCAGTGTGACTTGAAGTGTTTTCAAATATATTTTGCTGTTTCCTCCCTAGAAAATTTCCCCCTCAGATTTTGGAATGAAACTTGTGCACTTTGGTCAGTCAGTAAGTGCCATGGCATCAAATAAACCCTGCATCGCTGTTGGAAGTCAAAAGGGAGTGACTGTTTTTGAGTGAGTAAATTATATTTCCGTATACGTTTCATTGTAGGATAGGGGAACCTTCTCTTTGGATGTTGCTTCATGTTTGTACTGTTTTTTGCAGGACTATCCCTGTTGTGGTCATCACACCATCTATAATATTTACAACGTCGCCCATTCCCCTGTCTCAACAGATGAATGAACTATCCAGCAAGTTTAAAATAGGGTTCGATGTGTGTGTCATGGTGAAAAGGGAAAGACCTCAATGTAAGTGTTTCATTTCAGTGAGCATTCTTGATCCAAAACAATCCTCATGATTATTTTAACCACAATTCACTTTCTGTCATTTTAGCTGAAACACTCCGTCTTCAGTACCAAATTGACTTGGATTCTGATGTAAAGAAAAAGCGTGTCACTGTTGACAACAGCGATCAAGTAAAAATAACTTTTGTTTGGAAGTCAGAAGCAGACTGCACACATATCGACCTACAATATTTGGTATGTTGCCTCTTTGTTTGGTTCTTTTTTTCCTTTTTTTCTTTTTTTTAAGATAATAAACTGTTACAAGAGAAACAGACATCCAGCCTATTCCACTCCAAATGCTCAGAGATGTCGACAGCATTCATTGAACAGCTATTTGTTGCAAAAATCATTTGAGAGCTATGATCCTTGCTTTGTGATATTGACTGATTGTCTTCCTTTCAGGGGTGTTTTGATTGTTTTTCACCTATTAAAGTCAAGATGAATTTTTCTTTGGCCCCCAACCTAAATGGAGCCCCTATCCGAGTTCAAGACATATTTAGTCCAACTGAGGTTGTCGGGGAGGTAAAAACATTTTTTTTCCTCATGACCCTTATGACCTTATGACCCTTATTCATAATATAAAAGTTTCACAAGCACACAGTCATATTTCACTTATACTGTTCAAAAGTTCGGGGTTGGTGTGTTTTTGTATTTTTGAAAAGTTTCTCACCAAAGCTGCATTTATTTAATTATCAATACAGTAAAAAGTAAAATAACTGTAATAAAGATATTTTTAAAGGTATTTTAAAATGTGATCCTTCAGAAATCATTCTAATATGCTGATTTTCTGCTCAAGAAATTATTATTATTACTAGCAATATTGAAAATAGTTGTGCTGCTTAATTTTAATTTTTCAGGATTCTTTGACAAATAGAAAGTTCAAAAGAACAGCATTTATTTGAAATAGAAATCCTTTGTAACAATATAAATGCTTTTACTGTAATTTTTTTATGAATACCAAGTATTATTTGATTTTAAAAAAAAAGCCCTGCCCATCATCTATATCAGGAAATGTTTTCATTAAATGTCATTCAATTTCTGTAATAACATTTAAAATGATCATAGCAAGCTATGTATTTACATGTTTTGTTATTTTTAGCTTCCCTTTGAACATGAGTGCACAGCTGATTGTAAACCAAATATTACATTATCTGATTCAAAAATGAGGTACGTACTGATGACATTAATTAAATTAATTCCATTTTAATGCCCCTACATATCTACAAGAAATGTAAAATTATAGTTTGATTTTTTTATAACTAAAATAATTTACATTGCAGTGAAACTATGATCATAATTGGAGAAACTCAAAACTTGAATATCAGCTTTAATCTCACAAATAATAAAGACTCTTCCTATATGACCACCCTGACTTTGACCTACCCCAGTTTACTCATTCAGAAGGTAAGAAAACATGACCTCGTCTTCATAAGACTTGCAAAAGCCAATTACATCTGCTACCGATACATTTAGTATAGCAGGATAACCTGGTTTGGTGTCTCACTTACAGAAAACAGAAGGTGCCGTCTGCCCCGTGAAGAGTGACAATCAGATACAGTGTAATATTCAACACCCTGTTTTCAAAAGAGGCGCGCAGGTATGACTTTATCTTTGAAACATAAGAATTCTGATATCATTTGCACCTTTTTTCACTAATGAAAAGTTGTTGTCGTTTTATTTTTAATTTCCCAGACCAACCTCTTCATCTCCTGGCAGCTCAATGACATCAAATCTGACTTGAGGAGTTCTGAGATTATCGCTAATCTAACCAGGTTTGAGAGCTATTTCTCTTGCTTTTTATATAAAAATCAGTTTCTAATTTTTAAATGTGCATTAAAAAAAATTCTCTGGTTTTAGTCGGAATCAAAGCTCTCAGTTTGTGGACTCAAAAATATATGCATTTAATGTGATGTATTCTCTACCAATTCAGCTGACTGGGTAAGTGAACAAACAACCTGATAAGTATTTTGCATTAAACCTCTTGATTTTGTAATATTGTATTTTATTTATATGTAATTTATTTATTTTGCAACATCAGCACAGCCTCCCCAAATAGACTCCGTATTGAAGAGGGGGCAAATAAAAACACTCAAATGATGCAGTTTGTATTTCAGGTACAGTATATAAATCACATAAGAACTGGTTAATTATTATGTTCATATACACTATATTGCCAAAAGTATTGGGACACCCCAAATCATTGAATTCAGATGTTGCAATCACTTCCATGGCCACAGGTGTATAAAATCAAGCACCTAGGCATGCAGACGCTTCTACAAACATCTGTGAAAGAATAGGTCGCTCTCAGGGGCTCAGTGAATTCAAGCGTGGTACCGTGATAGGTTGCCACCTGTGCAATAAATCCATTCATGAAATTTCCTCACTACTAAATATTCCACGGTCAACTGTTAGTTGTTTTTAAAAAAAGTGTAAGCAATTGGGAACAACAGCAACTCAGCCACGAAGTGTTAGGCCAAATCAAATCACAGAGTGGGGTCAGCACATGCTGAGAAGCACAGTGCACAGAAGTCGCCAACTTTCTGTAGACTCAACAACTACAGACCTCCAGACTTTGTGTGGCCTTCAGATTAGCTCAGGAACAGTGCGTAGAGAGCTTCATGGAATGCCGAGCAGCTCATCCAAGCCTTACATCACCAAGTGCAATGCAAAGCGTCGAATGCAGTGGTGTAAAGCACGCCGCCACTGGACTCTAGTGCAGTGGAGACGTGTTCTCTGGAGTGACCAATCATGCTTCTCTGTCTGGCAATCTGATGGACGAGTCTGGGTTTGGCGGTTGCCAGGAGAACGGTACTTGCCTGACTGCATTGTGCCAAGTGTAAAGTTTGGTGGAGGGGGGATTATGGTGTGGGGTTGTTTTTCAGGGGTTGGCCTTGGCCTCTTAGTTCCAGTGAAAGGAACTCTTAATGCTTCAGCATACCAAGTCATTTGGGACAATTTCATGCTCCCAAATTTGTGGGAACAGTTTTGGGATGGCCCCTTTCTGTTCCAACATGACTGCGCACCAGTGCACAAAGCAAGGTCCATAAAGACTTGGATGAGCGAGTTTGGTGTGGAGGAACCTGACTGGCCTGCACAGAGTCCTGACCTCAATCCGATAAAACACCTTTGTGATGAATTAGAGCGGAGACTGCGAGCCAGGCCTTCTCATCCAACATCAGTGCCTGACCTCACAAATGCGCTTCTAGAAGAATGGTCAACAATTTATGTGCATGTGCAATTAACTTTTGGCAATATAGTGTATTTATATTATACATTTAATATATTTTGTTGTATTATGATTTAGTTTGCAGGTAAAAATAATTATGGCGCTACAATCGACGTAGTTGTAAACATAACAAAGGACACCTACAAAACCGATCTGCACATCACAAGTGTCAAACCAGAGGTACCACACATGAAATATTTAATGCAATGAGTGACCATAAACATGAAAGCTTTCAAATTAACAACTATTGCTCCTTTTGCATTAGGAATGTGTTTGGCAAAAAAATAAAGTGGAGGTAAGATATCACCCTGAAACAATGATCATGCTTTTAAAAAGCTGTTCAGATCGTTTAAACTGCTATTATAATTTTTTTTTAAATTTAAAATACATTTATATTTTTTGTGCCTGTAGGAACCCTATATCATCAGATGTACCATGAAAGAGCTGCAGCAAATCATCATTGATGCCAGTGTTTTGATACATGATGTTCAGGTATAGTTGTATAGGTGCATCCACGCATGTCATAATTACCGTAATTAGGAGATTTCACCTGGTAAAAAGAGTTCACGTCCTTGTAGAGCTCGTAATTACAACTTGTAGCCTGGGAGTTTTCTGAGAGCTCCTACTTGTACCATGTGACCGGTGTACCACCTGATCAGTGCAGATTCATTTAGCTGTTGATAGTGTTGTCATAAAAACACATCATTTCTAAACACATAAGCTCCGAGTACAATGTCACATGTTTTCATCTCAAAATTACGATAATTATGACATGGCATGAAAGCAGCAATTAGTCCAGGTATAGTGATAATCATGTGCATCAACAAACTGTTTATATAATATAACTTTTCAAACCTATAGGAAAAATCAGACAAGATCACTGCCGTAGGAAAATACAGCTTTGATGAGACCGTCTACGCTACGAAGGATAATTCAAGGACCGCTACGGTGAATGTCAGACCCTTTTCAAGCATGCAAACATGTTATCAAGCATTTAGTTGCTGAGAGATTTTTTTCATGCAATGCAGGTGGAGGTGATGATTACGAAGCTGACCGTGACGTCATCTAAAGGTGCCATCATTGGAGGATCCATAGGAGGATTTCTGCTCCTTTTCATCATTATTATCATTCTCATAAAGGTAAAATGAACCCTTCCTTTCTGTCCCCACGCTTGATAATGATCTTTAGGAAGATCAAGTCGATCGTGAATGTAGTCTGTCATCTGTAGTTTATGTGTCAAATTTGCATCCTGCGCACAGTCTGCATACAATTAGTACGATGTGTAAGATGCTATTCCGAACAGAACCATTATCTCAACATGCACTGACTCTTTGTGATCTTATTTTTTTTAGTGTGGCTTTTTCCGTCGTCGCCATAAAGTGGACCAAGCACAGAGTCCAAACTGAAGACTGCCAATGCCCAGGATGGAATATATATTCCCATATATCTTGCTTAAGTTTGTGTCAAGAAATGGTTGTTTTTGAGATAAAAGCTTTAATCTTGTTTATCGTATTAGGGAGCGTTTAATGATTTATTGTATTTAATTATGTACAGAAAGAATGCTAGACAAAATCTCTCTATCTAAAATAAATGTAAATCCTAAATATCCCATAATCATGGTTTCCCAGTACAAGTCAAGGTGGTGTTTAACTGGTTGGCTGGCAATTTAAAAGTGCTCAAACCTCTTCTAAAACCAGCCTAACCAACTTGACCAGTCTGGGTGACCAGGGGAGAAATCATACTCATTTGAAAAGGGAAATAACTAGTGGTTAATCAGCTCGACATGGTGCACACACACACGAACAGCCACACATACACGTGGTCATGTGATGTGCCCTTGTATGGAGCTCTCACATGTCTGGCTATGTTTAGGCTTACATCTGATTATTGAATGTCACAGCCTGTGCGGAAATATGGACAACACACAAAGATTTGACATTGTACATTAAAGTTTTACATACACATAATATGTTATGTGCAATTATGCCAATGTCAACAAATGCTAATCCACCATACGTTCTCATTCTGTGTAAGAATGGTCCGATCGGTCTGAACAATTAGTTCACGAATAAACCGACGAGTACCGACGAGTCAGATGATATTTGGGGTATAATTTAAGAGCAGAATAGATTAAATGCCACAAATACAATGTCATGAAAATATGTTTGTGCATTTTTTTACATATATATACGAAAGCAAACTTGGTTTTACTAAAATGTTTTAATAAATAGCATTTATTAATACAAAATTGTTGAATATTGAATATATTGATTTTTTAAATATTGCAATTATATAGAGATAATATTTGGGGTATGATTTAAGAGCAGAACAGATTAAATGGCACAAATACAATGTCATGAAAATAAGTTTGTGCATTTTTGACATATATACGAAAAGCAAACTTGGTTTCATTAAAATGTTTTATTAATGCAAAATTTAGTTTTTAATATTTTAATTAGCCTATATACAGGTTCATAGTTTTTATGTAAAAGAAAACAAAAAACATATATTTTTGACATATATGAAACAAACTTGGTTTTACTAAAATGTTTTAATAAAAAGCTTTTCAAAATTGTTGAAAATTTTATATATTCAGTTTTTAATGTTTTAAAGTCCTCATGAAATCAAAATTGACCCTGTTTACTTTGTTAGCACATGTTAAAGGTCTTAGGGTGAACAATTCATCCGTGCAAGTTAATACTCAGAAAAAAAATTGTTTATCGCAGTAATCTTTAATCAAAATCTGAAAAGTAACTTCCAGTCTGGAAACGGCGTTCCTTCTCAGATGATGTCAGTTTGACGGCTTAGGTTTGAAAATGCGTAGCCACGCCCCTCCAACCGTTAGTCTGCTATGAGCGCGAGAGATGGAGAGGATTCAATATTCCCTTTCACTTGGAAATACGTCACAGCACTGAAGAAAACTCACTAGCTACTTCCGGTTCACTGGGACTTTAAATATATACAGATGATATTTGGGGTATAACTTACGAGTAGAATAGATTAAATGCCACTTTTTGCATTTTTGACATATATACGAAAGCAAAATTGTTAAATATGGGATACATTACGTTTTTAATATTTTAATTAGCCTATATACAGGTTCATAGTTTTTATGTAAAAAGAAAACCTTTGTGATTATAAGCTATTGTGGGATTAATTATATTTGTGTGACATAAAAGATGCACTTTTTGAACATGTTCTTTGCAACGAACTGCTCGAAAGAATCCATTTTCAGCAATGAACAGAAGATCCCACTGCTAGTTCTAATACCGAACCAAATCTCGCGAGATCGGACGAGGGGATAAGTTAAGGAAACATGGCGATGTCTAATTTGTTAAAGGTAAGAGACACTCATGCTCTTTGCCTCCAAATTCTCCAGAAACAGCCAAAAACCCGTGTAGACGCCTATAAACTTCAAATGTCTGTGTTGTACCATTGACGTTTAGCGGCTTGCTTAGACTCTTGCGTGCATGTCCAGTGAGTTTTAAAGACTGTCTTGCAGCCTATGTTTAGCTAGCAGGCTGTGAGCTAGCTGAGATTCATAAAGCCAATAATCACAATAATGCTGGACTGCATGCAGACTACTTGAAGACAGTTTTCACGCCAGTGGGTGTTGCCCCTCAGTATTATGTTGTTTATAAATGTATATCATAAAGGGGCATGTCCCTGATGACAGTTAGCACGCATGATGCTAGCTTGGCAAATGATTAAATGACACTGAGTGTTATGACTGAGCTAATGAAATGTCAATATGTGTTGAGCATATCGAGTTTCATGTGCGAATCTTTTCTTGCCTTGCATGTCACTAGGGTCAGATATTTTAAGAAGTTAAAATATGTGAAGAAATCATTCAGGGATTTTGAATTAGAGAGAGTAGAGACATTCCAGTTGTTTTGAGGATGTCTGTTTTCATTCAGTTAAATACAGTGGCTGTGTGTGACAACCTAGTGATCTGAGTACCTAGGCAATATTTTGGGTGTCATAGATGTGTTCAAATGCACCAGTGATATCCAAAATGCTGTCTAGAGGCATAATTTATCAGGTTAATTTTAAAAGCCATTCAGCCTGTTGCTTGCTATCTATGTTTGGTGGAAATTACATTTTAAACATTTTTGAATAAAACAACAGACTTCTTTTCTGGTTAAAACTAATTTCATAGCTAGCTATTTCATTTATCTAAAATATGTACACTTGAATAATATATTTACACCAAATTATGTATAATAACATTTTGTTTGTTCACAAGTGATATTAACCTTGATTTTTACTTTTTTTGTTTTCATCATGTCTCATTTCAAGCTCTTCACTATCTCTTTGGTAAACAAGAAAGAGTGTAAAAAAAATGTAAAACTTGATTAGTTTTCTGTATTGTTAATCGTGATGGAAATTACACCACAATATCTGCACACTAACACATTTGAAATGGCATATTTTTCATATTTTAAGATTGAAAGTCTAAGTCTGGTAACACAGCTAAAGGATAGTAATTTACTCACCCCCATGTTGTTCCAAATCTGTAAGACTTTAGTTCATCTTTGGAGCACAAATTAAGATATTTTAAATAATTATTGTACTCTCCATTGACAGCTACGCAACTACCACTTTGACGCTTCAAAAGTTCATAAATGGATCTTAAAACTAATCCATATGAATCGAGCAGATTAACAATGATCAGCGAACATAAACAAAAGCTCAACCAAACCTGCTTGACACATGAGAACAAACCTCATTGGTTCTTGCTGAAGCTCAAATGTGCTGCGTAACACAAGAATGAACCTCATTGGTTCTTGCTGAAGCTCAAACGTGCTGCGTAACACGAGAATGAACCTCATTGGTTTTCGCACGTCAAGCAAACGTGAGCTTCCATTTACCATAACTGATGTGTGCAGTTATGAATGTTTAATATGTTTAATAATGTCAATAAAAGCCTAAATTAAATCTGTTCAGCATATAAAGCAATCATGTCTCAGAAATCTCTCAGATTTCATTAAAAAGATTTTCATCTGTGTTCAGATGATGAATGAAAGTTTTACTAGTTTGGAACAACATGAGGGTGAGTAAATGACAGAATTTTCATTTTTGAGTGAACTAACCCTTTAAATCTATACATAAGGTGATTGAAAAGTAGCATTTTGAAAGATTAGTAAAGAATCTTTCTTTGTGACCTTAATATAACAAAAACGAGAAAGTAATAAAAACAAATAAATATTACAATAAATATGTAAAAAGTACAAAGAATTAAAAAAAAATTGTTTTATATATATATATATACAATAAGGACTACTTGCCTTATTATTGTAAATGCTTTGAGAAGCCCTGATTTTCTGGAAATATTAGACAGAAAAGTCTTCCATAATGTCTGGTTCATTGTGTCACATATGAATGCTGGCATGCTCTTGTTCATCTCTTTCCTCTTCCATGTCTTTTCTATTAGAACAAGGGTTCCCTCCAGTTTGAGGACAAGTGGGATCTTATGCGCCCCATTGTCCTTAAGTTGCTTCGCCAAGAGTCTGTAACTAAGCAGCAGTGGTTCGATCTTTTCTCGTAAGAACTTATAAATTCAGATCTTTTTATATCCTACACATTAACTATAGTCTGAGTGTTCAGTCTGTCTTTCTATTCTCCTTCATTCTCATAGAGATGTTCATGCAGTTTGTCTATGGGATGACAAAGGACCAGCAAAGATCCACCAGGCCCTCAAGGAGGACATCTTAGATTTTATTAAGCAAGCTCAAGCGGTAAGAGAGGTCCAGGATTAAGTGACCTGTTGATGTTCTTCAGCAGAATCCTCTCTCATTCTTGATCATTGGTGTTTAGAGAGTGCTCAGTCACCAAGATGACACGGCACTCCTCAAGGCTTATATCGTGGAGTGGAGGAAGTTCTTCACACAGTGTGACATTCTGCCCAAGCCGTTCTGCCAGCTGGAGATCACCCTAATGGGCAAACAGGGCAGCAACAAGAAGTCCAATGTGGAAGACAGCATTGTTAGGAAGGTCAGTGGGATAAAACTTGTTTTTTAGGGCTGGGTTGAAAATATCACTTAAATCCCAAGAATCAATCTTTTAGTCTATGCTGTTTCCAGATAATGTGTGAACAAATATTGACTATACATTGTTTGTAGCACGCCTCCCATCCAATAATTGCAATAAGCTTTGTGCTGATATGAAACAAAATCTCAGATTTCAAATTCTGTCAATTTTATTATGAATTTCCAAACAATAAATACCGTTTGGTCGCTCTTTAATGTGGCAGATCGCTGTAGCACCTCAGTTCAAGCGGCACGTGAACTGATCATCTCTTCCTCTTTCCTACTAGTTACAGCACCAAATAAACATGAATGAACATCAGAAAGTATGTCGAAAGAAACAGTAGAACTTTTTCAATGTTTCAAGACGTCAATAAAATGCCATGTAAAGTTACATTTACCCCAGGAAAGCCATTCAAAGCATTTTGATAAATATATGCTGCTACACTTTATTTTAAGGTGTCCTTACTTTTAAGTTCTGAGTAATATCAGTTAACTACATATAGTTACTATAGGGTTAGGTTTAGGTTTGGTTTAGGGTTAGTTGCATGCAACTATAAAATAAAGTGTTACCATATATGCACTATATTACATATTCATTACATTTTACTTAACCTGTGCATCAATATTTAATTGTGTTTCTACAGCCACAGTAGCATAATTGTCATAAAAGTAATCATTATAAAATTGTGATTATTGCCTTAAGTGCAATTCAAATGTTGGTGTACAAATAAGTTGTAATAATTTTAGTCTTTAATATTATAGTGATGTACCAACTGTTTCCTAAATAATTTACAGCATTAGTTTAAAGAGATTTATTTTTTTTCTTGAGAAAAATGTATATGTACTGTACCTGATATTTATCCGAATTGAATTGATATCGGAACTGAATTTAATCACAAGCTTGTGAATGTAAATTGAATCAAATGGTGAAATGTGTGTCAATCAGAGCATGTGAGTGGAGCGGGGAGCGGAGTGGTAATATTTCCTCCAGAGCGGAGAGCGCCGCTCTGAAGATACCGCCCCGCTCGCTCAATCCGCTCACCACCGCTCGCTCAACCCAGAATTCCCTTTGTGATATGCTGGTTCGAAAATATGTGAAATTAGTAGGGCTGCCCCTGACTAAAGTTTTTTTTCTATTGGACTAGTAGTTGTTCATTTAAGCCATTAGTTGATGACTAAGTACACATTTATATTAGGCTCATTTAATTACTTAAATATATACTGTAGAGAATTCTAAACAGTGTTTATGCTTGCCAAAAAGAACAGAAAAAGTAATAATTATGAATGTGTCAAAAATAGCGTTAATTGTTTATTAATAAAAAAAAAAATGTCTTTGTCATTACCGGCTGCAAAGATGAAGTTGACAATGCTGACTCGCCATCTCCGCAGTAGTGGACGCACCAAGGGAGAAATGCATATGTCATACAGATACTATTTCTTTCCGTTTTTAATTTGTTTTGTAGACATTTCAAGCTTTCTATAGACATATTTCGTGAGTTTCGGTTAATTTATTAGACGCACTCTAGTCCATGATTAGCACCATGATTACATCGTCTGCTGTATTTGCATATTATTTATTAACTCTAGGCAATCGGTTGTTGAAACATTGATCAAAATTAAGATACAATTTATACAAAACGAAATTCACTTTAAAGAAAGGCATTCTACAAAACAAAACTTAAAGAAGTGGGCAAAATATTTTCTGGTCCACATGACTTCCAACATATTGTGCATCTTATGATGTGTCCTATACTCATGCTGTTCACTTTTCATAATGAACAGATGAAATTATGTAAAAAATAATATAATATTTAAACATAAATATGAAACAATTTTTTATATTTTGTATAGTAAAGTGCATAGTGCAATACAGGGAATCAAATTTCTTGTCGGAGCGGGATTTAAGCGAACAACGTTTTACCGGTGAGCGGTTCATGAGTGGAGCGTTCGCTTGGGCCGTGAGCGATTGAGTGTAGCGCGCTGGCATAGAGCGAAATATTGAGCTGAGCGTCACACCGCTCCACTTCTCTCACATACTCTGGTGTCAATGCCGAGCCCTATTGTTTAACCAGAATGGGATTCATTCTTTTGTTCTTCATGTTATGTTCTTGCAGCTGATGCTGGACACTTGGAACGAATCTATATTCTCCAACATCAAGAATAGATTGCAGGATAGTGCAATGAAGTTAGTCCATGCCGAGCGGCTGGGAGAGGCGTTTGACTCGCAGTTGGTCATCGGGGTCAGGGAGTCATATGGTGAGATTTGCTGCAGTTCTTTTATTGGATTGCATGACTTTTTTCATGCTGTTATTAGTTAGAAGTCTCTTATCTCTTTTTTTCAGTGAACCTGTGCTCCAATCCTGATGATAAACTGCAGATCTACAGGGATAACTTTGAGAAAGCCTACCTAGACTCCACTGAGAGGTTCTACAGGACCCAAGCACCGTCCTACCTGCAGCAGAATGGAGTACAAAACTACATGAAATATGTACGGTCTGCCAGAGATCAGATATTAGACTACATATTCCATACTAATCGGATTAGATAAAAACAGCCAAGAGGAGAGTTATGACTCCTGCTAACACTCTACATTTCTTTCTTACTTGTGTTTGCAGTCATATATTCTCATATCTCTGTTTACAGGCAGACGCTAAATTAAGGGAAGAGGAGAAACGTGCACTACGATATTTAGAGACGCGACGCGAATGTAACTCTGTACAAGCAGTTGAGTATATGATTGGCTTTTAAATAATTCATTCACAAAATAGGGCATCAATCATTAAAATAAATGTAAAATGTAAAAAAAAAAGTTATTATTTTTAAGTGATTCAGTATTTGAGATTTATTTAAATTTAAAGTCAAGTCATATAGCCAGATATGTCAGTCTGAAAATGTGGATTTTTTTTTTTCCCCCAGCTTATGGAATGTTGTGTGAATGCACTTGTAACGTCATTTAAAGAAACTATCTTGGCTGAATGTCCAGGCATGATTAAACGGAATGAGACTGACAGTGAGTATGAGCTTTGGAAATCTGTATATTTAAGATGATCCCTTTAGGGTTTTATATAAACTATCATTTAAAATGTTGGGGTGGGTAAGATTTGTATGCATGAAAATGTATTTGTAATGCTCACCAAGGCTGCATTTATTTAATTAAAAATACAGTAAAAACAGCAATATTATAAAATATTATTTCAATTTCAAATAACTGTTTTCTATTTGAATATACACTCACCTAAAGGATTATTAGGAACACGATACTAATACTGTGTTTGACCCCCTTTCACCTTCAGAACTGCCTTAATTCTACGTGGCATTGATTCAACAAGGTTCTGAAAGCATTCTTTAGAAATGTTGGCCCATATTGATAGGATAGCATCTTGCAGTTGATGGAGATTTGTGGGATGCACATCCAGGGCATGAAGCTCCCGTTCCACCACATCCCAAAGATGCTCTATTGGGTTGCGATCTGGTGACTGTGGGGACCATTTTAGTACAGTGAACTCATTGTCATGTTCAAGAAACCAATTTGAAATGATTCGAGCTTTGTGACATGGTGCATTATCCTGCTGGAAGTAGCCATCAGAGAATGGGTACATGGTGGTCATAAAGGGATGGACATGGTCAGAAACAATGCTCAGGTAGGCCGTGGCATTTAAACAATGCCCAATTGGCCTAAAGTGTGCCAAGAAAACATCCCCCACACCATTACACCACCAGCCTGCACAGTGGTAACAAGGCATGATGGATCCATGTTCTCATTCTGTTTACACCAAATTCTGACTCTACCATCTGAATGTCTCAACAGAAATCGAGACTCATCAGACCAGGCAACATTTTTCCAGTCTTCAACTGTCCAATTTTGGTGAGCTTGTGCAAATTGTAGCCTCTTTTTCCTTTTTGTAGTGGAGATGAGTGGTACCCGGTGGGGTCTTCTGCTGTTGTAGCCCATCCGCCTCAAGGTTGTGCGTGTTGTGGCTTCACAAATGCTTTGCTGCATACCTCAGTTGTAACAAGTGGTTATTTCAGTCAAAGTTGCTCTTCTATCAGCTTGAATCAGTCTGCCCATTCTCCTCTGACCTCTAGCATCAACAAGGCTGCCGCATACTGGATGTTTTTCCCTTTTCACACCATTCTTTGTAAACCCTAGAAATGGTTGTGCGTGAAAATCCCAGTAACTGAGCAGATTGCGAAATACTCAGACCGGCCCGTCTGGCACCAACAACCATGCCACGCTCAGAATTGCTTAAATCACCTTTCTTTCCCATTCTGACATTCAGTTTGGAGTTCAGGAGATTGTCTTGACCAGGACCACACCCCTAAATGCATTGAAGCAACTGCCTGATTGATTAGATAATTGCATTACTGAGAAATTGAACAGGTGTTCCTAATAATCCTTTAGGTGAGTGTATTTTAAAATGTAATTTATTCCTGTGATGTCAAAGCTGAATTTTCAGCATCATTACTCCAGTCTTCAGAGTCACATGATCCTTCAGAAATCATTCTAATATGATGATTTGCTGCTCTAGAAACATTTATGATTATTATCTTTGTTGAAAACAGCTGTGCTGCTTAATATTTGTGTGAAAACCATGATTTTTCAGGATTCTTTTAATAATATAATTTTTTTTTTTTTAATATTATTATACATGTATTTTTACAATCGCTTTTGTTCAATTAAATGAATAAAAGTGTGGATTCCTTCTAAAAGAAAATCTTACTGACCCTAAGCTTTTGAACAGTAGTGCATTTTCCAAATTTGGACTCTGCATATTTTCTAAATGGCTGTATAATATCTTCAAATATAAGCTGTTAAGCCTCAGTTAACTCTTCATCCACAGAGCTGCACCTTATGTTCTCTCTCATGGATAAAGTTCCCAATGGGATTGAGCCCATGCTGAAAGACCTTGAGGAGCACATCATCAGTGCTGGACTGGCAGACATGGTGGCCGCTGCCGAGACCATCACAACCGTGAGCACTTAACGTTATTGGATGAAGTTGAATATTAAATTGATGGTCATGGTTTTACTTATTTTAGTCCAAAGAAAATTACTTTTTCTTGTGAGAATTGTGGCCTTGATTTCTGTATCCTCTCTGTCTGGGTTTAAAGTTCTGACCTTTGTGTCATGACAGATTCTCAACCATTAGGCCACCTCTATGCCGTGCTGGTGTTAACGTTCTTGTTTATGTTTTTCCTCAGGACTCTGAGAAGTACGTGGAGCAGCTCCTGACTCTGTTCAATCGCTTTAGTAAATTAGTGAAGGAAGCGTTCCAGGATGATCCTCGGTTCCTGACAGCCAGAGACAAAGTGAGCATGCCACCCCATCCGTATTCATTCTCACTGTCTTACTATTGGTCTCAGTGAGTAGCCTGCATGACTAGATCACACCACAGATGGTTACCAGAGATCTGTGATGACAAAGGAGTACTTTGGAAGGTTATATAACAATAAGTCCATTAGAAATGCTGTTGGTGTTACTGGAAAGTGAATTGACTTTACATGATTAAGTGTTTTTTAATGACTAAGTTTTTTATTTGCCCCAGGCATACAAAGCAGTTGTGAATGATGCCACAATATTTAAGTTGGAGCTGCCATTGAAACAGAAGGGGTGAGTAACTGCTACCTTCTGGTCTTCTGTTTACAGTGAGAAGCACAAAATAATCTTTTTTTAAGTTAACTGATGGAGTGCTGCTAATGGACCTTTTTCACATTTACGAGGTTCTCAGAAAAGGAAGTCGTCATAGTTGGGTAAACTTCTGTAGTAGTGAACAAAAACTACAACAGATATATATTTTTTTGTGCTCCCATTTGCTGCAATAGCAAAAGAAGAAATCCATGGTAACATTTCTATGACTTTCCAAATAAGGTACAAAATCTTAAAAGATTGCTTAGGTTGGTCATAAGAAAGATATCAACGTAACACTCACTCAGTGTTAACAATTTTTTAAATAGTAATAGTTTTTAAATTTTAAACAAATTATAGTGATATAAATGTACATTAAAATAAAAAAATGAAACTTTTCTTGATTCATAGTCTGTGAAAAGGGTCCATATGCATATGAGCATTTGCAATCCATGTTTCAGAGTTGTATCAATTCATATCAAAAATGTTTGATGACCCCACCTAAAAAACAAAAACAAAAAAAATTGTCATCATTTTCTCACCCTCAGGTCTTTCCAAACCTGTAATGCATTCATTCATCTTTGAATAACAAATGAAGATATTTGAGTGATTTCTGTCCTTCCGTTGACAGCTACGCAACTTCCACTTTGATGCTTCAAACATTCAAAAAGAGATTGTGAAAATAATATATATGAATTGAGTGATTTAGTCCAAATTCTCTGAAGAGACTCAATCGCTTTATATAGTGAACAGATTGAATTTAGGCTTTTATTCACTTATAAACATTAATCGGCGAACATAAATGGAAGCTCATCTGTACTTGCTTGACGCGCAAGAGCAAACCTCACTGGTTCTTGTGGAAGCTAAAACGTGCTGCGTAACATGAGAATGATCCTCATTGGCTCTTGCTGAAGCTCAAACGTGCTGTGTAACACGAGAATGAACCTCATTGGTTCTTGCTGAGTCTCAAACGTGCTGCGTAACACGAGAATGATCCTCATTGGCTCTTGCTGAGTCTCAAACGTGCTGCGTAACACGAGAATGAACCTCATTGGTTCTTGCTGAGTCTCAAACGTGCTGCGTAACACGAGAATGATCCTCATTGGCTCTTGCTGAAGCTCAAACGTGCTGCGTAACACGAGAATGAACCTCATTGGTTCTTGCTGAAGCTCAAACGTGCTGCGTAACACGAGAATGAACCTCATTGGTTCTTGCTGAGTCTCAAACGTGCTGCGTAACACGAGAATGAACCTCATTGGTTCTTGCTGAAGCTAAAACGTGCTGCGTAACATGAGAATGATCCTCATTGGTTCTTGCGGAAGCTCAAACGTGTTGCGTAACACGAGAATTAACCTCATTGGTTCTTGCTGAAGCTCAAACATGCTGCGTAACACGAGAATGAACCTCACTGGTTTTCGGACATCAAGCGAACATGCTTGAGCCTCCGTTTACCACAACGTGATGTGTGCGGTGAGGAATGTCTATATATGAATAAAAGACTCAATTAAATCTGTTCATCATATAAAAGCAATTGAGACTTTGGAACTACTCTCTTTATGAATTTTGTGAAGTGTCAAAATGGTAGTTGCGTAGCTGTCTATGGAGAGACAAAACTCTATCAGATTTCATTAAAAACATCTTCATTTGTGTTTTTAAGATGAACGAAAGGTTTGGAACGACATGAGGGTGAGTAAATGATAACAGACTTTTCATTTTTGGGTGAACTATCCCTTTAATGTTTCTAAATGCAGAGTGGGCCTCAAAACACAACCAGAGTCAAAGTGTCCGGAGCTGCTCGCCAACTATTGTGACATGCTGCTAAGAAAGACGCCACTCAGCAAAAAGCTGACCTCAGAGGAGATCGAGCTCAAACTGAAGGAAGTGGTGAGATTATAACATGTCACATGTAGTTGTTGTCATCAAAAGAGTTTTTAAATGTAAATACTACTAATTCCTTCCTGTAGCTGCTTGTGCTAAAATACGTCCAGAATAAGGATGTGTTCATGAGGTACCACAAAGCTCACCTGACCAGGCGTCTGATCCTGGACATCTCAGCGGACAGTGAGATCGAGGAGAACATGGTCGAGTGGCTAAGGGTGAGAATAAAAGAGAAATGAGAGTGATTGACTCATTTTGAGTGTTTTGTATTTTAATGGCTCACTGTTTGCTTCGGTCTGGGATGTTTCAGGAAGTTGGGATGCCTGCAGACTATGTGAACAAACTAGCTAGAATGTTCCAAGACATCAAAGTGTCTGAAGATCTTAATCAGGTTTTCAAGGAGGTGCACAAACACAACAAGCTGGCTTTACCAGGTGACTTACAAGCCCAGTGTTCCCTATATATATGCATTTAGACTACCTTTGAAAGGTTTGGGGTCAGTAAGAGTTTTTCTCGAAGAATCCTGAATAAATGTATCATGGTTTCTACAAAATATTAAGCAGAATAACTGATTTCATAAAAAAAAAATAGCATACAGCATATCAGATTAATTTCTACAGGATCATGTGACACTGAAGACCAAGAGGCTGCTCACTGCAGAACCGAATGGGTGGTTAGGGGTGGAGCTTTAAGGTCCAGCCACACCCTAAATCTACCCATAACCTTATCCCTATACCTAATTAGGTCAAGCTCCACCAATTATGCCCTGGAGGAGCTGGACTAGTTAAAGCTCCACCCATTATATCCAGAGAGGGGAGCTGGACCAGGTTTGCCAGGTCTGTGCAACAAAAGTATCCCAAATACCCAGTCAAAAGTATCCCAAAAATAGCCCAATGCATTTTTCTCCATCAGGTGGCTGAATTCTCCACTGAATTTGTACGTCTTGGGGGTGTTTTGGGGGTGTTGGAGTGCCGAAATTGTACTTACAGGGATGGAAATCAACCAGCAGAAAAAAAAATACCCACGGCAACAACCTAAAAGTAGCCCAATACCATGGGAAAACCATAGACTTGGCAACACTGAGCTGGATGTTCTTTTGAAAAAAATAATAAATAAATAAAATTGTGATAATATTTCACAATGTTAATGTTTTTACAAATTTTTGATCTAATAAATGCAGCCTTGGTGAGCATAAGAGACTTTTCAAGAACATCTTACCAACCCCAAACATTAGACAGTAGTGTATATTATATTGTTATACCAATAACGTATTGATTTGTACACGTCTACAGTATGTTCAGAGATGTTTTTATTTTCATAATTTAATTTCCATAAGTATGGGTATAGATCGTTTATGTTATAGTTTAGTTTTTAAATAAATCCAGAGTTCCCATGTTAACTGAAAATATGGTAATATTAGCGAATTATAAATTGTGATTTACAGGCCTGGAAATGTCACAGAAATTAATAATAGGTAACACTTTATTTGACAGTGTCCCTGTTACACACGTTGCATGTAATTACTGTAGTAACTAACTATAAATTATTCATAATTACATGCAACTAACCCTAAACCAAAATACACTGTAACATGGACACCTTAAAATAGTGTAACCTATTAATATCCCAAGAAGTCATAGACGTTTCTTTAGTGAATATTTGTGATAAATATGAGTGATGATGTGATGTGGCTTGATTTCATTTGGAGAGTAGTTCCTAAGGTCTCTTTCACTCCCCTTCTGTTACTCAGCGGACTCTGTGAACATAAAGATCCTTAATGCTGGAGCTTGGTCACGTAGCTCAGAGAAAGTGTTTGTGTCTCTGCCCACCGAGCTGGAAGATCTCATCCCTGAGGTGGAGGACTTCTACAAGAAGAATCACAGCGGCCGCAAACTCCACTGGCACCACCTCATGTCCAATGGCATTGTGGGTGTATAATGGCGTGTTTAGTGATTTGCAACTGTAAATGCTTGCAACTTGTAGCTAATCAGACTGTGTGCTCTCTGGTAGATCACTTTCAAGAATGAAGTAGGGCAGTACGACCTGGAGGTCACAACCTTCCAACTGGCTGTACTTTTTGCCTGGAACCAAAGACCACGAGAGAAGATCAGCTTTGAGAATCTGAAACTTGCCACTGAGCTGCCTGATGCCGAACTGAGACGAACTCTCTGGGTATTCTAGTAATCAAATTTAAAAGCACTCTGGGAATTGCACTTTTTGTGCAAAGATTTTTTTTTCCATTTAAGATGTTTACTTAAAACAGTACATTATATGCATTTACAAGATTTAAAAAAGAACATGCACTGAAAAGTTACATAGATTGTTGATTTTATTTTATTTTTTTAATATGACTAAGCATTGCAACATTTTTTATTTCATTGTGAAAACCGCTTTGAAATTATGCAAAATCGCAATAGAAAAGCTGAACATCTTAAAACACGGAATGCCTCTAGTATTTAAATAAAGTGATGCTTAGAGGAAAATGCCTTAGCCTGAAAAAAGTTATCTTTTTATTTTAATATATTAACAATAATTTATTAATTTCAATGCTTTCTATACGTCCCCAGCCCCCCTGGTTGAGAACCACTGCTTTAACATGAACTAAGGATGCACTGATATTAAAATTCTGACCGATATGGTTAAACCGATAATTATTTTTATGTTATATTCGATAACTGATAAATAACCAATGTTAAAAAACTATTTTGTGTAAATAAATGAAGAAATGAAATGATTTTGATATGACAACATTATAATGTACAGTTTGAAAAATGGACAATCATTTTGAAATTTGATTACATTTATCAGTGTTTCTAAATTATTAGTCTTTTTAAAAATGAATTGGCAGTTCAAATATCTTTGTTTATAGATGTTGTGACATCATCATCTACTTAACTTGTTTTCCCTCTCTTTTTGTTCAGTCTCTTGTTGCCTTCCCAAAGCTCAAACGTCAAGTGCTGTCATATGAGCCTCAAGTGAGCTCTCCCAAAGACTTCACGGACAGTACATTGTTTTTCGTTAACCAGGAATTCTCTTTGATGTAAGAACATCTCATCTCCTGCTTTGACTTTTACTTGTTCTTTGTCCTTTTATTTCGGAAACAATCGTTTTCGTTTCTCCTCAGAAAAAATTCCAAGGTTCAAAAGAGGGGGAAGATAAACCTAATCGGCCGATTGCAGCTGACGACGGAGCGAATGAGAGAAGAAGAGAACGAAGGCATCGTCCAGCTTAGAATATTAAGAACACAGGTACGAAAAGTTAAAAATCTTTACTAGTGCCCTCTGTTCACTAGCACTAGTCACTAAAGGCCAAAGTATACTTCAGTTTTGACGTGAACGCTCCGTGTATGCGTACAGACGAATGCATAGCTTTTTAAAGTATACTTAATTTGATAGTGTGTGTGAACACAAGTGCTTAACACATGCTCACTAGAAAGTTTCATCCTGTCCATTGTCTCCGCTATTTTGTCTCCTGAAGGCATAGCTGATAAAAATGTCTTTGTCCACGATGAAACTAGAATTGCGAGTATCTCTTAACTACTTAAACACTCAAACGCGCATCAATACAAGTGTATATTGTTGTTCCAATGGCCGTAGCCAGCTATGAGGTATTTTTAAGAATTGTATATAATAAAGATTGTGAAATAATTGCCCGATATTGGATTAACTCTACTTTAGTGCTGCAAGGATATTGCACAGCATCAGGATAGTCTCATCTGAGCTGCCTCAGTGGTCTGTCACCGCTCATCAATGTCAAAATATTTGAGATGACCAATCAAATCAAAGTAGGCGGGATTTATGTTTACAGAAGCTGCTGAGCGCGAATTCCAGCTCAACTCGACCGGTTCAGTTAACAGACATAAAGTGCGAGATAAGATAGCATTTCATATTTGACAGCTGTTTTAGGATAGAAATATTAAACGACCAACAAAAATAATCAAGCAAACTAATAAACTTTTGTCTAATTTCGCGATTTTACATGATTCATGTAATGTAATAATTAGTAACTGTCAATGTGAGGGCAAGAAACATTAACACAGCCGTTTTCATCATATTAGGCATAAGATTAATAATGAATGTGTACATATTGTGAATTAATTTGATAAACTTAGCTTTCCTGGTAGCCTTCAGTAAATTCACTTATCTAAGAAAATGATTCTTAAAACATAAATATCAGTTGACCCTATGTTTACTTCACTGACACAGACGAAAATGAAAAGACTATATCAGTCAAAGCTCCGCTTTAGGAGGGAAAGAGACAGGGCAAGATAAGGGAGAAAAAGAGCAGGTATTGACAAATCATCTACTGCCCACAGCCCACTGACAAGGTTTTAAACCTGGGCTGCGTTTCCCAAAAGCATTGTAAGCCTAAGTTGATCATAGATACAGTGGGTGGCAATTGTTCTACGATCAACTTGAGCTTACAATGCTTTGTTGTTGTTTTTACCGTAAATATCAGGGATTTATTTTTTACAGTGTACTTTGGGCTTAACCCTTGTGCATTTTTGTCTTTTTCAGTTTTGTGTTTTTGATAATTTTGCCTGTGTTAATGCTAACTACATACATTTTGGGACAGGTGTGTGTTTTTATTGGAATTTTACTATTTCACCCCCATTTCCTTTAAAAAAATAAATTTTGCACAAAATAGTTCCACTCAGCACCGTTTGGACAAAAATGTCCCCATGCAATCTTTGTTAATAGGCTTTCATTCTATTGGCAAGGCTTCAAAATTTAAATTTTTACTATTTTTTTTTTTTATTTTATTTTTTACCATATGGTGCCCTTTTTTTTTTTTTTTTTTTTTCGGTTTGGCCTATAAAGCAAATACTCACTTTATTCTGTTTATGCATATTATAAAGCCAGTTGGATAAATTATGCAGCCGTAACTGTATGAGTGGTTAGTATGGATGTTAGAGTGTGGTGTGTATGTGTGTAATAAAAAAAATGGTGTGTGTGTGTGCTTGTAATAGTTGAGAATATTTGCAAATCACAAATCCAAGTTTTGCTGGCATCTAATAGGGAAAATTTGGCACTGCGCTCTTACTGAAAGATCATTTTTTGAGATATCGACCTCAAATTTGGAACACGGGTTTTTTAGATTTATGGCTTTGATTTTTCTAGCAGTTTTAGAGTTCAACGTTTCATAAAATATATATTTTATATAAAATATTATTCATTAGTAATGGGTGATATAAACAATATGCGATTTAAACGATACAAAATTGACCTATGTTAGAGATTTTTAATTCTATCGCGATAATGCATGTTGTTGATGATGGAATCTACCCGCGAAATAGTGAAAAAGACCGGTGCAACATCCATTATTTGGACTTGGTTTAGATTTAAGCCCTCAGACGCTCGCACGCACACACACTCGCTCTGTCTTTGTAGTCTGCCGTGTGTCACTATATGAGGACACGAACGCATAAACCGTCACTTCATGAGAATTTACCGTTTCTTTCATTTGAGAAAACTGCCATATCATGAAATGAACACAGACACTCAAAGGTCTTCACGGCAACCCGTCAAAATAAAAGTTCAGTTTAACGTGAGAAAATTTTCAGATTATATTAGACTACTGTTGTAGCCTACAGTAGATTTAGCGGTGTCTCTATGTAATAATTCATCTCTACTAATAATAATAATAATTATGCCTAGATGGTTGCTTATTTTTCACTTGATCTTATAAACAGTGTTCACTTTTAAACAGCATACAGCCTTTAAATGTTTATGTATTATTTACTCATAATGATTATCATCATAAATAATAAACTTGTTGAATTGTATTTATTTATTTTTATTTATTTTTTGAATAGTTAAATAATAAAATTAAAGTTAGTAATAAAATACTAGCCTTTTTTTTAATTGATGCACAAGAGTTAATGTCTTTTTTTCCCTACCGCACATTTTAGGAGGCCATCATTCAGATCATGAAGATGCGTAAGAAGATCACAAACGCTCAGCTGCAGACAGAGCTGGTGGAGATCCTCAAGAACATGTTCCTCCCTCAGAAGAAAATGATCAAGGAGCAGATTGAGTGGCTCATTGAGCACAAGTACATCAAGAGAGACGAGACAGACATTAACACCTTCATTTACATGGCGTAGCGCGGAAACAACTCCGGAGATGATCTGTAACCGTTCCCAAGGACGATGTACCTGTCGAGGATCAGCAGCGGGGGGAGGGATGGTGATGTCTCGAAGATACTGCTTAGGCTGCTGGTCTGGTGGCGTAGTCATGAGCTTGTTTTAACGACAGACAGTCACACATCAGATAAAAAAATGTATTTAAAAAAAAAAAAAATCCCTGCCTTACCTTACAGTGAAGACACATGGGGATCAGAATAGGAGATTTAAAAAAAATAGGAAAAAAGACAAAAGGATTCTATTTTTGCCATTGGTAGTCAGTATGCATGGTGGGTGTTTGGCCTTTTGTATGTGTACATCTCCAGCAGCATGCGGTCAGTGGGAATGTCACATTCATCCGAGGACTTGCTTGTGTGTGCCGTGTTATGAGTGTTTTTCTCCCTCCCACATCCTCCGCCTGGACCCCGCCATATCCCATCTTCACCGCACAGCCCGGGCCGAGAGCCGTCCCATCGTCGCCACTGCAAACACCTGGCCGCGCATAACGACACTGGAGTCGCTGTGGAGCGCGTGCCAGGATGAAGGACTAGCACTTTTCACACTCTCTGCCACAATACGTCAGCATGGCTTTATTTGGGTTGTTTTTCCACGGCTTTGGGTTTCGTTTTCACTTTTTTTCTTCGTCAAAAGTTTGCAAACGTTGAACCATCTTTAAGCCACGAAAGATTTGATTGGCTAATTGCAGTTTAGACGACAACTTACTCTTCAAAATGCCAGGAAATGCTGGCGTTCAGAGGTCACAAAGGGTCAAGGTCTGCGGAGAAAATCTGGCGGTTTGAAATGTTTCCGTTTTTTTTCTTTGTTTTGGTGTAAATGCATTACCAGTGTGCGCCAAGTCAGAAGGTCAGTATAACGTAGTTGCAATTAATTTTCTTTTTGTTTACTTTTGAGCAGAAATCTCGAATAGCGATTGAGATGCAGACTGATTTGTTCCAGGAGCCTGCGATGAGGTGAACCCGTTGAATTTGAATCACAATTCCAATTTATTCTCATTGCCCCATCACACCTGAGCACACACAAGCAGTAAAGCACAGTTATATGAGTCCGAGTAAAGCAAGCGCCGCTCCAACCTCAGGTAAAGTAGGGCAGAGTTATTTTAGTAGGTTGTGCTAACTTTAATTAGCGCCTCGTGGTTCTTGCTAAACACACATTGCCAAAGCAAAGCACAAGAGTGCTGATCTCAAAATCGTTATAGTGATTGTTTTCCCCTCTATTTCCAAGGTTCCTTGAGAAAGCCTCGTCATTTGTCGCCACATTTAGTGGGAAACGTGAAATCTGTTTATTTTTTTATTTATTTTTTATTCCTTATCCTATTATGACGGAGTGTCTCTGAACAAAAGCTTGTGCAATTACTGATCAGCTGTTTATTATAATCAAATGAACTGTCTCATGATTATTAGCATTTAAGTAAGTGCAAAAAAAGTATTATCCAGGCAGATTTCAAATATTGACAGTCTCTGGTCATTCTAGGATGTCGTTTTTTCAGTGACGGTTAAATCACACATCAATGTGTTCATCATATATCAGCCGTTCAGTCTGTTGTCTTTGGGGAAAAAACTAAAATACCATTTTCACTGGCTGATGCCATCAAGTTTTGACTCAAACTAAAGGGGCGAATAATGAGTTTCTGAGGAGGTCCCAAAGAAATCCACAATTGCTGTCCATCTCCACTGTGACGTTTCCTGTCATTCATGTTTGTTTCTTCTGTTTTTAACACAGATCAGTCCCTCATTTGCGTCCCTAGTGTTTGGTTTCACATGGTAACTCAAAAGAGCGAAAAGGGTCCCTTTGGTTGCACTGCTAAAGCGTCGTTTATAAGATCCAGATTTACAACGGTGTTTGAGAACATTGTGTCATTCGATTGTCCTCTTTATTTATTGATAACTTAAGCATGTTTGTGAGGACGAGAGAGAGAGTTTGTGTGTCTGTGCGCGTGTGGAGCCTTTTACAACAGTGTGATGTCATATCCTGTTACGTGTATGCATTTCCATTTGATCGATGTTTCTGCTGACTGTATGTTTTCCTCTATCAATTACTCTAGGTAAATGCATATAATTTTATTAGGACAAGCACTATGATTTTCATATTTATCAATCACAGTTGGCGTTTGTTGTGTGCTTGTGTTATTCTGGAGCCTTTTTTGTTCCTTTTTTTTTTTGGAATTCCCAAAAGCTGAAATGTCAGTTCATTGTAGTGGACGATGATGAAACTGAATAAAAATGGTATGAATGACCTTACAAGGGAATGCTACGTGAAATTATGAATTATACATTCTTGTTTGTGAAATGTTTTCTCTGATGGACATGGAATGTTCCAGTAACTAGAGTCTGTGCACATCATTGAGTGATATAATGCAATAAGTGAGCGTGAAACAAAACATTTTGAAACCTGTCGATGGAATATTCTGTTGCGTACACACAAACACTCACTATTAAGTTGAGATGGGGTGATAATTATTTTCATGGGCGGCACATCAGTATTTTGATCATTCTAATATGATAATGTGTACTTAATGTCCTTCTGTCACTTCACTATATCACATACCAGGAGGAGTGGCGTTTGTGTCTTATCACTCTCCTTTTTTGTAGAGTGTCTTCCATCATTGTCAAAGCATAAAAGTTTTGTTCATTACAAACGCTGAATGATCTTTATCCAAACACTGACTAAAGTGTAAAGGTTTGTGTTTATTCTTAAAAGCATCATCTCGGTCCGATCACTATTTACTTGTTACTTTAGTCAGATGTGTACTGGTGATGGTTTCTACAGTATTAGTTTGTATGACACATGAGGACAGTTCTGCAATTATTCCCGCATACACTTTCTGGTAAAACAGTTCAATAGAAAACTGAACACACAAGTTCCCTGTAGTGTGAGACGAGCGAAATGTAAGTGTGGTTCTGAGAAGGTGCAAATGCTCTGCCTATGACTGTCTGTTTTCAAGATTTCTTGCCTGAAGCCTTAAAAGCTTCAAGAATATTTGAAAATTATGAAGTGAATGTGTGCCATTGTACAGTGAAGATCTGGAACGGATGCTATTCTTGCAGTGTGAGTGAACCATTTTCATGTACTGGATTTTTATTTTTATTTTATGTTGCATAATTTATTTACTGGCAAAATAAAAAATATTATTTGATGAGTGAGGCTGATGTGTTGATTTTTTTGGATCTGCTTCCACAACAACTGGAACAAATAAAAGGCAATGCCATAAACCCTGTGCAATAAAATGAAGGGTGTCTTTACCAATCTGAATATGCTGTTATAAATGCGATATGTTTTATATTAAATATTTATTTTGAAATAATAGTTATAATAATAACATACATGGTTAAATTATTTTAGGATGTTTTAGATGATTAGTGAGTCTAATCATGGTCATGATCAAATAAATATTTTATGTAATAAAAACTACATGATTTATGTAAAAAGATTTATAATAATTATTTATATCTATATATATATATATATATATATATATATATATATATATATATATATATATATATATATATATATATATATATATTACATAACATTATGACCCTAATATTGTGTTGGTCCCCCTTTTGCTGCCAAAACAGCCCTGACCCTGGGAATATGAAGGTGTGCTGTGGTATCTGGCACCAAAATGTTAGCAGCAGATCCTTTAGGTCCTGTAAGTTGCGAGGAGGGGCCTCCATGGACTGGACTTGTTTGTTCAGCACATCCCACAGATGCTCGATTGGATTGAGATCTGGGGATTTTGGAGGCCGAGTCAACACCTCAAACTCGCTGTGCTCCTCAAATCATTCCTGAACCATTTTTGCTTTGTGGCAGGGCGCATTATCTTGCTGAAAGAGTGCTTAGGTAGGTGGTACGTGTCAAAGTAACATCCACATGGATGGCAGGACCCAAGGTTTCCCAGCAGAACATTGCCCAAAGCATCACACTGCCTCTGCCGGTTTGCCTTCTTCCCATAGTTCATCCTGGTGCCAAGGTAAGCGGCACACACATACCCGGCCATCCACGTGATGTAAAAGAAAACGTGATTCATCAGACCAGGCCACCTTCTTCCATTGCTCCGTGGTCCAGTTCTGATGCTCACTGCTCACTGTAGGTACTTTTGGCAGTGGACAGGGGTCAGCATGGGCACCCTGACTGGTCTGCGGCTATGCAGCCCCATAAGCAACAAACTGTGATGCACTGTGTATTCTGACACCTTTCTATCAGAACCAGCATTAACTTCATGAGCAATTTGAGCTAAAGTAGCTCATCTCTTTGATTGGACCACACGGGCCAGCCTTCGCTCCCCATGTGTATTAATGAGCCTTGGCCTTATAAGAAGGTAGCCATGGTGGCCATGACCCTGTCGCCGGTTCACCACTGTTCCTTCCTTGGAGCACTTTTGATAGACACTGACCACTGCAGACCAGGAACACCCCACAAGAGCTGCAGTTTTGGAGATGCTCTGACCCAGTCGTCTAGCCATCACAATTAGTTTGAAGTCCCAGTGAAGAATGATTAACAAAACAATAAAATACACAACAAGGAACGTGAAGCTCCGCCCCAGGTTTGAACCAATAGCAAGAAACTAATTTGCATGTGGTGCAACACTGGGTTTAATGTAGGATTTCTGCGCATTTCGTGTTTCCATATACTTCATACTGTGGGAGGGATTAATATGTCATGACCCAATGATGATACGCTGTTAAATACAGTTCCACAACTAAAACTCACCGTGGATGTAACACATATCACAGTAGCGACCTTTATATAGGAGTCGTTTTGACTCTTTCAAATGCCCGGATGAACCTCGGTGGTCCGGGGTGCAGGCTTCAAACCTGTGGCTGCCTAGCGGCAGAGTGGTTCAATTCCACCTTTCGGGCGTCTAGAAAAGAAACATACAGGATGATAGCTTTAATGATACTATGTAAAAACGCTGTATTATTTTAGACCACCACGAGAACTGTAGGTAGGTAGTACGTGTCAAAGTAACATCCACATGGATGGCAGGACCCAAGGTTTCCCAGCAGAACATTGCCCAAAGCATCACGCTGCCTCCGCCAGTTTGCCTTCTTCCCATAGTGCATCCTGTTGCCATGTGTTCCTCAGGTAAGCGACGCACACACACCCGGCCATCCATGTGATGTAAAAGAAAACGTGATTCGTCAGACCAGGCCACCTTCTTCCATTGCTCCGTGGTCCAGTTCTGATGCTCACTGTTGGTACTTTCGGCGGTGAACAGGGGTCAGCATGGGTACCCTGACTGGTCTATGCAGCCCCATACACAACAAACTACGATGCACTGTGTATTCTGACACCTTTCTATCAGAACCAGCATTAACTTTATGAGCAATTTGAGCTACAGTAGCTCGTCTGTTTGATCGAACCACACAGGCCAGCCTTCGCTCCCCACGTGCATCAATGAGCCTTGGCCGCCCATGACCCTGTTGCCGGTTCACCACTGTTCCTTCCTTGGAGCACTTTTGATAGATACTGACCACTGCAGACCGGGAACACCCCACAAGAGCTGCAGTTTTGGAGATGCTCTGACCCAGTCGTCTAGCCATCACAATTTGGCCCTAGTCAAACTCGCTCAAATCCTTACGCTTGCCCATTTTTCCTGCTTCTAACACATCAACTTTGAGGACAAAATGTTCACTTGCTGCCTAATATATCCCACCCACTAACAAATGCCGTGATGAAGAGATAATCAGTGTTATTCACTTCACTTGTCAGTGGTCATAATGTTATGCCTGATTGGTGTGTATATATATATATATATATATATATATATATATATATATATATATATATATATATATATATATAAAAAATAACAAATTGGTTGTGAATTATATATATATATATTAGTATTAAATTGGATTGAATTAAATGAGTGATATTTGAAACTTTGAAACTTTTCTCTAAGCTGAATATCTATTGCTTGACTAGAAAAAGATAGGCTACTGCATAAATAAGAAAAAAAATATTATGTGTAAAACTTTTGTTAATGCTTTAAAGGGTATACTTTTATTATTTCTAGAAAAACAATATACAGTCAAATAGCAAGCATGCCTGATTTGGTTTGAAGTCCCAGTGAAGAATGATTAACAAAACAATAAAATACGCAACAAGGAACGTGAAACTCCGCCCCAGGTTTGAACCAATAGCAAGAAACTAATTTGCATGTGGTGCAGCACTGGGTTTAATGTAGGATTTCTGCGCATTTCGTGTTTCCATAAACTTCATACTGTGGGAGGGATTAATATTTCATGACCTAATGATGATACGCTGTTAAATACAGTTCCACAACTAAAACTCACCGTGGCTGTAACACATATCACAGTAGCGACCTTTATATAGGAGTCGTTTTGACTCATTCAAATGCCCGGATGAACCTCGGTGGTCCGGGGTGCAGGCTTCAAACCTGTAGCTGCCTAGCGGCAGAGTGGTTCAATTCCACCTTTCGGGCGTCTAGAAAGGAAACATACAGGATGATAGCTTTAATGATACTATGTAAAAACGCTGTATTATTTTAGACTGCCACGAGAACAACTTCTTTTAAACCCGGAAGCTCAGCTGTGAAAACCACCAATCAGCGCATTAAACAGTCCACTGATCCAATCACAGTTCTCACAGTAGTATCTGTCATAGGAAATGACGTTGGGTGCCCTTGGTTAGCTTTACAGCGTGTGCTGGACTGAGAGGCTAGCAGGCTTATACTGATCATGTAACATTAAATTAAACATTCTCCGATTGCTTCATTCACAGGTAAGAGTGCTGAACTGTATACAATCTTTTTTCCTTGTAGTTATTATATTTGCACTTACATATTTTTATTTTATAAAGCAAATATTTGCATCTTAGAGGCTGTAGCTTATCAGCTAGTTTACAATTGTGTATATATATATACACACACACACATACATATATATATATTTATTTATTTTTTGTACATTGTGTAATGCATGGACCTACTCAACCCTTCTTTCTAAGGAGTTGTCCAACAAAATGCCTCTACACAAGTATCCACCAAAAATATGGGAAGCCCTGAAGCTGCAGACAGGCATCTATCCCCGTCTACCCCAGCACTACCTGCGCTCTCTGCAGGACAAGACCCCTCCTACTCCAGTGCACTGGAAACCTCTGGGTGTCAAATACAGAGTCAATCCTAAAACTGGACACAGAGAGCGAGTCCAGGATGTCCCTATCCCAGTTTATTATCCGCCAGAATCACAGGATGGACTCTGGGGTGGAGAAGGCTGGATATCTGGCTTTAGGTATGCCAAAGGTGACAAGGTGAGACCAAAGAGAGAACAACTGTAATGCTGAATTTAAGTTGATGTGAATGGTAACCCCATATTTTTATATGATATGAATGATGGCATCAGCTCTCTACAAGACTGCGCAAAACCTGGAAGCCCCAGTTGTTTAACAGAGAGCTGTACAGTGAGATCCTCGACCAAAAGTTCACTGTAACAGTCACAGCTCGCACACTGGACCTTATTGATGCCGCTTTTGGCTTCGACTTCTACATTCTGAAGGTGAGAATCCTCACTAGTCTGTGGCATTTAGTTATTTTACAAAAATACAATAATTCTATATAATAATAAATGTTTATGATGTAATATTTAATGTTTAAAATAGTTTTATTTATTGTATATTTATTACTATATAAAGAAATATGAAGTCTGTCTGTAGCATTTAGTATGTTTTATTATTTTACAGAAAATAGAATAATTTTATATTATTAAAAATATATATGTTTATGGAATACATTGTAAGAAATAGTTTTACTTATTATCTGAAACTATTAATAAAGTCCACACGTCTGTGGCATTTAGTATGTTTAATTAATTTACAAAATTACAATAATTCTATGTTTATAATAGTTTTATTTATTGTCTATTTATTACTATATTAAAAACAAAGTCTGTCTGTGGCATATATTATGTTTAATTATTTTTCAAAATGACAATTTTATATAATAAATGTTTATAATGTAATGTTTAAAATAGTTGTATTATTGTTTATTTATTACTATTAAAAAAAAATCAGCCAGTGGCATTTAGTATGTTTAATTATTTTACAAAATTATAATACATTTATGTGATATATGATTATATAGTAATAGTATGTTTTACAAATATTTTTGTATATTTATTATTATATTACATTATTGTATAAAATGTCATTTGTTGTATACGTGTATATATACTGTGTGTGTGTGTGTGTATATATGTGTGTGTATATATGTGTGTGTATATATGTGTGTGTATATATATATATATAAAATACACTCACCTAAAGGATTATTAGGAACACCATACTAATACTGTGTTTGACCCCCTTTCGCCTTCAGAACTGCCTTAATTCTACGTGGCATTGATTCAACAAGGTGCTGAAAGCATTCTTTAGAAATGTTGGCCCATATTGATAGGATAGCATCTTGCAGTTGATGGAGATTTGTGGGATGCACATCCAGGGCACGAAGCTCCCGTTCCACCACATCCTAAAAATGCTCTATTGGGTTGAGATCTGGTGACTGTGGGGCCATTTTAGTACAGTGAACTCATTGTCATGTTCAAGAAACCAATTTGAAATGATTCGAGCTTTGTGACATGGTGCATTATCCTGCTGGAAGTAGCCATCAGAGAATGGGTACATGGTGGTCATAAAGGGATGGACATGGTCAGAAACAATGCTCAGGTAGGCCGTGGCATTTAAACGATGCCCAATTGGCACTAAGGGGCCTAAAGTGTGCCAAGAAAACATCCCCCACACCATTACACCACCACCACCAGCCTGCACAGTGGTAACAAGGCATGATGGATCCATGTTCTCATTCTGTTTCTGACTCTACCATCTGAATGTCTCAACAGAAATCGAGACTCATCAGACCAGGCAACATTTTTCCAGTCTTCAACTGTCCAATTTTGGTGAGCTTGTGCAAATTGTAGCCTCTTTTTCCTATTTGTAGTGGAGATGAGTGGTACCCGGTGGGGTCTTCTGCTGTTGTAGCCCATCCGCCTCAAGGTTGTGCGTGTTGTGGCTTCACAAATGCTTTGCTGCATACCTCAGTTGTAACGAGTGGTTATTTCAGTCAAAGTTGCTCTTCTATCAGCTTGAATCAGTCGGCCCATTCTCCTCTGACCTCTAGCATCAACAAGGCATTTTCGCCCACAGGACTGCCGGATACTGGATGTTTTTCCCTTTTCACACCATTCTTTGTAAACCCTAGAAATGGTTGTGCGTGAAAATCCCAGTAACTGAGCAGATTGTGAAATACTCAGACCGGCCCGTCTGGAACCAACAACCATACCACGCTCAAAATCACTTAAATCACCTTTCTTTCCCATTCTGACATTCAGTTTGGAGTTCAGGAGATTGTCTTGACCAGGACCACACCCCTAAATGCATTGAAGCAACTGCCATGTGATTGGTTGATTAGATAATTTCATAAATGAGAAATTGAACAGGTATTCCTAATAATCCTTTTGGTGTGTGTGTATGTATGTATGTATATATATATATATATATATATATATATATATATATATATATATATATATATATATATATATATATATATATATATATATATATATATATATATATATATATATATATATATATATATAAAATTCCTATTAAATGTGGGCTTTACGTATGAAATGCAATCAGATAAAATTTTTATGTACATTTTTGCAAAACCATTTCTGTGTCCGTATCTTAAATCAGACCCCAAAGCATGATTTGAACTCCAAGTTCGGAATGGATCTAAAACGTGCAATGCTTTTACGTCTGGCCCGGAAAAACACGGATCTGTTTCCTGATGATCCGTCTCGCAGGGAGAAAATCTACAACCGCTACAAGGTGAGATAAGTTGATTACGGGAGGTATATTTTGCAGCCTAAGGTGTTGATAATCAGCCTGTGTGTTTTCTTCCATTTGCCTTTCTCACATTTCTTAAAAGCAGCAGTTTGAGATCCCAGAGGAAGAGGCTGAATGGGTGGGATTGAGTCTGGAGGAAGCAGTAGAGAAACAGAGACTACTGGAAAAGAAGGTAATGAAATGAACAGGACTGTGAAAGATGGGCACTGCATGTCCGCTCGCCGTCATCTGGTAAATCTTACTCCGTTTTTTTCTTTCATAGGATCCAGAGCCTCTTCACAAGAGTTTGGTGAAGAAGTTTGTGGAGGAGCTCACCATTAAGAAGCTCTCCGAGCCTCAGATTGTGGAGAAAAAATGATGACGGTTGCCATTCTCTATGTCTGTCATACAGTCTGAAGAATAAACAATAATGTATTTATTTTGTGTTAACATCACCAACAACTAGGTGCTTGTATTCTGTAAATATCTCATTTATACTTAATAATAAATCGATTCAGAGATTAATTTTCCAATCTGACTGGAATACCTTATTTTCTGGCTGTGTTTGGAAACTGGAACAGCATATTCTTTTCAGAAACCAAGTCCTAACATTCTAGGAATGTTCTCTTTAGGTTCTATTTTTTGTAGCCATTAACTAATATTCTCATTGAACATATTAGGGATGTTTTTTTAATGAGAATGAGAATTTATACAGAATGTTCTCTAACGTCTATTTTTAGGTTTTATTTATGCAATTTTTTTATAACCATCAGAACACACTGGGAACCTGGTTAGCTGGATGCAACATAATGAGGATGTTTATCCTTATACAATTTAAGATTTAAGAAGTCCATTTCCATTTATGCTATTGCACGTTAACCAACCGCTAGTTCTGGTCACCGGATTAGTTTGAATCACTCCTCTAGTCAGTGTTTTTGCGTGTTTAGGAAAGTTGTGTGAATTAGTGGTGATGATTTTTCAGTGACGCATTCTGCAAGCTGCATATTTACGCCAGTAGGTGGCGACAAGTGACTGCATTTATGAATGGCTCATTGAATCACTCACTCAAACGATTCATTCAAAGACCGAAACTAAATGCCATTACTGTGTATTGCCAAAGACTATCGGTGCGTCCCAATTCGCATACTTTCCGTCCTAAATAGTATGCAAAAATAGAATTAGAATGTCCCAAATCGTAGTATGTTGAAATTAGTATTTCAAAGATACCCGGATGGTCAACTATTTCCAGTAAGAATTCAGATGGACGTTCACTCTAACGGTTGATATTACCCACAACCCTTTGTGAGTTGGATGAGGATTTCAATGTTTTCTTTTAATTAGTAATCTTTATTCACTGAGAATAAGGATTATATTGTTTGTTTGATGCTAATTAATTGAATGCAGATCCATGTGTGAGATGACAATAAAATAAATAATAAATATATTCAAATTGCATTAACATTTAATCTTATTTTTTATTGTAATTCTTTAGAATTAATATATAAGATTGTATATATATATATATGTATATTATATAACTGAAATAAAAGTTGTGGAGTTATGGAGCAATTGCCCAATACTGGACCTTTTCCACCATATATTACAGCAAGGAGCCATTGAGTAATACTGGACTTTCTGTGTGAGCCATAATTTCCCTTGAGCTGGTCAATGGTTAAACCTTGCTAGTATATATGAGAGATATGAAAGAGAGAGAGAGAGAGAGCTAACAATTTTTTTTTAGGTCATTAGTCATGTGGACTGATGTGTGGGAAATCACTTCTCACGAGACACACAGTTTAAACAAAACAAAGATTTGGATATTAGGTCATAATGACTAAATAACCTTTTAAAGACAAATTAAGCCTCATGTCTAAAAGTTCAATGAAAAACTGTAGGAGGCTTTTTTTGTCAGAGATTGTGACATGCTAAATGTCTGTGGCTATTGTTTTGTACCCTATATATAGCATCAGAGAAGTGCAACAAAGCACAAACGCACTAGTGAATGAGGAAGTGACTGCACTTCATTATCTGATTCCCTTGTGTCTCTTGAATCTAGACACCCACATGACATCAAGAGTTTGGAGGGTTTGAATTCACACTGTTAATGTGGCATTTGGTTGTACTTTGGCCATAGACTTTTGCCCACTCTCAAGATAGAAAGAAACTGGGATTTATCCGGTGTCTAAGAGTAATTACACATAGGGACAGCCAAATGGAGTCAAAATATTCATTTTCCAAAACACAATTTTAATATCAACAGCAACAACATACTATAAGCAGAAAGCAACAATATTTGCAGGCAAATAAAGGATTTTTACAAAAGAATCACAGCAGTATTACAGACATTAAATGTGTATATAAATGAATAAAATGTTCTCCAATAATTAAGATCATGAATCCAGCTTCCTTCAATGCTGATAGAATATTAAATGTAGGTACAACAAAAAACGCTAAAATCTTTTTGCCACTGACTAATTTTGATGACATTCATTTCAGTTTCCTGTATTACTTCACAGCATGACATAACCAGACAATGGATAAGTTTCCAGTGAAAAGTAATGTGGCTATTCTCAGAGAAAACAAAAATGCTGCCAATCAGAACATATTTGATGTTTAATATGCAACTAAATTGGAATCTCAGACCAACAAAATTCTCAGTGGACGGAGCCAACCAGAAATCCCAGTAGCTGACAAATGATCCTATTGCTCTTCACAAATCTTAAATTGCGTTCACATTGACAACGATTAAATTGCTGGAGGTTAATCTTATTTAAACTAGTTGCATGATAGCTGCTGAGTACTTGACTGAAGTACCGAACCATGTTAGGAAATGAGTCATGTCATGTCCACTGTCAGGCAAAGAATCCAATCCCCTTTGGACACCAAAGTGATTCCATAGGTTGAAACCATTTTTTTAAATGGTTACTCTGTTTGGTGCATGATTAGAGAACTTAAAAATATGTTAATAATGTATTTCAAATGACATGACATTATACTACCAGAGCCAAACAAAATCAAATTCCGGTTAGCAAGTTGAGGAGACGTTCACAAAACGTGATTTTGCATTTAAAAACATGAGATGCATAGTAGTGGAATGGAAAAGTTGAACTCGATGGGCACGTTTCTAGAACGTCGTGCCATGCACAAGACACTTCAAAAGATGCAAGCCGCGAACAAAACGATCAAACTTCCATCTAGCGCATGTTTACAAAGAAAAACAGAAAAGCAACTCAGAATGCAAAAACACAGTTTGTGTGAACGGACCCTTACAGCTTAGCATAGTGCTAACTGGATAGCCAGATTCAGGGTGATTGGGACACTTTTTTCCAAGTCATCTCAATGGCAAATGGCATTTGTTCAGGAGTTACAAACGGCCAGCAATGGGCAGATGATTTGATGGACGATTTTAATAGTTTATGAGTAGATGAATGGAAAGGCTTTTATCACTTTGCGGCATCACACCTGGCTTGAATATGGCGTCAAATTGGTACTGCTACTTCAGAATCATGTCTATTTTTGTCCCCTTAATGCTGTTATATATATAAAACACAAATATTTTAGTGAATTTGTGTCTGGGACCATCTACTTGGTATTAATTGGTTCTAAAACTCACACAATAAATTAGCAAATGACAGACACATTTCATAACTGGCACATTATAAGCAGTTGAGCAGCATCTGTGGCTCCCTTTTTCCTAGAAAACGCAATGGCTACATGCTTCTCCTGCCTTTTGTTGGCTGTCATCAGTCGTAGTTTACGTTCCATTTACAAGACCAGCTGGTGAGGAGGGGACTTACTTCATTAGTATGCACGTGTTACCATATTAACTAGGCGTCATAGTGCCAGCTGAACAGGTTTTTCAGTCAATAACAAGTCTGACTTAGTCTTTTCCTGGTCCGAAAGGATTTTATTGTCAGCAGCGACTGTATGTCCAAAGCCTTAATAGTCAAGACAAAAAAAGTCCACAGTGGTTTTCAATGGTCATTCTCGCTCTTCACGGGGGAGAAAATGAGGCCTTCAATGTTCTCCAGATCTGCTGGATAGGCCTGATTCTCATTCACCATCTGACTGAAATGTGCGTCATTTATAGACGCCATGTTCATCATAGGTTGGTTGACGTTTGATTTTGTATCTGTGCCGTCTAAACCGAAGTTGAAATCCGTATTTAAAAGGATCTGATTTAAAAGCTCTGGACCTTGCTGAACCAAGCCTTGGAAGAAGCTTTCCAAAGTCTCCGGGTCCATGCTAATACAACCATCCTCTTGTTTAAAGTCTTCATTATAGTGAATTTCCTCCATGCCCTGGGATGACATGTGGATGCCTCCGTCCTGAACAGTGATTGGCATGGAAGCATTGGGAACGTTACAATCGGGAAGAGTGTAGAATGGGTCAAAATGCTGTGACATGCCAGGTTCGTTCATGATGAGGTCTTGACCTGAGTGAGCAGGGAAGATAAAACACTGATGTTAGTCAACAAAGTTTCAGAGAATGATATAAAGGTATCCGTGTTCTTTTAAAAACATCCTCACTTTGAGGACCGTTGCATGGCTCGCTGAACTTCACATCAGATTTGATTTTCCTCTTGCGGTTCACTCCGTAGGGATCTGCAGATCAAAAGTGCAAATCAAATTAACCTCCCTTCAGTGTTATAGGGTGACATGAGCATGTGAGGGCACTGACTAAAATGGCACAGATTATAAAAGAATCGTTTGTGTTCTGTAGACAACATAAGATCTATTATGAAGCATTAGTTTCCTCATGCATACTTTCAGTTTAAACTACCATTGCTACCCATTAATAAATCCCCTTGAATAACTGGCACGGTGACACACCTTCTTTTGCAGTATTTAAGAAACTAGCAAGAGAGGAAGTGATTCATTTCTGAATCAGAGGCTTCAGTTATTTATCCTACTGGTCTGCTATTGTGTGCTACTATAAAACACAAGCAACCTAAAACGCCTATATAATTAACATCATATAAAGAAAATCTTTTTAAGACTCGGCTAAAATCTCAATATCGTAATAAAAAAAATTAAATAAAAAAAACTTGTACAGTACCATTCAAAAGTCTGGGGTCAGTAAGATGTGTTTTAATGAAATGAATACTTTTATTCAGAAATGATACATTAAAGTGATTTCAAATCAATGCTGTTCTTTTGAACTTTACATTCAAAGAATTCTGAGAAAAACTAAATATTTCCACAAAATATTAAACAGCACCACTGTTTTCAACATTAACAATAATAAAAAAAATTTTTTGATCACCAAATCAGCACATTACATTTCTGAAGGATCATGTGACACTGAAACATCACAGGAATAACTTGCATTTCAAAAACAATTATTTTAAATTGTAATATTCAACAATATTACCGTTTTGACTGCATTTGGTAAGCAGAAGAGACTTTTTTTTTTTTTTTTTAAACACTAAAACAAATACTACCGAACCCAAACTTTTGAACTGTAGTGTATACATTGAGGTGGAATTTGTTATACTTTTTACATTTGTTTATCTTAATGAAAGATGTAAAGATTTAATTAAAATAGTAATCTATTCTCCAAACCGCGGGGATGCTGATAACTCACCTGCGTTATCTGGAATATAGGTAAATTTCACTGGCTCGCTGTCCATCCGGTCAGACATGCGACGTAGACACACGTTGACCTCCACCTCCTCAGATATATTCTGCTCCCTGAATGGTGGGGTCTTGAAGACGATGGCGATTTGTCTGTGGACATCAGTCTGAGCAAACTCCGCCTTGCCCTCCCAGTCCTCCGTGCTGAAGATTATTTCAATGTCATCTATAGAGGTTTCCAGATATACAAATGAGTTGTTTTGCTCCAACCGTTTTGTAAAGACAGCATCAAGTGAGATGTAATAGTAATTTGAGCAATTAAATGTAGTTTACCTTTCTGCACTTTGTCACAGAGCATGTAAATTTCTGTTTTTCCCGTGCAGGGGCCTCTGACCACATTAAGCCGATTGATTTTCAGCTCTGCCGTTGTGGTCGCCTCTAATCAGACAAATACAAACAACCCAAATATCATCTGCCAGGAAGCTACAGAGAATTTAAGTACTTGGGTAAGTATGTTTTTGGCCTAACATATATCTAGCTCTTACTCTTGTCATAGATGGGGTTGGATACCACAGGGGCGAGGGGGATCCTGTCTCCGTCCTTTCTTTCCAGCTCACACTGGAAGCACAGTCTCACCACGTTCATGTCCATGTCTTCAATGCTCTTAGAGTGGCCCGCTGGGAGAGAACGAGACAAAAACATTCAACAGTATTATTAGGACCTGTTCCAAAGCCTAATGAGAACATGGCAATGACCTCAGTAAAAAATAAAAAAAATGAATTCAATACAGAACAAATAATGATAATTAAAAAATAGGCTATTTTACCTAATATGAAACAATATGTATTATGAAAAGCACGATGCACAATAATCTTGAATTGAACTGAATATGCATTTTATGCTTAGAGTATTGTGCTGTTAGCTTAGCAACATGATGGTGCACTTCATGTAGCGTAGAGAGTTGCTACTCATGTATGACGTTTCATTTCTGTTAGTATGCCGCCTAAATTGCTTACTAGGATTGGGGAACAGAGCTAGTGAGTCTGCAATATCATTCAACAACTCACTGTTAAAAGGATCAATATTCTTATTCCTCCTCTTCTGCAGTGAGGCATCAAGTTCCTTCCTCCTCACACACTGGATGCCCAGATTTGCAAAGCTGGAAAACACCAGCAACATTCTCAGGCAGGAAATACATTTTTTACACTCAGATCACGTTCTGCTAAGCATGCTGTCCCATTGAGGTTAAAGGAAATATACCTGTGTTGACGAGAACTGTGGGGATTGATGTGGATGACACAGATGCCTTCAGAACAGTCTTTCCCAACCAAGCAGTGTGGGTGTGGGCGGTACGGGATGTCCTTTGTCACAAGAGACACGGTGACCATCACTTTCTTGATATTGTCAATGGGGCCTTGAACCTAAAAAAGGCAAAAAGATGAAAAAGACGGTTTTACTTTTGCTTTTGTAACACTGTTGTAAATGTGAGTAAACATCTCCGAGGACCTGACCTGGACTGCTCACATTCAGACACAGGTGAAAAAAGCCAGGCAAAGACTGTACCACCTGCGCCAGCTGAGGAAATTCAGGGTTTCACCAGCTATCCTGAAAACTTTCTATTTAGGGGCGATAGAAAGTGTTTTAACTCAGTGCATCACAGCGTGGTATGGGAACAGCACCAGTCATGACCGCAAAGCCCTGCAAAGAGTAGTGCGCTTATCCGAGCGTATCTCAGGGTCAGCTCTCCGTCTCTGCAGGGCGTCTACACCAAACGCTGCAAAGGTAGAGCTACCAAGATCATCAAGGACTCTAATCACCCTGCAAACCCTCATTTCACGCTGCTACCATCTGGTAGCGCTTCCGAAGCCTGATGGCCAAAACTGAGAGACTCAGGAGGAGCTTCTTCCCCCAGGCCATCAGACTCCTGAACTTAACGTCACGTGACTTCACTTCAGGATAAACATCGATACACTGACATTGCACTGCACTTTCTGTTCTCGTTGTTACTGTGTAACAACCTGTCATAAACCTGTTTGCACATTATACTCTTTATACATTTGTTAACCACATATTTATAAGTCTACAGTTTACTCACTGCAAAGTCTACTTCAATTATTTTATTCCACTTTATCCTTATTTGTTACCTTTTTTTTCTCTTGACTTGATTATTTATAATTCTACAGATATAGACATATATATATATATATATATATAGATAGTACTTTTTTTATATCCTATTTCTATTATAATTTCTTCCTTGTGTTTTTAACTGTGAATTTGCACTGTCCATGGAGCGGACCTGTTTACATTTCACTGCCGGTTGTATATTCTGTATATAACTGTGTATGTGACAAATAAAACTCTTGAATCTTGAATCTTGAATGTGTTGCATGGCTTCTTTGTGGTTGCATTGTTGGCATGGGCTGCTTTGTTGAAAGTACCCATGTATGGACATTTGTCAATGGCAAAAATGACTGGTGAACATGTTTATTTGTGTGGTTTACAGGTAATTCCCTCCATCAGAGCCCACGCGTCGAACACTTCTCCAGGGAGATTTCATTTTAAGCTGAAAAGACTAGTTTAGCTTGACTTTACATACAACACCACAAACCATACTGGGGGAAGCCCCACTGTCTTGGGATAGTTGGTGCATTCCAGACACACCCACCAAATCAAATAGGGTGCTCAAATCGATTTCGAATTCATGTAAATAGAAAAATATGAATGCTTGATGGAAATTAAAGGATAGTTCACCAAAAATGAAAATGATGTCGTCATTTACTCTCCCTCAAGTTGTTCCAAACCTGCATGAGTTTCTTCTGCTGAATACAAAATATAATATTTGGAGGAATGTTAGAAACCAAACAGTTGATGGACCCCATCGCCTTCCATAGTATTTTTATTCCTACTATGGAAGTCAATGGGGTCCATCAACTGTTTAGTTACAGACATTCATTAAAATATCATCTTTTGTGTTAAGCAGAAGAAACTCATACAGGTTTGGAACAAATTGAGGGAGAGTAAATGATGACAGAATTTTTGGGTGAACTATCCTTTCAACTCCTAAAAAAAATACAACTGTCAGCTCATTCATTAGCACCCTTGCCAAACGTTTGTCCTTTGACTTACTTCAATAGCAGGCAAGGTTTTGTTGGCGTCAGTGCTGGAGGCTCCAAGGATGCTGCCCGCTGATCGTCCTTCGCACTCATAGCGAAATCGCATGCCACGCTCCTTTGGCTGCTCCACCACCACCAGCTCTGGCTTTTCCAGGAAGCGCTCCAGGTGTTCTGTTCCAGACTGCTGAGGATTAAGACGCGGGGGCGCTACAGATGCCTGTCCACGTCGCTGAGACGCCGCTTTGTGGCCTCGCATGGAATGCATCGATGCCATACCATCAACGTGTGCGGTTGGTGCTTGATCAAAGCTGTATGGATTCTGTGAAAACAGATGCAAATTTTTGCATTTGAAGAAAATGGATTGCTCTTACAAAAGTTGTTCTAGGTGGGGTGGTTGCTGGAAAATTGGTATTCAGTTGCTAAGGTTTCTGAATGTTTTTTAGCTAGTCACTATACAGTTACTAGGAAGTCCTGAAAGGTAGCAGGTTTTTTGACATGTCGCTAAAGTGTTACTATATTGCTAGAGTGTTCGGTGTAGTTTATCACGGCACTATAAGTTACTAGAATTTTATGGCTGGTTGCCAGGGTGTTCCTATGCAGTTGCTAAAGTGTTCTGAGTGGTTTTAAGCTCCTGCTTACAAGGGTGTTGCCAGAGATTGTCTTATTATAGGGAGATGAGAGGGTCTGTATCTCTTACTTGGATCACATAAGGCACCTCAGCCTATGGCAGTGACGTCAGAGCCCGTCGTTCAAAATTACGTTAATCGGTTTCTTGTGGACTATTAGCGCACTGGACTTGTGAAAAAATGTTCTATATTTGGTGTTATATCGCTAACAAACGTACAGTAGGACTGCATTGTTTGTGGAATGTGCTTTACTGTGAAAAAAATTATAGCTGCAATTATTAGCTGCAAATTACTAGTGTCTGCAGGGCGTATAAAACTACATTTAAGATTACATTACAAACTTAGTTCATTAAAATTATGCTTTTCTTTACCTTCATTCATTAAAAAGCGTTATATCATACAGCAGAGTCATAAATCATTACAATACAAGCCTAAAGGCTGATTTATACTTCTGCGTCGGACCTGTGCCGTAGCCTCTATGCCATGGTCTACGCGACGATTTTCATTTATACTTCTGCGCCCTTGTCCGCGTCGACGTGCAGTTACACATGCAGAGGGAGCAGTTCTAGCAGACCAATCAAAGCGCTTGCGATCCGCGTAGAATTGACGCGTTGTTACATTTTTGGAGAGGTGCACGTCAGGGTACGTCGAAGGCTACACGTGCAACATACAGCCTACAACCTAGCTAGTGTACACTCGACGCAGAAGTATACACTGGGCTTAACATGGCAGCGATAGAAAGATGGCACTTTGTTTTTTCATTAAACAACATACAATATAACAATATTTTAATTAAATTATTGATTTTCTCTTTATTCATTAAAATGCATATTCAGCGTCATATGCGTACATGCAGTTATAATAGTCATTACCATTCAGGTCTTATCATAATTTTTTACTTTCTTTAGACAATATACAATATCACTCAATATTACTATTAAATATGGCAATGCCGTAAATGAGTCCTACCTGTCGCGACATTGCCTTCTCTCATAAAATAACCTTTTTATCATAGTAAAATCTACATATCGTTCCCAACAAAAGTGTTGTTAAGCGCAAAACATGTTGAAGATTAGAGGACAGGGGGTCGATTTATTAAATGATAAGCTATTTCCTCACAAAAGCGGTTTATTCAGTGCAGTGAAGCCTCTTCAATTTAAAACAAAAATGGCCTCTGGTCTCTGTTTAAAAGAGTTAGCATTAACCGTTACGCTTTTTTGGCTAAAGGTTGCAGGCTTGCCTTCCAGTAGCTCAGATTTTGAACAGGCTTGTTCACACCAAGAACAATAACTATAAAGACAACTGTAATGATATTAGCGTCCACACCAACACATGATTACGCTGATTATTTTAAGCATGCAATGAAGTTTGCCATCTGTCGTTCTGATTGGCTTTTATTGATTTTAATCATTCATCAGTTGGGGAAGAAGAAGAAAAATCACTCTAAAAGCGATTCCAATGTTACTGTAAGTTGTGTTGTGAACTTTCCTGTTCTTATAGAATTTGAAAGATTATTAAAACTTTATCGATATCAAATAAATTAACAAATGAACAGAGCAAGAGACAAAACATAAATTAAGCAATGCCAAAAGGGTTTACTTGGATAAAATAAACTGTTCGCTGAATAATTTATTTTCAAACACCTGCACAATGAATCAGCCACACAAAGGCTTCAGAAACCCACACTGAAAACCAGCTTGGTTTACTACATCACATGTTCCTTCTCGGACTTTCCAATCAAAAAGACAAACAACAATTCACACTCAAATAACCACCTGCAAATGAAAATTAACTAATGTCAAGCAACAGTGAGAGAGAAAGAGAGTGTGCAAAAGAGAGAGATTAACAGTTAGTTTGACACATGCAGAACATTCAAAGATACTGAACACAAAAGAGCATGATTATAAAAACAAATACAGTAACGGGTTTCAGAATGCTGAATTTGAGAAAACAACAGACAAACACCGAGTCTGGACATGCCCGAGAATGGACTCAGATCGCTTACACAAAGAATCGCAGAGAGAAGCCAGAAAGAGCATGGTGAAGAAACAGGAAGCTCACATAGCTGGATGACGAACCAGCCAATGAGAACATGAGAAACAGAGAGGAGGGTATGTGCCTGTCTGCCTTTTGTATGGGGGAGAGAAGCATGAGCTAACTGAAAGCAGGCATCAAATTACAACCATCTTTCCGTGGGTAAAAAAAAAAAAGCCTGATATCATGAACAAGTTTCGATATCTACCAATAAATGCAAGACAGCTTGTCTGGAAAGTGAATGCACTAAACAAGCCACAGATTTTGAGGTCCATCATTCATGTCCATAGCACAAACAAGGTGGGATGAGTTACGCACCGACTTTAATTGTTAGGGTAAAGGGGAATTTCACCCAGAAACTAAAAAGTTATCATTATGATGTTCCCAACCAAACTGAGGAACATAAAAGAAGATATTTTGAGAAATGTCTCCGTGTTTTTTTTCCATACAATGAAAGTCAGCGGTCACCAGAACTATTCGCTTAACCCTCATCCCTCTCGCGCTTTGTAACAAATCCTTCCCTCACAGATCAAAATGACCCGACGCCCTAAAATTATACTTTTTATTTTTTCTTCATTTTTATCTTTTTTTTTAATGCATTTTGTTTTTGTTTTATTTACCTTTAAATTACTAGATTGCATCAATAAATAGTGTAAGCACATTCTTTCAACTTAAATTCAAAATAACTGATAATTTCATGCATAACCATTTTATTCAGCTCAAAATATCTTACACTGCGTGGCTTTCCCGACCTCTTGTGGGAAAAAAAAATATATATATAACGTGATATTTCATGACAAAATTGTCATTGTATTGTTGTTCCAAACCAAACTGAGGAACAATAAAGATGATATCTTGAGAAATGTCTCCGTGTTTTTTTTTTGTTTTTTTTCCATACAAAGAAAGTCAATGGTCACCAGAACTATTCAGTTAACTACATTCTTCTTTTGTGTTTTGCAGAAGAAATAAAGTCACAAGTTGACATGAGGATGAGTACAAGAATTTTAATTATGGGGTGAACAATCCTTGTAAGGTATAACAAATAATAATAGTAATGCCTGCTCTTCCTGTTGATTTTAGTGAAACCGCAGAAATACTCACGTGTGGAGCTGACCCTCTGGAGACCAACTGTGGAGCGCTTCTCCTGCTTCTACATGGTGGATCAACTGGCTGGATGTCCTGGTCCGCAGGTGGAGGAGGAGGACCAGGGAGCGTCAGCTGACTCGGCTCTTTGGTCGTTTTCTCCAAAAGGTACTCATTTATAATGTCTGTTCACAGAGAGTTTTGACATGAATGTAAACACAAGGTGTAGATAAAGAGGTACTTAAAATGTCAAATGACGGCATCATGCAGTTTTTCCATGGAACACGCAAGCAGATGACAGTCTCGTGCACTTTCACTGCATGGAAAAAGATGGTAACTGGGGCTGTCATGCTGTAATACATCTCCTTTTGTGTTCCAAGGAAAATCAAAGGGGCGGAAAAGACCCTGTTGTTGTTAAACTACATTATGGTTTATTATGGTAACACCATGAAACAAGTATCATTTGGGTAAAGGACAGGAAAGTGCACAAGCAAGGTCACCTCACAATGACGTCACTCACCTAGATCCAAGGCTGCACAGGGAGGAGGGAGAGAAAAACAAGACAAAAACAGTTAAAACATGCGCATTTCCTGAAAACGAAACTGAAAGTAACTTATCTTTATTTATATAACATAAAAACAGCAGGTAAGGACAAACAATATCGTGTCTGCAACAGCTTGTCTTCATTATCAGCTACTGAACAAACAAGCTACAAGTCAAAAAACACACCAGATGACAAACATGCATCTCGATCGGACTACAGGGTGTCTCGCTCGAAGCCATTATAACCGTTTGAAGACAATAAAACAAGAAAGGCGTTCGCGGGCCTGCGTCTGTAACGCTGGAAACACCCACTTCTCTTAGAAAACAACTCACTTTCGATGATACTTCATAAAACGTAATATTACGTGCCGTGTCGATTGTTCTCCTTTGTTCAAGTTCAATGCGTCACGTGCGGTATCATTTGCTTAGTCTCAAAGTAGAGCAAATATCCCCCCCAAAACATGCTGAATCAGAGTGACAACAGGGCCGAAGTGGAGGAAAGTGAACTGACCTTCCGCTGTGCCGTTCCGAATGCTCATGTTTCTCATGGCAAGCACGATGCAGGTTAATAAAAAAAAGAGTCTCTTTGGTTTCTTACACGCACTCGTACGTCGCTATTGTGTTGAATCACAGCGTTTGACGCGCGTTATGGCTCCATTTCCGGGTGTGCTTCGCCTGTTGTTGTTTTTTTGGAAGCCCTGAAGTTAACGGAAGCTCCTGGGACTGAAATCTCGAGAGAAAGAGAGAGACCGCTTTATCTCTGGCTCGTCCACTAACGACTGTGACATGACCAACGGCTCGCTGTCGCTCTTCTTTCACTTTTTCTCTTGATAATTTACAGCGCGCTAGTCAGTGGGTGGAAATCCCCCCTACGTCACAACCGGGGAAACCCCCAAGATTCGTCGCCATGTCAACGACTAACAACAGGTGAGTTTCTTTCCAGAAAACGGATCGGTTATTATAACAGGTACTTAAATAAACAATAAACACCGTCCTCAAATAACCGCGTGTAGCTTTCTATACGTCAAGAAATAAATAATGTATTGTATGTATATTATAGCCTATATACAAATAATTATTTAAAACGTATGATTTAATATATTAAATTACTTATTTAATATATACCAATAATAGCAATGTGTTAATATAAATATTTAAATTATTTTGAGGATTAATTTATAGAGCACCTTTCTTTCAAGTTAGTAGAGTAGGAGCGGTGGCTCGTCGGATTGAGAGTGTTAGTCACGTGATCTAGAGTAAATATTGCAAAATAACAGATGGATGTAATGAGGGCACATTGCGCCCGTTGTTTTCATCATTGCGTCAGTTAGTACATTACTAGTTAAAGGGATAGTTCTCCCAAAAAATAAAATTCTGTCAGAATTTACTCACCCTCAAGTTGCTCCGAACCTGTATGAGTCTCTTTCTTCTGCTGAACTAAAAAGAAGATATTTTGAAGAATGTTGGCAACCAGACATTTGACGAAAAAAATTATAATAATTATATATACAGGTGCTGGTCATATAAATTAGAATATCATCAAAAAGTTGATTTATTTCACTAATTCCATTCAAAAAGTGAAACGTGTATATTATATTCATTCATTACACACAGACTGATATATTTCAAATGTTTATTTCTTTTAATTTTGATGATTATAACTGACAACTAAGGAAAATCCCAAATTCAGTATCTCAAAAAATTAGAATATTGTGAAAAGGTTGAATATTGAAGACACCTGGTGCCACACTCTAATCAGCTGATGAACTCAAAACACCTGCAAAGGCCTTTAAACGGTCTCTCAGTCTAGTTCTGTAGGCTACACGATCATGGGGAAGACTGCTGACCTGACAGCTGTCCAAAAGACGACCACTGACACCTTGCACAAGGAGGGCAAGACACAAAAGGTCATTGCAAAAGAGGCTGGCTGTTCACAGAGCTCTGTGTCCAAGCACATTAATAGAGAGGCGAAGGGAAGGAAAAGATGTGGTAGAAAAAAAGTGTTCAAGCAATAGGGATAACCGCACCCTGGAGAGGATTGTGAAACAAAACCCATTCAAAAATGTGGGGGAGATTCACAAAGAGTGGACTGCAGCTGGAGTCAGTGCTTCAAGAACCACTACGCACAGACGTCTGCAAGACATGGGTTTCAGCTGTCGCATTCCTTGTGTCAAGCCACTCTTGAACAACAGACAGTGTCAGAAGCGTCTCACCTGAGCTAAAGACAGAAAGGACTGGACTGCTGCTGAGTGCTCCAAAGTTATGTTCTCTGATGAAAGTAAATCAGGCTCCCAGAGTCTGGAGGAAGAGAGGAGAGGCACACAATCCACGTTGCTTGAGGTCCAGTGTAAAGTTTCCACAGTCAGTGATGGTTTGGGGTGCCATGTCATCTGCTGGTGTTGGTCCACTGTGTTTTCTGAGGTCCAAGGTCAACGCAGCCGTATACCAGGAAGTTTTACAGCACTTCATGCTTCCTGCTGCTGACCAACTTTATGGAGATGCAGATTTCATTTTCCAACAGGACTTGGCACCTGCACACAGTGCCAAAGCAACCAGTCCCTGGTTTAAGGACCATGGTATCCCTGTTCTTAACTGGCCAGCAAACTCGCCTGACCTTAACCCCATAGAAAATCTATGAGCTACTGTGAAGAGGAAGATGCCATATGCCAGACCCAACAATGCAGAAGAGCTGAAGGCCACTATCAGAGCAACCTGGGCTCTCATAACACCTGAGCAGGGCCACAGACTGATGGACTCCATGCCACGCCGCATTGCTGCAGTAATTCAGGCAAAAGGAGCCCCAGCTAAGTATTGAGTGCCGTACATGCTCATACTTTTCATGTTCATACTTTTCAGTTGGCCAAGATTTCTAAAAATCCTTTCTTTGTATTGGTCTTAAGTAATATTCTAATTTTCTGAGATACTGAATTTGGGATTTTCCTTAGTTGTCAGTTATAATCATCAAAATTAAAATAAATAAACATTTGAAATATATCAGTCTGTGTATAATGAATGAATATAATATACAAGTTTCACTTTTTGAATGGAATTAGCGAAATAAATCAACTTTGATGATATTCTAATTATATGACCAGCACCTGTATGTATGTATGTGTGTGTATATATAATGTATGGTTACCTACTTTCTTCAAAATATCTTCACTTTAGTTCAGCAGTAGAAATAAACTCATACAGGTTTGGAGCAACTTGAGGGCGAGTAAATACTGACAGAATTTAAATTTTTGGGTGAAACCTTTATTGCCCCGAGGGGGATTTGTTTTACACTCAAGGGAGCCGCACTGATCATTAGCACAAGTAACATTAACTAACAAACATCCAACATTATTTTAGACATAAGAGGATACAGAAAACAAAACAAACAACAACGCAGCAATGGTGGTAACATACAATCATCAGTCCAGTAGCTAAAACGAATCAATAAGCAATTTAATAAAGCATCAGTATTGCACATTTTAAAATGTCTATGTGCCTGAATGCTCCTCGGCACAAGTGATGTTTGGTTTTTGTTAGGGGCATCCTAAATCTACATCCAGCGGGAAGGGGGGTGAACTCTGAGCAAAGTGGATGGGATGGATCATCCAGTATCCTCAGAGCCAGGATATACTGATCTGTGAGGTTAGAGATGTTTTTAACAGCGGGTCCAGTAATTTCCCTGCCCATTTCCTAGCTTAAGTTTAACTAGTACTAACAAACATTATTTATCAGTGGGCCTGTTAAAATTCCGCCCACACACAGAGACAGTTTCACACAACATACAAATTACATCTCTTGGGTCTTGACATTTTAGGCCAATGACGGTCATATGACAGACGTGCATAAAGCGATCACGTGAACTGCGAAACCCCCAAATTTAGAGAGCAGCTCCTTGAGTTCACGGTTACCATGCACTATGCCGTCACCAATCCCCGTCACCCGCCTGTTGCCAAAGGATTTTGGGCTCGAGTTTGGGGCGTGCAGTAGCCCGCTAACCAAAACTGCGAGTGGATGTACCCTGCGTGTTCCCACAAGCACGTTTCACGGTAAAATCGCCCACAGACTGTGGTCCTCTGTGATCCACTGGCCAGAGCTGCAGGCTCTGGAGCCCATCGGCTGCGGTGGATTCGGCATGGTGTTCAAAGGCACGTACTTTGGCGAGACTGTTGCCATGAAAAAAGTGAGATGCGTGAAAAACAAGCTGGCTTCGAGGCAGAGTTTCTGGGCGGAACTTAACGCGGCGCACCTGCGCCATCAAAACATTGTTCGCGTGATTGCGGCTACCACGTGTACCCCCGCGCACCTCGACACCAAAGACAACATCGGCACGATTGTGATGGAGTTCGCAGGCGCCCTAAACCTGCATCAGGTCATTTACGCCCTCGCAGACCCGCTGCCTATGGACAAGTGCGTGAAGTATTCGACAGACGTATCGCGTGCGCTCCAGCACTTGCACGCGCATGGCATAGTCCACCTGGATGTAAAACCTGCCAATGTTTTGGTGTCAGAACTGGGTGTTTGCAAGCTCGCAGACTTTGGGTGCTCTTTTAAACTATCGAGCAGAGGCGACACCGTGACGCATCTGAGTGAAATCGGCGGCACGTTCACGCACCGTGCGCCCGAGCTGCTGAAAGGCGAGGAGGTTTCCACGCGGGTGGACATTTATTCCTTTGGCATCACAATGTGGCAGCTCCTCACCCGGGAGCCGCCGTATGAGGGAGACCGGCAGCACGTTCTGTACGCTGTTGTGGCGTATAATCTGCGCCCATCCGTCACTAGGGATGTTTTTAATCGGTCGTCTTCAGGACAGACGTGTCAAAAACTGATCAGCCGGTGTTGGGACGGCGACCCCAACATCCGACCGACCGCAGATCAGCTCGTCGATGAACTTTCTTTGATCTTATTGTGAATTTGCACCACAGATTCAAAAAAATTTTTTTTATTATTGTTATGTTTTGGGAGTTTAATATTGTAATTTTATTGTGACTCCAAAATTATTTTTAAAGAGCTTTAATTAAATGTCTTGTTTAAAGCGAGCCTTTTGTGATTGGTTTTTATTTCTTAATGTAAATGTGTGACTGAGGTTATTGCTTCCTATGTGTGAGAAGGTGAACGTTTGTTGAATTGGTTGTACTTTTGTAAAATGTATCTCATTTGTCAGTAAATAAACGTTAAGGTTCCGCATATTTAGCACGTCTTACGCACGTCCTTGAGGAATATGCGACTAATTTTACATGGAGCGGGTCGGGTCGCCTTATGGTAGGGTGAGCAGACGTGCCCCCGCTTTCCGGGGACAGTCCCCGACTGGAGCTGTCCTCGTTTTACAGCTCGTTCAAAACAACCCGCATATACTTTGCAAAAAACACACACACACACACACACACACACACACACACACACACACACACACACACACACACACACACACACACACACACACACACACACACACACACACACACACACACACACACACACACACACACACACACACACACACACACACACACACCACCTGCTGATTATAGGGGCAATCGTGTAGTGGTTATTTTCACCAGCAGATGGCGCTGTGAGATACGCGCTTCATGAAGAACGTAACCGTCAAATATCAAAACAAGGTAGCAACGTACTAACTATTCATGTTAAATTAAAGTAATACTGTTTGCATGTACTTTATAACTGAGCTTTGACATGGCGCGGGATTGTTTTGTCCCCAACTGTAAAAAAAAACTAAACAATTACACTAACTTACATGTGCAAAATACACAACAAATGCTTAAAATAAGCCTAAAATGCAAAATGAGACCAATTAAAGAAGAATTATTTTCGAGCACAAACGTAACAAAACGTAAAAAATAAATAAAGTAGGCTACTTTATACTTTTTATATTATATATAACTATTTTGTTAAATAGTTTTACTCATATTAATGTTGTTTTATTTTTGTAATTGTGTTTTTAAGTCACGTTATAATATTGTTTTAAACGGCTTGTGATTTACAATGGTTACTATTAACTGTTTTCATTGTTTGTTTGCGGGTGCTGTGAATTGTATTAAATAATTGTATAATTTGTACAAATAATAATATAGGGAGCCCGCAACACCAAAAATAAAAATAATAAAAATATATTGTCCCCGTTTTATAATTAATAGATAATAACAAATACAATTTTTAGTGACATTTTGACCACTCAAATAGTAAATGTCCCCGGTCTCCATTTCAGAAATCTGGTCACCTTACCTTACAGTGGCCGCCATTTTGAGGTCACACGAACAATTGAATATTACTCACTTTATCCCAACAATTAGTTTGCTATTGGACCACTTTGCTCGCAGAATAAATGAATCGTGACGAATAGAGCATTTCTCTTCGAAAACCTTTGCGTAATGCAGCATCTGCGGCGCTAGGTGTCAGCATAACATTAAAATAATGCGCATATTCCACGTGATTACGATCATAGCTCAAAAAATACTTTGCTTTCGTGCAGCTCCGTGGACAATATTTGTGTTTTGTTTTTGTTTTTTTGGCTAATAAATGTACAGTAGGTGAAAACCCATGATTGCTGACTCATTTGTATCATCCAGACTTAGGCCAAGCTTTACAGAGACAGTTCTAGAGATTAATGGTCTCTTGAGTGACAACCCAAAACTATATTTCATACATTTGAGGCTCCCAAAAGTGTATGCCTATAAGGTAATACTTTAATCTTTTCAGGGCCCATTTTACAAAACACTATAAGTAGCCAAATAATTCACAACCTGTTAAATACATATGTGCTGCTCAAATGTAAATCTGCCATTAGTTTATACTAAAACCGACATGGCCCTGTGAATTCAAGCAATGATTTTATCTATTTATATATTATGGGTATTACATTTTTAATACTACTTACATATAAAAAATAAATTAAAAAAGCAGTCATGGAGGCAAAAGTATTTGCATTGGTAACCACAAAACATTTCTTTTCAGGTAAAAGAGATTCATGCCTAACCCTTTGTATGGTGCTAACATTGTCTCTAGGTTCATTAAGTGGTTTCAATTTAAAATCTTTGCCAAATGCGTGTTCCTTGGACATATTTAATGTTTTTATGAGCCCACTGTCACACCTTTGTGCAAACACCCAAGTCTTGAGACATGAATAAAACAATGTCCACTTTAAACTGCACTTATGCTTTACTATAAACATGAGTGATGAAATTTTGGAACATACCAAAATAAAAGCTTAATCAATTCAGAATTACGGCACCAAAATAAAAGACAAACCAGGCATTGCATCTCACGCATTCTTGGACTGTGCTGTGTCAAGCTGAACCAGACGTGACATGGCGGTCCAGCTGTGGAGTGTGAATGTAATGGAACTAGTTCTCAGTTAGAAAACTGGCACTTCAGCTATTGCTAGGTGTTTGACGTCCGCATGATTACGTTTTACAAGCTGAAATGCTGTACAGTTTTAGGACATACAAAAGAAAATTCAGAGGCTTAGAAAAAAAAAAAAAGATCAGTTATTAATAATATTAATATAATTAAATATTAATACCTACAAGGCTGTCATTTCTTTATTTTTGTTCAAGTTTGCAACATCAATTCTTTTTTAAAAATGTGGAAAGTCTCCGTCTCGCACGGGTAGCGTTTCAACAGAATTGGCTTTTTTTTTTTTTTTTTTTTGGCCGCCTTCGTCCTACACTACACAACTGCTTCCTGGTATCCCTTCAGACATGGAATGAACAGAAAGTAAGTACACAGAATCAGGAGAACAGTGAGGCTGTGTTTGGCCTCTTTTCCTCGCTCTTATACTTCAAAAAAACAAAATGATATGTACTGCAATCGGCCCTATTCACTCCAGCCAATGGGATTTAATTATGGACCACCTAACCCTTCAAATTATTAGTGTTACCAACCCAAAAATATACAATACAGTACATCACATTTTACTTCACTTTGACTGCAAAAATATGGGAGATTGAAAAAGAATGATTTTAGGAACTCTACATTAAATATTTCTTTTCCTGTGGATCCCACACAAAGGAGGAACGGCGAACTGAACTTTTTTCCTGCAGTCTTTTACATAATACCATTAATCCAGTTCCCTTCCCTGACAATTAAACATTAATTCAGCCTTGCAGATGCCTTATCACACCTTTGCAAGACCAGAAGGACAAGGGAGGGGGTTAAAAGGGGTTAATCATTTTTCTTCTCCCCCTCTGATTTATCTGTGATGGCAGCGGTTGTGTCGGCAGCTGCTGCTGGCTGGGCTGAGCTGTCCTTGCTCTGGTCAACTCCGCTGGTCCCGAACTCGTTGACACGGTTGGGATCCACTCTGTAAATCCAGCGCTGGTACAGATAGATGAAGAAGACAACGTCTGTGGAGAAATGGCAGCACAGCCAGTTATATAGTGTAAAATACTAGTAGCGTCAAGATACTATTGACATAACATTGAATCATATTGTGAAATTCAAAACCTCAAAGGGAAACGCACCATCTCTGAGACAACCTATTCTGTACATCATTGGCATCTTGATGACAAAGGCAAACAAGTCATCTATAAAGGTATTCAGGGCCTTGTAGGTGAGCATCCTCCAGGGAAGATGAGCTACTGACTTCATCTTGTAGTTGATGAAGAGCTGTGGTGTCATGGTGATGAAACCTGTAGGAAACATGGAATTCATGTTGTAAGTAATAGTGGGAGTATGGAACTAGTGGGGTGCCTTGTTTTTGGAGTCTTCTAGAATAAGTTGTCATGCTTTGATGCTCAAAAAGCACATTATTTTTCACATTGTTGTAGCATCTCTCTTTCCAGTCTGTCAGTAACGCTCTTTCTAGTTCCTGTTTCTATGAAACCCCTCATGAAAAGCGCAATGGACCAATGTATTGTGATTGGTCATCCGCTTCAAGTGCATTTCATGACCGCAAGTCATGACCCTTACCAAGCTGACACACTACTAACCCAACTCAATCAGGCCTGTTCCCATTTTTTTGTGTATGCCATGGGTGGTAATTTAAATGCAGGATATTGTGACGTGTATGTTACCAGAAGAAAACTCGAGACAACAAATGGACTCTTAAAGGGATAGTTCACCCAAAAATGAAAATTACCCCATGATTTATTCACCCACAGGCCATCCTAGGTGTTTATGACATTCCTCTTTCAGACGAATACAATCAGAGTTCTATTAAAAAAAATGCCCTAGCTCTTCCCAGCTTTATAATGGCAGGGAATGGCTGCCCAAAAAAAGTGCATCCATCCGTTATACAAGTAATCCACACGGCTCTGGGGAGTTAATAAAGTTCTTCTGAAGTGAATAGATGACTTTTTGTAAGAAAAATATTCATATTTAACATTATAAAGTAAAATATCTAGCTTCCGGCAGACCGCCTTCTGTATTCAACTTACGGAAAAGGCGTAACTGGTGCGACGATGACGTTGGGCGAGCGTTTTGAACTGCAAGAGGCAGTTCTTTGCAAGTTGAATACGGAAAGCGGTCCGCCAGAATCTAGATATTTAAACCCCTAGGACTTGATGGATGCACTTTTTTGGTCTTTACATTTTGGGCTGCCATTATAAAGCTTGGATTAGCCAGGACATTTTTTAATATAACTCTGATTGTATTCATCTGAAAGAAGAAAGTCACATACACCTAGCATGGCTTGAGGAGGAGTAATTATGGGCTAATTTTCATTTTTGGGTGAACTACCCCTTTATGGATTCAGGATTCTTAAAGGTGCCCTAGAATGATTTGAAACTAGATTTTAAATTGTTCTCTGATATCTACATAGAGGGTATGTGGCTTAATTAAAGGTCAAAAATTGTCCAGATACAGTTTTACAGGTCCATTTACAACCCTAGAAATTGTCCCTAGGATGTAAAGCTCGGTTTTTGCCTTATTTGGAAGGGTCATGAATATTAAATAGAGTTCTGCTCTGATTGGGTGTTTCACTTCGGTTTTACACATCTCTACAGTCCGGCACGACAATGGAGAGATTAGGCATTCAATCTTAAACGTTTGAGCCCGTTTCTGACGAAGACGCAGATTTTGAGGAACAACAAATTGTTTTGAGATTGGAAAAAGGACGCTTCTGAGTGGTAAGTTTAGTATTTATTTTCATTAAGAACCTGCAAAATTGTTACGTCCATACTAGAACTTCAGCCCAAACGATAACTAGCATTTGGCATCAACTTTACACGTCAGAAGTCACAACTTTGTTCTTAGCATTCTTAGCATTGTAAAAACATTTTAATTTATTGTAATGTGTCCCTGTATGATTTTACAATGATAGCTTCTTCACTTTGAATCATGAACTGAACTGGGTAGCGCGTAAATATGTTGTTTGTACAGTAATGTTACAGTTTGACAGACTACGGATTTAAAAGTTGATTTATTTATTAACAAAATGAATTGTCAAATGACTATCGTTTTAACTTATATGGTAGAGAAGGTGACGTTAGCTAGAAGGATCGAATGAGCTATCAGTAAGCAACTAAACTAACGTAGTACGACATCTACGGTTGTATTTTGTAATTTATGACAACACTGGCAGGAAATTATATTAACCTTTGTCATTAGACACACTATTTAGTTATGTATGGTACTTGGAGTTTCCTATTGTTACTGTACTAGCATCTTGCATTATCTAGACAATGCTGTCTCTCTAAGAAACTTTCAATTTAATCAGAAATTGTTTAGACAGTCAGTAAGTGGATAAAATCACTACTTACTGCTTGCAGGAATATAGTTGGAATTGCCCCTTTCTTCAGTTTTAGAAGGACGCTTGTTTACCTGCAGAACTCCCGATGATTCGGGTGCAGTTCCGCCTGACATTGAACATGGGCTGGCATATGCAAATGTTGGGGGTGTCCATATTAAAGATCCCAGCGATTGAGTCACAGTGTGTGTTATGTTGAGATTCGCCTATTTTTCTGTGGTGTTTTTCACAAACGAGATTTACATATGAAGGAGGCGGCAATGGTGTTTGAGACTCACTGTATGTGATTTCCATGTACTGAACTCTTGTTATTTCACTATGGCAAGGTTAATTCAATTTTTCATTCTAGGGCACCTTTAAGATACATTTTCTTTTAAATGTCTAGACTATTTAATGTGACATGCCAACAGAAAAATCCAATACTTGTGGTGAGAAGCTTAAAAAAAAAAAATTTTTTAACAAAAGCACAAAACGCAGGGCAAAGGTCAATCTGAACGTAGAGAGCTTTAACAGCTGTCTTTAAATACATTTAAATTCACACATTTTCCCCCCAAAAAATTCACACCACCCAAACATTCTAAAATCTCAAGCAAAACATGCCACCAGCACACTAATTATTGCATTAGTTAATTAGTTAACAGCTACGTAATTCACAAAATATTTAGTGACAAGTTTTGTAACTTCTTAATATGGAAATGTGTCTGTACTACTAGTATCACTAAACAGAATTACAAACACCACCATTAGCGACACAAATTAGTGAAGCTACGGTTATAGGTTTGATTCCCCAAAAAAAATGCATAAAAACGTATATCTTGAATGCAATGAAAGTCACTTTGGATAAAAGCATCAGCCAAATGGTAAGTGGAAAGTACAAGAAGTTCAAACTAACCAGAACCCCATATAAACATCAAAAAGCTACATCTAAATGTTAAACCAAAAAGTTTTCCTATTACTTTCATTTTGTAACCATTAAACATGAATGTGTCAACATGCATTCACGGCCTCCAGGCTAACTACTGGATTTCACACGTGACTATGTCCTTGCAGACAACGCTCTCTTATTCTATTTACAGAACTGTAGAAAATCCTTTGGGCCTTGAAGATTAAAGAGTGGAATTCCCCTTTGTGAGCTTTTTCCCCTCAAGCATCTAATCACCGTTTCTGATGTGATGCTGGCATTCTTGCAATTATTAGACATGCAATCCAATGATGCCATACTTACCGAAGGTTAACAAGAACCCATAAAGCATACTCAGCACCCATGAGTACCAGCCTTTGTGTTCCACATATAATAAACTATAAACTGCATAGCACCCAAAGAGAGGGTACAACAGCCAGGACAGGTACTTAAAGGCCATCTGGGGGGAAAAACAAACAAATATTAATGATAAAACCTCTATAAAATGATGTGTATTTGATGAATGAGCTCTAAAATGCAGCTTAAAAGTCTCTTACATCATCATAGATTTTGGTTGAAGACTGCACATATGTGGACTTGTCTTTAAAACTCAATCGTGGCAAAATCCCAGCAATCTTGTTCTCTCTGTCCAGCTAGGAAAAGAAAAACAAGAATCAACATTGAGATCTAGGAATTCAAGCCTAGGCAGTTAACTGAAGTAATCCAAAATGCCTGGCAGTGGCATCATCTCACCCTGACGTCCATGACTTTGGTAATCTTCCAGAAATCGATGAGCAGGCCGATGAATACGCTGACCTGGACGACAAAGTTGGTCTCGTTGTCCAGGATATAGAGCAGCACTACCAGAGACTGGAACACCCCGAATATGATGGAGCGCACAGACAGGCCCTCGAGAGACTGACGGCTGTTCCAGAACTGGATATCTGCAGAGAAAGTGAAATGAGAGACACCGCACAGCTCAGAAACCAGAACCGACAAGTCTCAATCAATCACCACACGTACACATCAGTATATTTACCATTCTTGAAGGCCAAGAACTCAAAAATGCTGTGGACGATGGAAACAACAATAGTCAGTCCCAGGAGGTATGGATTGGTCTCAAGTAGAGCCACCTGTTCAGGCAACAAGCATGCATATTAGCACAAGATCTTTCCTCAAAGTAGTTACTCAGCTTGTAATTTTGACATTACGCAATTAATATTCATGAGCCAAGTTGAGAAGGTTATAACATGTGGAGACTTACAGAGCTCTACTACGACAACACAGATTTATTGTTCCAATAGCCAAAATGCATTAACAAAACAAAAAACTGCAAAAAGCACTCAGTTCAGTTCTCACACGCTTTATGAGGAGCAGCTTCATGTGCGCACGTCTCACTTTAACGTTTTAAAAACCACAATACTTAAAAATGCATGCAAGCGTTCCGTGCTTAAGCTTCTGTGACTGCATAGCACAGCAACGCCACGTGAGCGTAACCGTGATAAGAGACAATAGTCCAAAATCTCTACTGGTTAATCGTGTCTGTCGCCCACCCCCATCAACTACAAATGAAATCGCTGATCTATAAATATATATTTAACCCTCATGAATTCAAACGCGTGTATGGTAAGAAAATCCCATCTCTTAGCTGGATGTGGCTTTCTAAACCAATAAAACAGATATTCTCGACAGACCTTAACAGAATCCTGGTCCTCATCTGACTGTTCGTAGGTGTCCTCTCCCAGGAAGTTCCAGGGGGAGCGGGCATTCTGGGCGGCATATAACTGCCAGCGCCACAAGGACAGGGGGCAGTAGGTGATCCGAAGGGGCAGATTCTCCAGTGTCTCATTTATGGGGTAATAGTCCTTCTGCAGGTTCCAGTAGTCATTGAAGTAGACAATGGGATAGTAGTCTCCACTGACTGCATCAAACTTCACATCTGAGAGAAACAGAAGTGCTCAGGTTAACCAGAGGTGATTCTAGATCAACCTACGGCTTTGGTCAATACATTGTTTCAACAATATGAGGCAGTTTAGCACAAAATAAAACTTACGCTGGTCAAGGGAAGGGGGGACAGAGCCTTTCACCCAAGCTGTATGATCGTCCACCATGTTGATAGTGAGGTTGGGATGCCAATGGGATATGATCTCCACAGGCCCATGACTCTCAGCCCGCTGAGAATGCACAAACATAGCAAAACTTCACATCCTATGTGTCCTTCATTGACAAGGCAATCCCAGAATGCACAGCATGGAGAAAATGGATGGTGGAAGATCCAAGAGCAATGTCGATTAACTTATTTCAATGAGGCAGCTCACAAGGTTTTGGAAAAGAACTCGTCTCTCAAACTTACCTTGATCATTTCTGGATCAGCTTCTGTTTCTCCCGTCAGCAGGTTCTTGGTCTTGAGGAACTTTCTCCTCTTGTACTTGTTGAGCACTGTTGAAGTGAAAGTGTGTGAAACAGGCTCTAGGCTTTAAAGTGGGTTCACCCATGCACTGATAATGCGTTATTACAGACCTGCTGACACAGCCAAATGTGTGAGCAGCAAAAACACGCGTGTTACAGAGGTGAGTGAGAGAGTGCAAGAGACAAAAGCAAAAACTGGACAAACTCACTTCGAGTGGCATGGACCGTGGATAGCCTGCGGTACTGGCCCTTGCGTTTGGGGTCTGGGTGGAAGCCACTCTTGGTGAAGTAAATGTGGATGTATATAGAGCCATTCTGCTTCAAATTCTGTACGAACAAAAAGAGGCAGGCTATCAGCAACAGTCACTCAACAAGGATTTTATATACATAAAATTATATTATTGGATTTTTACAGTGCCCACTAAACATAATTCTATTCATTAATTTAAAAACAAATGACACTTCTTTTAAAACCATGCATGTCTCAGATCTATTGCATTCACGTCCCACCTCAGAGAGGTCCAGCTCTTGATAATGCTCATAGCAGCCATCCCCCAACTCCCCTGTAGTCCAGTCTCCATAAACCAGATCTTTCTGGTTCCAGAACAATGCTTCTGTATTGTTAAAATCTGTAAATATCTCATTCTCAGAGAGATATATATATAAATCCTGTGAAAAGACAAGTAACAGAGAACATTGTGTTATCAAAGCAGCTACAAACCTGACCCTACTCAGGATTTGGTTAGGTATCCTGCTTATGTTGTTATACAAGTAAAATGCAGATAGGAAAGGTCTTGATTATGAATACCATAAGGGTGTCCTTGGGGAAGAGGTTTCGGCTGGCCACTCGAGGAGCTCCAGCTGGAGTACTGGGATCTGGAGTTGATGGACCTCTGCGGAACCAGCTGCTTATAGCCCAGATGATAAAAATCCTGCGTAATACACAAACACAAGAACAGACTCATATTAGACTTCAGTTCTATGTTCAGTAAGTGTAATCCCAAAATTCATGATGCAACACTGTTGCCTTATTCTGTCAACTATGATTTGAGGAAAAAAGAAGTTTCCATAAAAACTCAGCCCACCTTAAATATGAGTAAAGTGAATTTGAAATACCACTGGAGAAAATAATGACTGTACCTGCGACAATAAATAAAAGAAACTATGACCAAAAAACTATATATTGCGTAAGTATGATGTTAACATGAGTACGCAAACCCCCTGACATCAATTAGCACACCCAGAACAAATCTGAGGTTTAGTTGCTTTCCCCTCACGGGACGTCCATTGAGTAATACAGCCCTCTGGGCTTACACTGGGGTTGTTACAATATCTTCAACAGGCAATACCCATGAAAGTTGACGATTCTCAATAACCAAATGTTGATACCACAGCAACCCTGGGGGGTATTGCAGAAAGCAAGGTTAACTTACCATCACATATACCCTGAACTCTCGGTTGATTAACCCAAACCTTGCTTACTATGGTGGTTCCAAAAACGTATCCGTGTGTAAGCTCAGACAGCTCAGAGTATGTTCCCGGTTAACACACAATACCTTCTCCACAGAGCAACGAATCGATGATTCACCATGGAAAGAAAAGCACACCATTCCTCCCCCTTTTGTTTAATAGCGATTTTTCATAATCTACTTTGTGCACATCGCCACCTATTTGGTGGTTATGCAATCATCTCTTCGTTTAATAAGTAATCTTTATTCACTGAGAATAAGGATTATATTGGTTGTTTGATGCTAATTAATTGAATGTAAAGCCATATGTGAGATGACAATACAATAAATAATAAAGATATTTGAATTTAATTAACATTTAAACATTACCTCATTATAACAGTGCTTTCAAATATATGTTTATATTTAATATGACTATATTAATTATATAACACGCATCTGAATACCTCTTAAGCAAACTAACCCTGGATCATGAGCTGCAGGTTATGTTCAGAGGGTGAGTTGCTATGGCTACTTACATACCCTGAAAGTTACCTCAATTTTTGGAACCAATGTTATCCGCTTACTCTTAAACATACCCAGGTATGTCACGTAACCTGCTTTCTGGAATATCCCCCGGGGCCTGTACCATGATGGTAGTTTAACAAACTCAGGGTTACAGGATTAGTTTCGAGTTGACAAAACCAAACCAAACCAATCTATTCAGGCTTTGTTGGTCCCATGATGCTGATCCTCAGCTTTCTCTGTCAACTCAGGCTTTGATCCTGAGTTTAGCTGTGACGTCAGTAGTGAACAGCCAATCACATGTTGTGGATCAGTCAAACTGAAATTCACTTCTCGTGAGAGAAGCAGTGAGATTCATTTCTCTCTTCTGCAGAATATTACATGATTGAAAAATATTAAGAATTTAAACAAATTTACACAGCAACATAAAAAAAAAGAGCTGTCTATGAAGAGGACAACTTAAAATCTTATACGTCAATGCAAGTAAAATTAAGCTAGTTTAGTTGATATACAGAGAGAACTGAACATTTAAGCTCACATGTAATCATTTTTATAGCTTTATTTATTGATTTTAAAGTTTATTTTTATGACCTCCATATAGGCTATTTATATTAATTTTAACTAAGTGCCTATTAATGATTGATTAACAAATGATATATGTGTAATTAAGGGTATAATAATTACATAAATGATATCTAAATCATTCAAAATTATTATTATTATAAATAAGCATTGTTAAAAGCCAGACACTTTAGTCTTTAAAAACATTTGCTATGTAGTCACCTTTAATTTGGAGGAGAAAAAGGGGAGTGACTTTATTGCATCAGAAGTGTATCACTTTGCTCACAGCTGATTGGTCCAATTTCAGTTTGAGATGTCTTATCCAGAACATAACCTGTCTTGGAGCAGGTTAGCCGTGGAACGCAAGTTACTATGGAGATGAACACTGCTAAAAGGCAAACCACTTTGATGGTACCTAAAACCCAGGATTGGCACAAACCAAGCTTAAACATATCTGGCTAGCCAGCTAAACCAGCTTCATGGTATAGGCCCCTGGTCATTTATTTACATAAATATTACCAAATTAAACTTGTTCAAGTGCATTGAAAAACGATAGCATACCAAGCTAAAACATGATCTATAATAAATTCCCATCCACGTCACAGTTTTACAAAACAAACCACCTCTGTCAAATAAAGACAGAAGTGATGGATCAGGATGTTCTGACAGTACATATGAGGACACTAATTCTAATGTTAAACAATCAGTTAGGTTCACATTAAGGACTCACCTGAAGAGGACACCTTTAATCACCTGCCAGGCATTGGGCTGCTGTTGCGGCTGTTGTTGTTGGGCGTCCTGTGCAGTCGCATCTGTCTGAACTACCTGACCTGAGGCAGCTGCCCCATTACTGCTCACCTGCACACAGCATTCAGTGATAAACAAAATTACCATAAACATTTAGTACATATTGTGATAAAGACGGAACAAATCTTTATCATTGTGCCCTTAAAGGATTAGTTCACTTTTAAATAAACTTTTGCTGATAATTTACTCTCCCCCATGTCATCCAAGATGTCCATGTCTTTCTTTCTTCAGTCGAAAAGAAATTAAGGGTTTTGAAGAAAACATTCCAGGATTGTTCTCCATATAATGGACTTCAGTGGGCCCCAAACAGTTCAAGGTCCAAATGACAGCTTCAGAGGGCATTAAACGATACCAGAGGATGAATAAGGGTCTTATCTAGTGAAACGATCGGTCATTTAATATATATATATAATTTAAGTTTTATAAGCACAAATGTTCGTCTTGCTCTGTTCTGTTATGCGCGTTCGTGACGTCACGTGATACGCAATTTTATTGAAAAGGTCACACTTGAACATTTTCTTTCAGACTTTCTAATATTAAAACACCCGGGATACGCACACGAAATGGGCATTTTAAACGATAAACTGACACAAAGACATTTGAACACGTGTATATGGTCCTCCTTCCGCACATTTGTAAACACTGACTCGGGACTTCTGCCTACGTCAAGCGTGACCTTTTCAATACAATTGCGTATTACGTGACGTCACGAACACGCATCACAGAGCAAGACGAGCATTTGTGCTTATAAAACTTAAATTATATATATATTTTTTTTTAATGACCGATCGTTTCGCTAGATAAGACCCTTATTCATCCTCTGGTAAAGCCCTCTGAAACGGTCATTTGGACCTTGAACTGTTTGGGGCCCACTGAAGTCCATTATATGGAGAAAAATCCTGGAATGTTTTCCCTCAAAAACCTTAATTTCTTTTCGACTTAAGAAAGAAAGACATGGACATCTTGGATGACATGGGGGTGAGTAAATTATCAGCAAATGTTTATTTAAAAGTGAACTAATCCTTTAACAACAGGCTTTATGTTTTACACCATCTCTGAAAAATTAGGTTTTGGTTATATAATTGATGATTAACTATGCAGAGAAAAGAAGGCCAAATATTGCAACCATATCAATTATACATGATTTACAATTACTTTCTTTTTCTTTTCTGACATTAGGTAGGGTGCCAGCTAAAAAACAAAACAGGAAATCTTATTTAGTTCACACAAAGTCACAGACATTAAAAAAAAAAAGATCTCTCTCTCTCTCTGACCATGAAACCAACCATGCTATACCGACAAAAAACTGTTGCTTTCAGCAAATGTGAAGAAAGAAAAAATTAAGCTAATCATTCCTCAAGTCTGAGAAGAGAGATCAACTCAATCTAAGTAAAACAAAAAAAGAAAGTGACCTAGAAAGAAAGATATTACGATTACCATAAATGTATTTTCACAAGCTCATAAAGTGACTATTGGAGCTTTCATCTAGCTTTGTATTCCCACCGTTCCCCCTTTTTCTTTGATCAGCTGAAAGCAATTCGCCTAGGAAAATGATTTAGATTTGACACACTACTGAACAGGGTAAATATTAAAATATTTATAACACCAGGGTGAGTATAGAATTGCTTCTGACTGGATTTAGGTCAACTAAATGGAAGGAGAAGACAGGGATCTGATTTACTATGATTCTAGATAACAACTCTGACATAATAATGCGCCCCAAAAGGCTTGTCGACAAGTTGCAGGTATAATACAACACACCCAAAAAACGTATGAATTGTGGTTTGAATGCAAAACCAACAAACTTTGGTTTCTATTAATGTTTATGCACTTAAGAGTATATTATTAAGCTGCTTTAGCGTATAATTTCGGCCTAAAACTCATTGCCAACCCTCTTTCTGAATACGTGGGGTCCCCCAGGGCTAAGTCCTGAGACCTCTATTGTTCTCATATACCGTACAATCAAAATTCAAGTCCATTGTAGCTTTCTGATGATATGGTTAAGGTTAACCTAATCACAGATGATGGAATGGCCTACCTGGAAAAGGTGGAGACCCTAAAGCTGTGTTGTCATGGTAACTTTGTTAACTGTCAACAAAAGCAATTTAACCACTTCCCTATCTACAGAAACCACATCTAGAGTTTGGTTAGAGCTAAGGAACAAGATATCGATGCAAAAAGGAAGATGAATTAAACAAAAAAGATGGATAAATGACATCACGCCAGTTTTCTTTGTTTCCAATAAAATTAACAAGATTAAGAAGTCAACAGAAATACTGAGAAACGGTTAACCATTTGTTTACATGTGGCAGCCCACGTGTGTTCTGGAAAAAAAAAAAAAAGTTTGTGAACCTGAGTAATGTCTATGATTCATAACACCTAGATGACCTTTATAATCTGTGTAATCAGTAACCACCGGCCAGGTTATTCATCCAGATGAGTGAAGCTAACCTTGCTATCAAGGCTACTTAATTCAGTAGCAGGCCAATAGTAAGTTCTCCCTCCTTATCTGGTGTCCTGAGTGTTAGGTCTGACTCCAACCAACCCCACAAAAAAAAAAAAAAAAAAAGGATAACCAAAGTCTTTGTTCACTACAAAATTACAGTATGAAATATATATGTATGAAAGTAGATTTCCAAGCAGGGCTGATCATCATCACTCAAATAGCTGACTGCACACAGCATACCATAATCATTACAAAACTTCTAACCACCACCACAATTTATATCCAAGACACGTGCTATTGTATCACTAAATTACACGGTTTAACTGGACTACTGGAGGATTAATGGCCAGGATTGCACAATACTGCCATCTTTAAACTGCTTTGACATGTGAAGCTAACATGAGAGCTAGGCAGCTAGTTAGCCAGCATGCTATGACTGATCAACTCATAGACATCAGCTCATAACACTATATAGAGCGGTTTCTGAACAACCATATACAATGTATAGGCTGTTTCTTAAAGCCTAGTCAGCTGACTACCTAGACAGCGTTTGAGGGCATCAAAGGCGCGTTCAAACGTGATGACGCCAAAAAAAAAATGCTGTCAAATGAATCAGTAGTTTACTAGTCTTTGAAATACAGCCTGTAAGATAAGATAAAATTGAATGAATTGCGCTTTTAAAAAATGAGATGTGCCGGTAAAAATAAGTCATACAATCGGACAGACCCTTCGTGACTCAGACAGCATTTCTCCCCCCACTGCATGCTGAATTAAAGGGGTCGCTGATTCAGACCGGCAATCTGGATTTCTTCTTTAAAACGGACAGGAAGCAAGACTGTACTCTCGTGAACTTGTGGACTACGTGAAAGCTTTTCGTTGACAAGTACATCTGACGGCTACACTTCATCACTTCGACTATTCTTACCTCTCCGTTGCTTACGGACGACTGCTGTGTTGCTTGAGTCTCCTGCGCCGCCATCTTACCTGTCTCTATCGCACACTGTAATGTGGTGGTATGTAATCTGATATATCGCGAGATTTTCTGTCTGGGAACTACGAATTTCCGCGAATCGGTTCTTTCGAGCAGTTCGTGTCAAAGAACCAGTTCAATAAAAAAAAAACGTCATATATTTCAAGCTTCAGCGTTGTAAGAATTCATGTATGCACATACTGTTGTTTATTAAGTTTTGTTAATAATGCTGTTTTCTTTAAGTCCCAGTTCAATTTTTTGATTCTATGACTCTATGGCTCTTAAAGGGATAGTTCACCCCAAAAAAAAAAAAAAAAATGTTGTCAATACTTACTCACCCTCTAATTGTTCCAAACCTGTATGAGTTTCTTTCACAAAAGAAGATATTTCAAGAACGTTGGTAACCAAACTGTTAACGAGACATATCGACTTCCATAGTGGGAAAACAATAGAAGGAAAAAAATACTGGAAGTCAATGGGTGCAGTCAACTGGTGACCAACATTCTTTAAAATATCTTCTTTTGTGTTCAATAGAAGAAAGAAACTCATACAGGTTTAGAACATCATGAAGGTGAGTAAATTATGACAACATTTGGGTGAACTATCCTTTTAATTTAAATACACACAGCAATGTTAAGGTTTGGTGCTTTTAGTTTGTTTTTTCCCATTTGTATTTAGCCTAGTTTCAGTTGTTTTACCAAAGCTTTTTGTTTATTTTAGTTGATTTTTTCAATTCATTTTAATTAAGAGTCCAAGCTCAGAAGGTGCTAGAACCTTGTTGTGTTTTTACTGGTCTTCTTCTTCCTCTGCCCTAAAAGTGTATGGCCATAAATCATAGACCCCAAAATTGGCAGGATGGTCCCAGTCGTGTACCGTTACTCAGGCACACAGATACACAGCCGCTTGAAACAAGATGGCGCTATAATATGGCAATTTGCATTTTGGATCATAACTTTTGAACTCTAAGTGATAGAAACAAAATTCTTCGAGCCAAGCCCCACAATAGACTGTGTCTGAAATCACATACTTAAATATGCGCACTTCAGAATCTTGCTGGAAGTATAGTAGGTCATCCGGGTAATTTTTGCCTACACTTTTATGAGAAGGCTACTGTGAATTCAGATATATTTTTTACATACTGCTTTTCACCTACTTTATAGTAAGGAGCCTACATCTCCGATTTCTGCCTATAACATTTTTCTGCCATTTTGAATTTTCCTAAAAACGTACTTTTTCAAACTACTCCAAGGCTGTTAGTCCGATCTTCATCTGCACACAGCAGCTAGGGAAGGTGTTGGCAAAAAGTCATCAAAAGAATTTTGATTAGTCAAAGCATTGCAAAGTTATGTTAATTAATTGGTCTGGCAATGGTAATTTTTACGAGTTGATAGCTGCTAAACGCAGTGTCGAAGCTTACATAGTTCACACAACACTGACATCAACTAAATACAGAAAACTTTTTATGCATTTTGGGCATTCATTTAAGTTTTAATTAAGGCTTAAAATTAAACTTAAAAAAAAAAAATTTAATTAATTAAAAAAAACTTTTAAAAACGTGTTTAATTTTTAATTTTTTGTCTCTGTGTAAACTACAAAAACACGAATTTGTGAAAACGGTAACGTCATACTATGTGTATTACGTGTTATGTCTATAGACGCGTAGTTTCTCTTTACTGGCCTGGCATGCATAATAGCCGACAGCGTTTTTAATAGTTTTAATAGTTTTTTTTCCTTCAGTTTTTAGTAGCTACATCGTTGTTGTGTAAATGTACAGCAGGAAATTCAACCAAAATTTCTACATCTCGATTTATGTGAAAATCAGCCACAAGGTATAATAAGCAACCTTCCGTTTTAGCTAATAACTCTGCAACGTGTGTGACAGAATCAAAATTCTTATTTGTTCTGAATCTTTGCTTTTAGCCCGAACAATAGTAAATATAACTTTTATTATGATCTAACATCTTTATCCACCATTCTATTTATTTATTTTTTAAAAACTTTTTCAAACTCTTTTGTTTATCAGACCTTCACCTAATTTTGCACATTGCACACATCAGCTCTAGACCATGCTAATAAAAAGTTATGGAAGGAATGCACGGACCCCAATGATTGCTGCTTGCATCTATATATATTTTTATTTTATTTTAGTCTATATAGCCTATATAGTAGTTTTTATTTTTATTTCTATTTCAGTTAACACACAAGTAAATTACTTGGCAGGGGACAACTTTGCGTAATGTTGTTTAAATTATTCCTTATTCTGTCCAGATTACACTTATGTCTAGTAGTGTATTATTGACATGCAACATGGTAGAAACAACAACCAGGGACTTGTTGAAAATTTGGTAAATTTGTATCCCTTTACTTTTGTACAGCAATGGATGATGTGATTAAACAAACTAAACCATGTATCACTCATGTCCAGTAATTCACAAATATCTAATAAAACAACTAAGCTGCAGACAGTGTTGGGGAAAGTTACTTTGAAAAGTAATGCATTACAGTATTGCATTACTCCCTTAAAAGTAACTAATTACATTGCTTAGTTAAATTTTTAAGAGTAATGCAATTTTTAAAAGCAATGCATTACTTTACTAGTTAAAAAAGTAATCTGATTACATAGCTCAAGTTACTTGTAATGCGTTACCCCCAACAATGGCTGCAGACAGTGTGTGTCCTGACTTTTTTGACTGGGGTCCATGTGGGCGCAGACTCACTCAAGGGTGGTATGAAGCTCTGATCTGTCTTGTTGGCATCACATATAGGTCAGTACTGGATATTTAGTCAGCTAGTATTGAATATTTAATTATGGACTCCCTTGCTCAATTCTTTAAACTTTGATACAGCACTAATACTGACACTGACATTAGAAAATATTTAAAGTTTTAAAGGGATAGTTTACCAAAAAAATGACAACAGCCTACTCATTTAGACTTACCCTCGTGTTATGTCATCATGTTTTGTGACAATCTGTCCCGCTAATGATGACTGCATGGAAAACATGGCACTCAGATCTTACCACATGGTATTTTTATCTTTCCCTTTCAAAATTAAAACATTATTTTTACTCCACAAATCCTTCATTAAAGATACAGAGATACAAAATAAGATCATACCTCAAAACAGTTTTGACTGACTAAATCTGACAAATGATGATATTCAGATGACAAAATGAAAATGTTGTCATCATTCACCCTCAAGTTGCTCCAAACCTGAAATTTTATTTTGGTACCCAGCAAGCAATTTTGTGTTTAAAAGACGTCTAATAGCCATCCAAACACAACCCTGATGTCTAGGATAACACTTTAATAGTCAGTTAAAATTTAATAGATATCTAACCACCAAGAATAGACTAGTCACCAATTTCAAAGAAATGAAACCAAACACCTTGTAATCACTGTTGACTTTGCTTGCATGATGGAATAGTCTATCATACATCTAACCAAATTCAGGGTTTTTTGGGCTAGAAGTGGGTTACTCATACCCGGACTATAGGCAACCGAGATGATGAAATGATGGTTATTGCTTGCTGGGTAAACAGTTGATGGTAGCTACAGTATTTTTTATTTATTTCCATAGTATTTTTGTTTCTTACTCTGGAATTCAATGGGTGCCATCAACTGTCTGGTTACTAACATTCTTCAAAATATCTTCTTTAGTTTTTCTGAAGAAGAAAGAAACTCATAGGGTCGGAACAGCTTGAAGGAGAGTAAATGATGACGAATTATTTTTGGGTGAACTATCCCTTTAGGAAGACCCATTCACCAAAAGTGATGATATGAGATTTGGACTATCTATGGCAGGGGTTTTCAAACTTTATGATGCTAGGGACCCCTAAATATGATGAACCTTTATGAGGGACCTATATATTCTTACGTATGAAAAAACTGTTCGATTAATAGTAAGTGTGACATTATAAATACAACACATTGTTTCCAAACTTAAATTAGCTGTACTTAATGTTGGATGTATAAACCTGAAGAAGAACATTTTCAATTAAAAAGTATTTGTATAAGCAACTTTCACAATAAATGTACGTAACCAGCTTACGTCCTGCGTTAAGAAAACTGCCTTACAACAAGATAAAGGGGACTATAGTGAGAAAAAAATAACTATAAAGCAAACATATGCAATTCTGGAAATATATGGATAGCCTACGGCAAGAAAGGAGAGAATTGTATTCATTTTATCCATTTTTTGCTTTGTCTTTTTATCGATTTTATTTATTATCTGAAATTTTCTGGGGATCCCTTAGAACCTTCTGGAGGACCGCTGGGGAAAAAAACCCGATCTATGGGCAAGAGAAAAATCAAGGTACGGAGGTAACGGTTAAACGCTTGATGTAGGTTTCGTTTTTGAGAAATGGAGAGCGACTGTTGTAGATATAACGCCTCTGCTGAGGATTTACAGCCATAGCATATCTGACAGAAGCAGGAGCCGACACAAACGCGACATGGACGGAAATAACTGGTGAGAGAAAAAATTATTTAATAGCAGCATAATAGAAACTAGATGATATTCTGAGAAAATTATGTCACATTAAAAATCAACATAGGATTTTTTTTTCTTTACATTTTGCTTATTTGTCGCTTGCTTGAGTATATAGCCTAATCCAAATACAGAACTGAATGGTAAATGCTATAAAATGCTAGTAGCTACAAAAATAAAACCCTCGGTCCTGCAACTGCGGTCCTGAAACTGCAGCCTCCGGTATTGCAGGCTAGGCTAATACTGGCTAGAGTTAAGTTTCATTTCACCGAACAGCTGCTGTAGTTTAACCAGGAACCTGAAACTGAGGGAGCCAGAGACGGAGCACAGCACGATGTAGCTACAACACAATGCAGTCGTCTCGAGACTTTGGACTAGGCTATTTTAAACTTGAAAACTCCTGAAAACATACCTTATACTTTTCCGGCAGAATATAAACTATAAACTTGACTAGCTGTGTTTAGTCCACCATCCCAGCTAACAACAAAAAAACGTTAAGCTAACGTTCTTAAAAAGTTTCCCAAACGTTCCCATTAAGCTATGAAAACATTCTGAATGATCTCTTAATGTTCAAAAGTTCCATTTTAATTTTGTCTTTGTTAAGTTTCAGGGAACATTTTATTTTATCATTTTGCAAACATGGCAGCGTTACTTTTCAATGTTCTCTAAACTATCTGTAACATTAACAAAATGTTGGACGGACTGCCATCCAACTAAAACATTTAATGAACAATGTGTTTTTTGTGCCAATGTTTTGAGAACATTAGTAAAGATGATACGAACGTTCTATTAACGTTGGAGTAATGTTTGTTCATAACTTTAAGAGAAGCTTGCCAGAACGTTTTGAGAACGTTCCTTGTTGGCTGCGATCAGTCGTTGTAATGTTCAGTTTCTTGTTAATATCCATTAGATAATGGTTCAGGGGAATTTAAGTCTATGTAATTATAACGTATAACGTTTCTTCACAGGGTTTTGGCCTTTCTAATGCTATGGCTTCTCATTTGTGTTGGTAAGTAGACAATGACAAAAGCATTTTGATTATAAGCATTTTTCATATAATAATTTATCCCTATAGACTCTTCTCCCCTCTCAATGGTCGTCTACACCTCATCAAAGGTTGGTCTGCCAGCTGTGCTGCCGTGTACTGTGGCATCACAGCTGGACTCTGCTCACACGCCTCACATTCAGTGGCAGACCATAAGAGATTCAGTGTGTGAGCGAATGGGAGTGGAGCTGTTTCAGGGAGAGGACTACATAGACCGGGTGGATGTGCCTGAGGAAATGCTTATGAGGGGAAACTGCTCTCTGTTCTTGCGGGATGTCAGATTCAGTGATGCAGGTGTTTACGAAAGTTACCTGGTGGTTGGTGAATCAAGTATCAAGAACCGAATTTTCATTCAGAGCGTCCAACTTGCAGTTATTGGTGAGAGCTTAATACTTTAACACTGAAAAACACCTCACTGTACAAAGTAAGTACATGTTTGGAAAATACAAATAAAGATAAAAAAAAAGAAAGAAAAAATAACATATTTAAAGGAACATTCCATGTTCAGTACAAGTTAAGCTCAATCGACATCACATGTGATGTACAAACCCGATTCCAAAAAAGTTGGGACACTGTACAAATTGTGAATAAAAACAGAATGCAATAATTTAAAAATCTCATAAACTTATATTTTATTCACAATAGAATATAGATAACATATCAAATGTTGAAAGTGAGACATTTTGAAATGTCATGCCACATATTGGCTCATTTTGGATTTCATGAGAGCTACACATTCCAAAAAAGTTGGGACAGGTAGCAATAAGAGGCCGGAAAAGTTAAAATGTACATATAAGGAACAGCTGGAGGACCAATCTGCAACTTATTAGGTCAATTGGCAACATGATTGGGTATAAAAAGAGCCTCTCAGAGTGGCAGTGTCTCTCAGAAGTCAAGATGGGCAGAGGATCACCAATTCCCCCAATGCTGCGGCCAAAAATAGTGGAGCAATATCAGAAAGGAGTTTCTCAGAGAAAAACTGCAAAGAGTTTGAAGTTCTCATCATCTACAGTGCATAATATCATCCAAAGATTCAGAGAATCTGGAACAATCTCTGTGCGTAAGGGTCAAGGCCGGAAAACCATACTGGATGCCCGTGATCTTCAGGCCCTTAGACGGCACTGCATCACATACAGGAATGCTACTGTAATGGAAATCACAACATGGGCTCAGGAATACTTCCAGAAAACATTGTCGGTGAACACAATCCACCGTGCCATTCGCCGTTGCCGGCTAAAACTCTATAGGTCAAAAAAGAAGCCATATCTAAACATGATCCAGAAGCGCAGGCCAGATCTTTCACCCATAGAAAACATTTGGCACATCATAAAGAGGAAGATGCGAGAAAGAAGACCTAAGACAGTTGAGCAACTAGAAGCCTGTATTAGACAAGAATGGGACAACATTCCTATTCCTAAACTTGAGCAACTTGTCTCCTCAGTCCCCAGACGTTTGCAGACTGTTATAAAAAGAAGAGGGGATGCCACACAGTGGGAAACATGGCCTTGTCCCAACTTTTTTGAGATGCGTTGATGCCATGAAATTTAAAATCAACTTATTTTTCCCTTAAAATGATACATTTTCTCAGTTTAAACATTTGATATGTCATCTATGTTGTATTCTGAATAAAATATTGAAATTTGAAACATCCACATCATTGCATTCTGTTTTTATTCACAATTTGTACAGTGTCCCAACTTTTTTGGAATGTTGTTTTTTGGTTTGTATGTTTTACCATACTTTTATATTATTTTGACAAATATCTGGGTTGCAGTGAGACATTTAAAATGGGGCCAATCTGTAAATGTCAAAATACTCACTGTTTCTTTCTATATAGCATGCAGCTGAATATCTAAATGTATGCTTTATTTTACCATCTGGGTTTACCATCTGAAACCATCTGGGTTGTATCTTCCCACTTTAGATCACAAGACCATCAAGTCTGTGCAGACTGGAGCAGACCTGATCCTGGATCTGTACACGCATCAAGCTGAGCAAGTGATTTTTCAAAACAGTAATGACACCAGCTGGGCAGTCCTGTGGGAAAGAGGTGCAGACATAAGAAAGAAAAGTTATCCTAAAGAAAAAGACGACAAGTTGATTTTTAGGAGTGTTACGGCCAGCAGTGCCGGAACATACAAAATTCTAGACACACAGGGTTTGGCGCTCAGCACAGTGAAAGTCGTGGTTACAGGTATGTAACTTTTGTTGAGCAATGTTCTTTAAAGGTTTTTATTGGCTTCCAAGAAGAACATTTAACATCCATATAACCTTTCAATTTCACAAAAGATTATTTAGATTATTAAAATGTTCTTCACAAGAAGATTTTTTTTTTCTTTTAATGGTGATTCTGTCATTAGTTAATGATGTGTAACACGAGAATGAACCTCATTGGTTCTTGCTGAAGCTCAAACGTGCTGCGTAACACGAGAATGAACCTCATTGGTTCTTGCTGAAGCTCAAACGTGATGTGTAACACGAGAATGAACCTCATTGGTTCTTGCTGAAACTCAGACGTGCTGCATAACACGAGAATGAACCTCATTGGTTCTTGCTGAAGCTCAAACGTGCTGCGTAACACGAGAATGAACCTCATTGGTTCTTGCTGAAGCTCAAACGTGCTGCGTAACACGAGAATGAACCTCATTGGTTCTTGCTGAAGCTCAAACGTGCTGCGTAACACGAGAATGAACCTCATTGGTTCTTGCTGAAACTCAGACGTGCTGCGTAACACGAGAATGAACCTCATTGGTTCTTGCTGAAGCTCAAACGTGCTGCGTAACACGAGAATGAACCTCATTGGTTCTTGCTGAAGCTCAAACGTGCTGCGTAACACGAGAATGAACCTCATTGGTTCTTGCTGAAGCTCAAGCGTGCTGCGTAACATGAGAATGAACCTCATTGGTTCTTGCTGAAGCTCAAACGTGCTGCGTAACACAAGAATGAACCTCATTGGTTCTTGCTGAAGCTCAGTGATGCGTAACACGAGAATGATCCTCATTGGCTCTTGCTGAAGCTCAAACGTGCTGCGTAACACGAGAATGAACCTCATTGGTTCTTGCTGAAGCTCAAACGTGCTGCGTAACACGAGAATGAACCTCATTGGTTCTTGCTGAAGCTCAAACGTGCTGCGTAACACGAGAATGAACCTCATTGGTTCTTGCTGAAGCTCAAACGTGCTGCGTAACACGAGAATGAACCTCATTGGTTCTTGCTGAAGCTCAAACGTGCTGCGTAACACGAGAATGAACCTCATTGGTTCTTGCTGAAGCTCAAACGTGCTGCGTAACACGAGAATGAACCTCATTGGTTCTTGCTGAAGCTCAAACGTGCTGCGTAACACGAGAATGAACCTCATTGGTTCTTGCTGAAGCTCAAACGTGCTGCGTAACACAAGAATGAACCTCATTGGTTCTTGCTGAAGCTCAGTGATGCGTAACACGAGAATGATAATCATTGGTTCTTGCTGAAGCTCAAACGTGCTGCGTAACACGAGAATGAACCTCATTGGTTCTTGCTGAAGCTCAGTGATGCGTAACACGAGAATGAACCTCATTGGTTCTTGCTGAAGCTCAAACGTGCTGCGTAACACAAGAATGAACCTCATTGGTTCTTGCTGAAGCTCAGTGATGCGTAACACGAGAATGATAATCATTGGTTCTTGCTGAAGCTCAAACGTGCTGCGTAACACGAGAATGAACCTCATTGGTTCTTGCTGAAGCTCAGTGATGCGTAAATACGAGAATGATAATCATTGGTTCTTGCTGAAGCTCAAACGTGCTGCGTAACACGAGAGAATGAACCTCATTGGTTCTTGCTGAAGCTCAAACGTGCTGCGTAACACGAGAATGAACCTCATTGGTTCTTGCTGAAGCTCAAACGTGCTGCGTAACACGAGAATGAACCTCATTGGTTCTTGCTGAAGCTCAAACGTGCTGCGTAACACGAGAATGAACCTCATTGGTTCTTGCTGAAGCTCAAACGTGCTGCGTAACACAAGAATGAACCTCATTGGTTCTTGCTGAAGCTCAGTGATGCGTAACACGAGAATGATAATCATTGGTTCTTGCTGAAGCTCAAACGTGCTGCGTAACACGAGAATGAACCTCATTGGTTCTTGCTGAAGCTCAGTGATGCGTAACACGAGAATGAACCTCATTGGTTCTTGCTGAAGCTCAAACGTGCTGCGTAAATACAAGAATGAACCTCATTGGTTCTTGCTGAAGCTCAGTGATGCGTAACACGAGAATGATAATCATTGGTTCTTGCTGAAGCTCAAACGTGCTGCGTAACACGAGAATGAACCTCATTGGTTCTTGCTGAAGCTCAGTGATGCGTAACACGAGAATGATAATCATTGGTTCTTGCTGAAGCTCAAACGTGATGTGTAACATAAGAATGATCCGTTTACCACAACTGATGTATGCGGTGAGGAATTTTAATATGTGAATAAAAGCCTAAATTAAATCTGATCATCAGGTTTGGAGCATGAGTAATTGAACTAACCCTTTAAAAACTGTTCACTGATTTATTATGAGTATATATGAGTATATATGAGTGTTTACCTGTTATGGCCAGTTACACGACTGTGTTAATCTCAGTCTTTTTCTTAATTGTAGAACCTGTGCTAGCAAAAGAAACTGCTGCTCTTCAAATACATTCTGCGTTAGGTAAGCTGAACACAGATAGTGTAATCGTTACTTGACTGAATTAAACATACCTTGATTAGAAAGGATGAAATTCCTGTTTCTGACCCTTTTGTTCTTTATTTATTTCTTTCACTCTCACTCACTTTAGGTAAAGCTACAATGAGTGTGCCTCCTGTAAGCCTCATTACTCTTTTCCTCTCGTATCAACTAATGTTTTTCAAATGAATTGAAATTGTTCTGATTTTAATTGTTTTTCCGTTTTAACGGTAACACTTTACAATAAGGTCCCATTAGTTAACATTATTTAATGCATTCATTAACATCAAATAACAATGAGCAATGCATTTGTTTCAATATTTATTCATCTTTGTTAACTCTCTGTTCATTCTTAGTTCATATTAGATCAGGTCCATAAAATAATATTACAACTTTTATTTGAATAATGTAGTAGTAAACGTTAAAATTAATATTAACTAAGATTAATAAATGCTGTTAAAACTGTTAGTTTGTGTTAACTGATGTAGTTAATTAATGTTAACAAATGGAACCTTATTGTTCTTCTACTGTACTCAGTTGTTAAGAGAAATTAATATAACTCTAGCAACATGTATAATATATAAAAGAATATTTATGCAATGCCTATATTCCTCTGAATCCTCTTGTGCTTAATATGTAGGCTAAATGTCAACACGGTTGTCAGTGTTCTGTATTTTGTTTAATGTATTTATGTTTTTGTTTTTTCGTTTCTTTTGGGACAGTAAGTATTAAATTAAACAATTGCTTCTACAATTTAAAATATTGGATTGGACCAACAACAAAGGTTTGGTAAACTTCATTTTTTCCCATTGGCTCAACATATTATTTCAGATTGAGCCCATGTTAACAGACTGTTGCCACAATGGATCAAATTAAATTATGCCAATTAAACAATTTAAATGTGACCAATTTTGAGTTGAAATATACTAGACTGAGGTTAAAACTGCACTGTAAAAAATTATTTCATGATTTATTACAACTTTTTTATCATTTGTCAAACCAACTTAGTAATTAATGTGGTTCAGATAACATAACATTTTGAGTTTCTGTTTATTAAACCAATCTCCTTTGTTATATTAACTCAAATTTTGAATTTCAATGAACTCAAAATTTTACTTATCCAACAATATAATTTTACAGTGCGATGTCTGTATACAGGCCACTTTATTATATTATACTATTATACATAATATCTACAGAAATCCCATATCCTGTTTTTAAAGGTGGCTGGAAAGTAATGTGTGATGCAGTGCCACTTTTTTATTAGAGCGCCATCTAGCGGCACATCAATTAAACTTTCTAATTCTTGATATTATTTTGAATAAAAGAGCACTACCATGGGTGAGAATTATAGTCCATACATCCATATATCCATCTTCCTGGCATTATTCCCACTCATTTGCAGAATCTGCTTTACACACATTTGATTTGGCACCGCCGGATGCTCTTCCTGACACAATCCAGCACTGAGAGACATTCACACTCACCCCTACGACAATTTTGGGATACCCAATCCACCTAACCAGCATGTCTTTGGACTGTGGGGGAAACCGGAGCGAGACAGGGAGAATATGCAAACTCCACACTGAAAAGACTCCTGACTCAGCCGAGCCGGGGTTCGAACCCGGGACCTTCTTGCTGTGTGAGGCGACGTGCTCTGATCTACCATAATAGCTCTGTATCATTAGAGGTCGGAGGTCAAGAGTTCTCTGAAATCCTGCACAGTCAGCATAATTATTGCTCTCTGATGCCAGATCTGAAAAGATGAAATAGGACATGACGCAAAAAAGGTTATCCACCTTTACACTTTTATTATTTCACCAAATGAATACCATAAGAGGTATCTGAAAATTAAGATTCAAGAAGACAATGGCCTTAAAAACTTAAATAAATCCACAAAATGATAAAACAACAACAACAACAAGAGTTATGTAATAAGTTAGAGACCAAATAAATGAATCTTAACCACATAGAGATTTTGTGGATCTAAAACCAAATGTCTATTACACTGTGAAGTGTTCTATAAAATGTTCAGTACGGTGTATAGAAATATTTATCTGATAATATTTATCTAAAATTACACATAGAACCACCAATCAGTCAAGACAATCCTATTTTCTGGCTTTTATAGAAAGAACATCAAAAGTAACTTTATTTTAATCTATTAAAATTGCTGACATTTCAATCATAGCACTGTATATGACTGCACCCTTGCTATATTTAAGATGCTTAGTGGATCTATTATGACATTTTAATTTATTTTTTCATAAAAAGACAACTGCGTTGTCCTACTGCAAAATGTCAATAAAAAGTGAAATTTCCATCCTCGAAACACACACCACAAAAAATTATATTGTAAGTGTATTTTTTATTAGAAATGTACAAAAACAATAAAAAGACAGCAGATTAAATAGTGTGTAAAAGGCACTATTTATGCATAAATGGATTAGGCATATGCAGGCTTAGAATACTTCAGAAATATTATTCAGGAAAATGTTGTTTATTTAATATGATTGTTATCACAGAAAATATTTTATTGGCAGGAATGTGTGTTTGTACGTATATATATTTAAAAGATATAAACAATATTCTGAAATTTCATCGCTCTTCATTCACCGACTGCATCTCCACTTCAGGCTGAAGGGTCCTTTGTTTGTTAGATTTAGGGCCGTTTGCAGTATTGCGTGCCACGCGTGGGTAAAACGGACCTACCAGCCAATTGAGAGGTGTATTGTTGAGCAGGTAGTCCATGACGTTATCCATGGAATCTCCTATTTTGCTCAGTTGAGATCGACTGATGACGAGTATGGTACTGGACATATCTCCTATGGTGGCCGTCTTTCTGAAGCTGCTGTATACCTCCAAGGCAGAGTGGGTGACAGAGGTGACCTGGACCTGAACGTGCTGAGGGAGACCTTTGAGGCTGGACACCAAGACCAGATATGTGGTCTGGAGTTGCTGGCTGAGGTTGTGGGCGATGGTCAGTGTGCGTGATTCTGTTTGCTGATTGAAAGAAACATTTGCAGAAGGAAAAAAAATGAGATCCAAGTATTTAACCATGTTAACTGAACTTCACGTCTCTAAAAAACATGAAATTCAGACTGTATCTTTGAGATAATTTCAAGTTACATGATATCTCGAATACCTCAGCTTCATTGTCTGTGACTGACTCGTTCTCTTCTTGAGTCTTCCAGCCCATCAGTGAACTCAGCTTCGCATGTAGCTTCTGGTTAGACACATCAATACTCTTCCGGTATATTCAATCTAATAAGAAAAGGAAATAACATTAGGATAATAACCATTTCCGCCAAAAAAATCCTCAAAATATTGACTTACTAAGTCATATGTACAGTATGAGATAAAAAGTTGGAATTATGACATTAAAGCACATGAGATACTAATGAGATACTAAGTAATAATTATGAGATAAAAGTCATTTATGAGATTAAAAGTCTAAATAAAAACATACCAAGTCAAAATAAATGGCCTAAAAAGTCAATGACATTAAACAGTTAAAATGATGGCATCAAAAGTCAAAATTATGACTTTAAAGGTCATAATTATGACATACTAAGTAATAATTATGAGGTCAAGTCAAAATTATGACATTAAATTATAATTATGACATAAAAGTGAAAATTAAGACATACTTTATGAGATGAAAGGTCATTATGACATACTAAATGATAATTGACAACAATTCAAAATAAAGACACTAAGTTCTAATTAATTATGCCTTATTATGACAAATAGTAATTTATGTAACGAAAAGTCGAAATACGGACATACTAAGTCTTTTATGAGATGAAAAGTCAAAATTATGACATGCTAAATCATAATTATGACACAATTTATTTAATTATTAGTCATAATTTCTAAACATTAAATTTTTTTGTCATATATAAAACTTAAAAACGATGTGTCATCAGTGTCATAATTTAAACTTTTTGTCATAATTTGGACCTTTTTTTAATCTTTAGCATTCATAATTATGACTTAACATGTCATAACTTTGTCTTCTTATCCATGGTGTGGTTTAGCGGTGGAAATGTGGACTCAGTGGCTGCGCTGCGTGGACCTTATTACGAACCTTATCTACCGCTCTCTGGTAAGTCCTGTCCTTGACTTTGCTGGAGAGCGACCCCAGGCGCACGTAGTAACTGGGTGCTTCACTGTTATTTTCAAATCCTTCAGTGTTCTTCACTTCACATTCTAAGAGAGATTTTAAAAGGACAACCACAGAAACAGGACAAAGAAGCAATTGTTAGATTTCATAATTTTCCATCTGCATTTTATAAATGAAGATTAGTGAGGCTCTTGAAACAATAATTCATTTCAGATTCCTAGTCAACGATCTCTTTGAGATGCGTTTTAATTCTGATGTTCCACACATGAATAGGATTAATACTTCTTTTCCAGGAAATTGGAATTCAGGAAAATAATTCCCAATACTAAATGCAGTCTTTTGATGTGTTTGATGCTCATAACAGAGCATACAGTATGGATGTTCTTTCAATGTAATTTGAAAAGTCATACGTTATAAGAGGCATATCACAATACTATCACAAGATATGAGGAATCTTACATGTACATATGCAGTTCTCAGAGTGCAAGAGGCTTTTATAGAAGAATAAAGGGATAGTTCATAAAATAAATGAAAAATTCACACTCATGTAGTTCCAGTTTCGACTTTGTCCATACAATCAAAGTCAGTGGGTCTAAAACAACATTTTGAATCGACTGACTTTTTTAAAACAGGTTTGGAACAATATGAGAGTGAATGAATGATGACAGACGTTTCATTTTTGAGGACTGTGTAAGTGGCATGTTTTAAAGTCACCATGAAATCAAAATGGACAGTTCTTAATTTTTAATGTAATATTTCAGTATTTGTTATAAATTATTTATCTGTGCATATCATTATTGTTTTTCAATTAATGTGCCCTCATTAATCATGTTTACTGGCACGAGGGCGGAGCAACCTGTCACTCACATGAGATCGACCAATAGCAAACCACAACCATCCAATTAATTCCCGATAGACAAAACTATAAATTTTTTCTTTCTTATTTGAGAAACCGTTTCACTAGGATATACATCACAATAGGGAAGAAAAGAGGCCATCTTTTAGAAACTACCCTTAAGCTGAGCAACTGTCCCAGTCTAAATATCATCAACATATCCTAGTATCAATAAACATGGTCTATCCTCACCTTTCTCCTCCTCAGTTTCAGGTAAGTACTGCTCCAGCAGAGTCTCAGATGTGCTCAGTGCTGTGTCCACTCTGCTGCTCATCAGTTTGACCGCCCTGCTGTCCATCACCGTTTGGACTCCACCACTAACCACCGTCTTGGTCTTTTCCACGCCGTCCTGAACTGCCCCTCGTGTTCGGTCCATCACTTCACTGAGGGACTCTTTGGCACCGTTCATGGTACCGCTGACAGCTTCCTTGGCTCCCGTCACTGCCTCTTTGACAATCTGAAAGAAGAATGCATTAGAGCAGTGCTTAAAACTGTGGTGCCTCTCTTAACATTTAGACAACACTGAAGTGAAGTTTACTGAATACCTGATCAGACGGCTTGCGTAGGATCGGCAGAGTCTTCTCTATCTTATCCAGTCCTTTGCACGCCAGGTCATTTGCCTTAGAGACTACACAGGGACACAATAACTTTTGTTAAAGACATTTTCACACTGTAATCTGCCCTGATCTCAACCGACAAACAACAATAGACTTACTCTGAGGCTCTAGTTTGCCAATGATTGGTAAAGCACCGTACAAAGCAGCTGAGGTTATGGATTTCACACCATTCTCAGCCACCTCACACACAGACTTCAAGTATGGATAGTTATTCTTGGTGTTGCAGTACACATTTGATACCATGCCATAGGTGGAAATAACCAAGGGAAGGTGAACTATTCGGTCAACCACATTCTAGAAAAGAACGGACAGGGATGGACAGATTAAGGGACATTCAAACCAACAAACATGTTATATATATATATATATATATATATATATATATATATATATATATATATACACACACACACACACTACTGGTCAAAAGTTTTAGATGGTCGGTACTGGCTACTGGACGGTAAGTTTTTAAAAATGTTTTTAAAGAAGTCTCTTCTGCTCACCAATGCTGCATTTATTTGTTTCAAAATACAGCAAAAACAGTATTATTGTGAATTATTTTTACAATTTAAAATAACTGTTTTCTATTTGAATATATTTTAAAATGAAATTTATTTCTGTGATTCAAAGCTGATTTTTCAGCATCATTCCTCCAGTCTTCAGAGTCACATGATCCTTCAGAAATCATTCTGATATGATGATTTGATACTCAAGAAACATTTATTATTATTATCAATGTTGAAAACAGCTGTGTACAATTTTTTTTCTCAGGATTATTTAATGAATAGAAAGTTCACAAGAACAATATTTATCTGAAATATAAAGCCTTTGCAACATTATAAATGTCTATACTGTCACTGCTGAATAAATGTATTAATTTCTTTAAGTTCTTTCCCCAAAAAATAAATAAATAAAAATTCTGACCCAAAACTTTTGAACGGTATAGGACAATGTTACAAAAGCTTTATATTTCAGATAAATACTGTTCTTTTGAACTTTCTATACATTTTTTCAACATTGATAATAATCATAAATGTTTCTTGAGCAGCAAATCATCATATCAGAATGATTTCTGAAGGATCATGTGACTCTGAACACTGGGAACAAAACTGAGCATTGCCAGCACAGAAATAAATTAAATTTTAAAATATATTCAAATAGAAAACATTTATTTTACATTTTAATAATATTTCACAATATTACAGCAATATTGTAATATATGTAATTTATATATATATATATATATATATATATATATATATATATATATATATATATATATATATAAATGCAGCCTTGGTAAGCAGAAGAGACTTCTTTAATAACATTAAAAATCTTACCGTTCTAAAACTTTTGACCGATATATATATATATATATATATATATATATATATATATATATATATATATATATATATATATATATATATATATATTTTCACAGTGTTAATAATTAGGAAGATATTAATTTTGTTCAAAATTAAAATGTAATCGTATGAATGAAGATTAAATGGCACACCTGGTTACTCACAATCTCCTCAGAAGCCATGTTACTGTAATTAGCAGAAAATCTGCAAAAGATCATTCAAACTGTCATAGCAAATTCATAGCAAAATGTTCTTCTACTTCAAACTTTACTCAAAATATGATTTAATCCAGTAAATAACATCTCACAGAAACAAAAAAGAACACTGGACACAATAAAAGTTATAATTATCAACGAAAAGCATTGTTTTAGGTGACGTAGTTACTTACTATAGTAACAGTAAATTAGCCTGTGTATAACTGCAGTAATTAACCCTAAACGACCAAACCCAAACTCTATATAAGTGCGTAGTTTATTAATATTACTCAGTAGCCTGCTTATGTGAGTAAGCACATTGTAACTACGCCACCTTAAAATAAAATGTAACCAAAAGTATTATTTACCTGTTGTGCTGTCTGAACAAAATTCACAAGCCGACTCGGTTGCTCTAATGAGGAATAGGCGACTGTTGGGGATTTTATAGGAAGGAATTCTTCTGATGACATACTGTGGATGACGTCGCGTCGAGTGATGTAGTCCAAAGGTCGTGTGCTGAGGGGATTTCACTGTACGAGAGGAATGACAAAACCCAGCGTACAAAGATCATTCAGCGGTTAAGCACAGTTTTCTGTGGTAGCCTATTCTCAAACGTTTAAAAGATCCTGTGAGAAACATTGCATGGCTTCGTGCTTAAAGTAATATTTTCACGTCTTAAACTTGTGACTAGAGCATGTTTTCTGAATACTAGCATCTGACATATTGCAGCAACTTCCTGTTTTGCTGACCTAATAACTGAGTTATCTGGGTGAAAGTTCACACTTACTGTAGAGTTCAGGTGATGTGGGGCATATAAGTTAACTGAAGTATTGTTGCCCTACTTATCAGAAGCTCAAATAGAACAGTCAACGCAATTCGCAACAAAGGTCATTCTGAAGATGTGTTCATCTGTCTGACATCATCACGGCCTTATTACGTAAAGTTCAAGTATATTTTTAAGTATACTTTATGTAGTAAGTATATAATATCAATGTAGCCTATTAGAAGTATATGCCTACTTGTAAGTGTAGTGTTTCAATACTAAGGATTAAATAGGCACTTTTTAGTGTATAAAAGTATTAGGAGCATATCTGCTTTCTTTATAAATCCATATTTTCAAACAGTGCAAGTTTATAAAACAGTAGGCCTATATGTAAAGTAGGCCTGTGTGAAAAAAGTATTTAATAGACTATTCAATCAAAAGAAACACACCAAGTTAGAATACTTGGGACCCTATTGTAATTGCTCGCTCTATTCTTCTTCTTTGAAATGAATCGCATTTTTGAGGGCCTAAACATGCTTGAAAACTCATGAAACTTTGCACGTGTCAGAAGTAGTGAAAATGGTCTGATGTGGGTTTCAGAATTAGGTGTGGCAAAATGGCTCGATAGCGCCACCTGCAAAATTTCAAGTAAGAATCATTTGCGCTACGTTTCACGTATGAAACTCGGTAGACACATGTAACAGCCCAATACAAGTCCCTGGGAGCAAAATCTGAAAACCCAACAGGAAGTGAGATATTTTGAATTTTCTCTGCAGATTGTTTGCAGTTTTTTTTTTTTTTTTTTCATTTCCAGTCGTTGTACTTTAACGAACCCCTCCTAGAGATTTAATCAGATCAACATCATATTTGGTCAGTCTAATTTAAAGGCCTTTGAGGTGTTAAATTCTGAAGATCTTGAGTTTTCACTGAAGGGCGTGTCCGTGGTGGCCTCACAAAGTTCGATGTTTCGTCATGAACTCAGGCATATAATGTCTGATCTGCCCCAAACTTCACATGTTTTATTAGAGTCCTGAAAATAGACTATAAAAAAATACGGACGTAGTGTCTGTGATGTCACCCGTAGGTTCCCAAAGAGCAGTTTTTGAAGCCTAAAACCCGGCTGTTGCCATCTTGGCAGCGCGTCATCGTGCGTCACTCCCGGATAACTGAAAATGGGCAAGAGGCGGGACGTGGATGGAGCTGATGTGCCTGGTTGCTGAAACCACACCCGCCTAGCTCAACCATAGTGGTAATTCACATGTCACTCAAGTAGACATTACAGCCAGGCAGACATATATATATATATATATATATATATATATATATATATATATATATATATATATATATATATATATATATATATATATATATATATATACACTCACCTAAAGGATTATTAGGAACACCATACTAATACTGTGTTTGACCCCCTTTCACATTCAGAACTGCCTTAATTCTACGTGGCATTGATTCAACAAGGTGCTGAAAGCATTCTTTAGAAATATTGGCCCATATTGATAGGATAGCATCTTGCAGTTGATGGAGATTTGTGGGATGCACATCCAGGGCACGAAGCTCCCATTCCATCACATCCCAAAGATGCTCTATTGGGTTGAGATCTAGTGACTGTGGGGGCCATTTTAGTACAGTGAACTCATTGTCATGTTCAAGAAACCAATTTGAAATGATTCGAGCTTTGTGACATGGTGCATTATCCTGCTGGAAGTAGCCATCAGAGAATGGGTACATGGTGGTCATAAAGGGATGGACATGGTCAGAAACAATGCTCAGGTAGGCCATGGCATTTAAACAATGCCCAGTTGGCACTAGGGGGCCTAAAGTGTGCCAAGAAAGCATCCCCCACACCATTACACCACCAGCCTGCACAGTGGTAACAAGGCATGATGGATCCATGTTCTCATTCTGTTTATGCCAAATTCTGACTCTACCATCTGAATGTCTCAACAGAAATCGAGACTCATCAGACCAGGCAACATTTTTCCAGTCTTCAACTGTCCAATTTTGGTGAGCTTGTGCAAATTGTAGCCTCTTTTTCCTATTTGTAGTGGAGATGAGTGGTACCCGGTGGGGTCTTCTGCTGTTGTAGCCCATCCGCCTCAAGGTTGTGCGTGTTGTGGCTTCACAAATGCTTTGCTGCGTACCTCGGTTGTAACGAGTGGTTATTTCAGTCAAAATTGCTCTTCTATCAGCTTGAATCAGTCGGCTCATTCTCCTCTGACCTCTAGCATCAACAAGGCATTTTCGCCCACAGGACTGCCGCATACTGGATGTTTTTCCCTTTTCACACCATTCTTTGTAAACCCTAGAAATGGTTGTGCGTGAAAATCCCAGTAACTGAGCAGATTGTGAAATACTACAGCATGTGTTACTGTTTTGACATGTATACAGTATTGCCAATATTTGTTTCCCTCGTAGCCAAAAGAAACATTTTTCAAAAACTGAAAAATTTGTTCAGTGCGTGTTAATATTAATAATCTCTCTCTCTCTCTCTCTCTCTCTCTCTCTCTCTCTCTCTCTCTCTCTCTCTCTCTCTCTCTCTCTCTCTCTCTCTCTCATATAGTGTATCAGGTAGTGTCAATGAGGGCAGGTCGGTAATATAGATGAAATTTAAGTGTCCCCAACTGAGTAAGCCATCAAGTAAATAATATTCAGAGATTTTATTAAGTTAATTATTGCTGTGATATTTACTAAGCCATTGAATTATTTTCAGGTATATAATCAGGTAGGCCGAGTGTGTGGCTGTTCAGCATCTCACATTGCCTAAATGCTGACCAACAGTAACCACCGCAAACATCTGCTTCACCCTGCCAAGCAATGTTCAGTTTTCTATCAAAATAAATGAACTGTACAAATAAGATGTTCACTTTCTTGTGTACTACAGTGTTGATTGTTTCTGGTAAATCTACTGTTGACAACTGACATTCTTGTATTGTATAGAAAGCAGTCTGTGTGAACAAAACGTGTAGAAAAAACATGACATTTTGAACAGATGTTTCCATCATGAAAAAACCCCATCTAGACCTGGTTTCACAAGACAGGGCTTAGATTTAAAGGCACAGTATGTAAGAGTTTTGGATTAAAATATCCAAAAGCAAACAAACACACACACACAAAAAAAAAAAAAACACCCCAAAAGAACAGTGTTATATATATTTTTTAGTTTAAAAGTATACTAATAGCTCACATAGCACAGTACATGTTTCGTAAGGGACACCTAAACAGACCTGAAGAATATAAATTACGTACAGAAAACTGCAATGATGCTTTTTAAATGATTTGATAGTCACTTTAGAATTTACATTTATCCTCCTTTTTAACTACAGTATACAGCCTAAAATTAATTTTCATCTCATGGTTGAAAGACACTATTTATTAAAACCACCTGTGTACCCATAGGCTATTCAAGATTCAAGAGTTTTATTTGTCACATACACAGTTATATACAGAATATACAACCGGCAGTGAAATGTAAACAGGTCCGCTCCATGGACAGTGCAAATTCACAGTTAAAAACACAAGGAGGAAATTATAATAGAAATAGGATAAATATATATATATATATATATATATATATATATATATATATATATATATATATATATATATATATATATATATATATATATATATATATATATATATATATATGTACAAAGAGTATAATGTGCAAACAGGTTTATAACAGGTTGTTACACAGTAACAACGAGAACAGAAAGTGCAGTGCAATGTCAGTATATCGATGGTCACGTGATGTTAAGTGACTGAGTTCAGGAGGCTGATGGCCTGGGGGAAGAAGCTCCTCCTGAGTCTCTCAGTTTTGGCCATCAGGCTTCGGAAGCGCTTACCAGATGGTAGCAGCGTGAAATGAGGGTTTGCAGGGTGATTAGAGTCCTTGATGATCTTGGTAGCTCTACCTTTGCAGCGTTTGGTGTAGACGTCCTGCAGAGACGGGAGAGCTGACCCTGAGATACGCTCGGATAAGCGCACGACTCTTTGCAGGGCTTTGCGGTCATGACTGGTGCTGTTCCCATACCACGCTGTGATGCACTGAGTTAATACACTTTTTATCGCCCCTAAATAGAACGTTTTCAGGATAGCTGATGAATCCCTGAATTTCCTCAGCTGGCGCAGGTGGTACAGTCTTTGCCTGGCTTTTTTCACCTGTGTCTGAATGTGAGCAGTCCAGGTCAGGTCCTCGGAGATGTTTACACCCAGGTACTTGAAGCTGGTCACTCTCTCTACTGGTGACCCGCTGATCATGAGGGGGGAGTATGTCCGTTGCTGTCTCTTCCTGAAGTCCACAATCATTTCTTTGGTCTTGCCAACATTCAGAGAGAGACAGTTATCTTGGCACCATGATGTTAGTTGCTCCACCTCGTCCAAGTATGCCGTCTCATTGTTGTTGGAAATGAGGCCCAGGACAACAGTATCATCAGCAAATTTGATGATAGAGGTGGAGCTGTGTGTGGACAAACAGTCATGCGTGTAGAGAGAGTAGAGCAGGGGGCTCAGGACACAGCCCTGTGGAGCTCCCACACTCAGGGAGATGGAGGTGGAGGTGGACTGGCCTACTCTCACCACCTGAGGCCTGCCAGTGAGGAAGTCCTCAATCCAGTGGCAGAGAGAAGGATTCAGGCCGAGATCCAGGAGTTTGGAGGTTAGCTTGATGGGAACTATGGTGTTAAAGGCTGAGCTATAGTCAATGAATAGCAGCCTTATGTAGTTCCCACTTTTGCTGTCGATGTGAGTGAGGGAGGAGTAGAGGACATGAGAGATGGCATCTTCAGTCGATCTATTGGGACGATAGGCAAACTGAAGAGGGTCCAAAGTGTCAGGAATGAAGGCGCAAATGGTGTTTTTAATGAGTCTCTCAAAGACCTTCATGACTATAGATGTGAGAGCCGCTGGACGATAGTCATTTAGGCAAGAGGGTTTACTGTTCTTAGGGACAGGGATGATGGTGGATTTTTTGAAGGAGGTGGGGACCACAGATGTAGCAAGGGACTCATTAAAGATAGATGTAAACAACCCGGTGAGCTGATCAGCACGGGACCGCAGAACACGACCTGAAATACCATCCGGCCCGGCAGCTTTCCTGACGTCCACACGCTTGAGTGCCCTCTGAACTTCATCCTCTGAGACAGAGATCACGTGATTGTTGCTGCTCTGAGTAATTTCCTCTAACGCGCCACTTGGCGGAGTCGCGTTGCCGCGGTTACAGTCAAAGCGAGCGTAGAAAGAGTTTAACTCGTTCACGAGCAACGGGTCGGCGCTCCCCTCTGCAGAGGATTTAGATCCAAACGAGCAGATGGACCTCAGACCTTGCCACATGCGCCGCGAGTCGTTGAGTTGGAAGATGATCTTCCAAGATGATCTTTGGCTATGATCTGTCTGTCATACAGTCAAATAATTAAAGGGATAGTTCACCCCAAAATGATCATATGGCTACCGAGCGAGATCTGATTGGTTACAAACATTCTTCCAAATATCTTCCTTGGTGTTCAGCAGAACAACGAAATGCATGCAGGTTTGGAACAACATGAGCGTGACTAAATGATGACAGAATGTTCATTTTTGGGTGAACTGTCCCTTTAACACGACTCTATCAGTAAAAATCACTCATGCTCTTATTATCACAGCTCTGTCTATCTCGGTTGCCAGCCAAATCATTATGAGTCGGGCATCTCCCCAAGAACCGCTTTCGGTCCAGTGGGTTAAGACTCGTTGAGTGAAAAACCAAACGAAACGGTTCAGAATGAGTCATAAGCGAACCGTTCAAACAGCTATTGTGAACCGATTCAGTGAAAAGAACCGACTCAAACGAGTCAGTGGAGTGATTTTCTATTTTAATTACAAACACACACACACACACACACACACACACACACACACACACACACACACACACACACACACACACACATGCTACTATCATATTTCCTTTTTATTTGGAAAGAAAATTCAACAGAATTATAGTTAATAGGATTCATATTATTAGACCTTTTATTTTTTTATTAAATACAATGTGAGTCATGAGTCATCATGTGAGTGTTGTAGCGTTGTATAACCACTAGATGTAGCTAAATTAAAAGAATTGAGAACTTTTCTGTAGAAGCTTTTCTTTATGCTTCCTGCTAGCTAGCCACAAGTTAATTATAAGCTAGTTTATTCTTTGATGAATATCTCAGGCAGAAACAAATAACTAGGCACAGATGAAAGCTTTTTTCCTGAACTCGGATCATATATGACTAATGTTATTTTATTTTTTATTGTGCCAACCAACCCAATATTTTGTATTTATATATATATATATATATATATATATATATATATATATATATATATATATATATATATATATATATATATATATATATATATATGATACATAGGCCATGATTAGTTTATGATCCTTGACAGGCTTTAATAGGGCATGAGGGCAAACATCCAGATGCTATGTTTTTGTAACAGCATCCAGTGAACCAGTAATTAACCCTGCACCAACCAACCAACCCCATGTCCCATAATCATACAGTGGCTTGTAAAGGTAAACAAGAAACACTGAAACACATGGAATTAGACCTCATTCATCAAAACCATCCTGTCAAATTGTTTATACTGGATGGCAGATTGACACATTTAGGATCTATTTTTATAATATATGACACAAAATAAGATCTTCCAGTTGTTGGAAAACACACAAGGACAGTGACACAGATTGACTGAAAGAGAGAAAAGAAGATTAAGAATACATTTGCAAATAAAGATAAATACAAATATACCAACAACACAAATACAGTAAAATAAGAAAAACAATACCGACAAGGGTGAAGCATTTAGTTATGGCCAAGGAGTTCAGTATATTGTTATATCAGGCTTATATTTATAAAATATATTTATTTACAACTTCTCTTAGTTTTGCAGTTACTGACATTTTTCATTATGATGTGGTCGCTTTTAAAATGCATGTCAGACCAAGATAGTTCAATAGTGTGAGGCTTGTTTCCATAGCTGAATCTATTTTGAATATTGCAGCAGAACAGCACACACACACACACACACACACACACACACACACACACACACACACACACACACACACACACACACACACACACACACACACACACACACACACACTCAAAGTGTCAGACGTCAGATAGTGTCAGGATAAGACACAACACATGTTGCATTAAGTAGGACAATAGCACTGTTTAGGACAGTGTACTCAAAAGCCAGCACATGTATCGCAGTGTTCTGAAAGGAAATGTATTTTTTCCCTCACATAGGCTATATTAAAGTAAAGCAAACATATATATAGTCAGATCATTTGGCTTTCAAGGTTCCTCTGCTGACATAGTGGTGTTGACTGCGGTTGGCATCTTCTGCTGACAGCAGAGAAGATAATGATCACTCAGGTCACAGAGCAAAATGATTTCTCACCGTCATTCTACTGAATCATTGAAACAAAACTCTGACTCGGTGTTCTGATAGAATTTGCTTTGCAGGGAAATTGAATCTGGCCTCTGCCCATAGAGATAGGACACTGTTAGCGATTGCAGGTGCCAGTCCTAAAAGTTTGGCAGTGATATTTCTTAATAAAGGAATAATGAGATTAATTGGTGCAGCAAATACAAATGAAATAACGCAATTCAGACAGGCAAATCTAGCATCTGCCTATGGTTACTACATCATAAATGCTTCTGTAAGACCATAAAATCATGCTTAACTTCGAAATGGAACAAAAACAAGTTAAAGATAGATATGGGCCTCACTTAGGAGAGCGTCAAGTTGAAGGGTTTATTATTGTTGAGGTTAACACAACTCAGTTTCAGTTCTCTAAAATATGCATGTAAGTAAATAACACAGCTAAGTTTGAAAAGGACTTGTACATCTGCACAACAAAATAATAAAATGAAACAAATATACACTGAAAAACAATTTCCTTCATTTTTATTTTGCACGTTTTTGCACACAGATTTTTTAAAGTAAATTTCACATATGGAATTAAAGGGATAGTTCACCCAAAAATGAAAATTATCCCATGATTTACTCACCCTCAAGCCATCCTAGGTGTATGTGACTTTCTTCTTTCAGACGAATACAATCAGAGTTATATTAAAAAAATGTCCTAATCCAAGCATTATAATGAATGGCAGCCCAAAATTTGAAGCCAAAAAAGTGCATCCATCCATTATAAAAGTAATCCACACGGCTCCGGGGGTTAATAAAGGCCTTTTGAAGCAAATCGATGGGTTTTTGTAAGAAAAATATCCATATTTAACACGTTATAAAGCATAATATCTGGACCGCCAGACCACCTTCCGTATTCAATTTACAATAATGGATGGATCCACTTATTTGGGCTTCAAATTTTGCCAGGACATTTTTTAACTATAACTCCGATTGAATGCGTCTGAAAGAAGATTGTATTCTGATTGTAATCTGTCTAGGATGGCTTGAGTGTGAGTAAATTATGGGATCATTTTTGGGTGAACTATCCCTTTAAGTAAAATTAACGAAGAAAATAAGTACCTTTAACTTGGTCAGTTAAAGTTTTTGAGTTATTTCTACTAAGTTTACTTTGCAATACTCTGTTTCAAGGACATTTTACTCAAACACCAACACTGAATTAAGCCATGCTTTTAAAGTGTAAGCTTTATTCAGAACATCTAAGTAAATAATGCAGTAGATATTGTGTAGACACCATATCAACATAACATAAGCGATGGTACCCATCCAAACACAGAGAGCTCAGTACTTGGTACACAATAACAGTAACATTCATTGGATCTGAGAATTCGAGTAGAATCAAATTGAGTAGAAAATTAACTCCAGATGTCACAAAACAGCAAGTTACTAAACTTAACAACAAAAGCAATGATAATACAGCTGGAAAAAAGTAAACAAAGGCAACCTAATTAATTGTTTATCCCCCATTGTATGATGGAAACACAAGTATCAGAAAGTTAAGTTTGATATTTTTTACGCTTTAATTCAAGTTTAAATTGAGCACTAATATAAATTTTACTTTGTTTTTAAAATTCTTGCCTGAACTAAAATTTTTATTTTTTATTTACTTCACCACAGAATATTTATCAATTTATTTATCAATTTATTTATTTATCAATTTTTGCATCTCCATAAAACTGGTCAGCAGCAGGAAGCATGAAGTGCTCTAAAACTTCCTGGTAAACACAGTGGACCAACACCAGCAGATGACATGGCACCCCAAACCATCACTGACTGTGGAAACTTTACACTGGACCTCAAGCAACGTGGATTGTGTGCCTCTCCTCTCTTCCTCCAGACTCTGGGAGCCTGATTTACTTTCATCAGAGAACATAACTTTGGAGCACTCAGCAGCAGTCCAGTCCTTTCTGTCTTTAGCCCAGGCGAGACGCTTCTGACGCTGTCTGTTGTTCAAGAGTGGCTTGACACAAGGAATGCGACAGCTGAAACCCGTGTCTTGCATACGTCTGTGCGTAGTGGTTCTTGAAGCACTGACTCCAGCTGCAGTCCACTCTTTGTGAATCTCCCCCACATTTTTGAATGGGTTTTGTTTCACAATCCTCTCCAGGGTGCGTTTATCCCTATTGCTTGCACACTCTTTTTCTACCACATCTTTTCCTTCCCTTCGCCTCTCTATTAATGTGCTTGGACACAGAGCTCTGTGAACAGCCAGCCTCTTTTGCAATGACCTTTTGTGTCTTGCCCTCCTTGTGCAAGGTGTCAATGGTCGTCTTTTGGACAACTGTCAGGTCAGCAGTCTTCCCCATGATCGTGTAGCCTACAGAACTAGACTGAGAGACCGTTTAAAGGCCTTTGCAGGTGTTTTGAGTTCATCAGCTGATTAGAGTGTGGCACCAGGTGTCTTCAATATTCAACCTTTTCACAATATTCTAATTTTCTGAGATACTGAATTCTGATTTCGATTCCAATTTTCCTTAGTTGTCAGTTATAATCATCAAAATTATTAACTATTTTTTACTGTACTTAAATATTAAGTTTCGTGATTGTTTTACTGTTATACCAAAAATATGCACCAAAATGGTTTATAAAAATCAAAACAACAAATCTGAGAAACATTCATGCAATATTCACGGGGAGATTCAGTTCTAGTAAAACGTGTGAATCCAGGCCTGCATCTCAATGTGCATACTATCCATCCTACTAGAAGCATGCAAATAGATACTACCCAGCGGGCAATTGATGCCGAAACGACATCAAATTTACATCAAACATTGACGTCAAAAAACAGGTCAAATATGCAAATCAATTTGATGTCTAAAACATGACATTGATTTGATGTAAACTGAACGTCAAAAATTTTGGCCTATATACATAAAACCAATTTAAGTGTGGGATTAACTTCCGATTTTCACCCAATTAATTGCTGTCCAATTCATTTTAAATGTTGTATAGCATCTTGATCAAGTCTTGACTAATATTTGACGTCAAATTTACATCAAGGTGTAGTACGTTTTAAGGATTAAATGTTAAAACGGCTTGCCATAGTAGCTATGTGACATTAGTAATATTCAATAGGCTACTATTTAGGGTGGATAGGGTGCATAGTATGCACATTGGGATGCAGGGAAGATAACTGTTTTGAAGGGCGGGAGCTAATGATTTTCCTCCAGTCAGTGTGTGGAAGCGCTGGGAGGAGCCTTTGACAGGCGCTGCTTTGGCATGACTTGATTTGTATAGTATATCGCGCGAACTGACGCCGTGTGTTTTCGCTTACAGATCTGTGGTCGTGCGCAGAGACGCATGTTTTGCACGCTCCCGAAGTAGACAGCGGATAGCACTGGAATGATATTCATGGGCGGTGGACGCAGAAAATGACCTTTTGTGATAACGACGAGGGCTTGGATTTTTCGTGCTCATTTCTAGATTAAATCTCTTTTATTGCACTCTATTTATGTTGATTTAAGAAGTCTCCGTCGCTCGTGCTGTTTGGATTTTCTTTCCAGAATGGACCGCGTCAAGAGTTCCATGCAGCAAGTCCCCAACCCGATTCCCAAAGTGCTCAGCCGTCGCCCTGGCGGTGCCAACAGTTTGGAACTTGAAAAGGAAAACTTCGAGCGAAGTCAGGTAAGGAACGGGAACCACCGCGGGGCAAGTTTGTTTCATGCAGCCAATGCATTGCCAACGAGCCCTTTGTATGGCAATCCCTTTTTACAATTATTCCTTAAAACTAACTGGTATGGGGTTTTTTTATTACTAGTATTCCGATTATGTGTAGTAGGCCATCTATTCCAATACTGACCAATTTTTCTAGTACTTATTCATTTGCTATAAGTTGTAAAGCTTTAGAACTTTAGAATTAGCATTTCTTATTAGTATTTCTTATTCTTATCTCTTAAAAGTAAGATTTTACATGTTTAACAAACTATTTATAGCCTAATAATAGGCTATATAAAATATACTATAATATACTCTAATAGTTCAATTAGTGGGAACTGAAATCAGTGGTACCAGCTACAAACTAGTCGAAAGTGAATTGAAATCCCACTCACAGATCTTGACTGAATTAAGTTAAATAAAAATTGCTAATTGTATTGTATAGAAAAAAAATTTGAATATTGATTAGTATTGAAAGAATATGTCCTAGTGACTACTTAATAGGGTGTCACAAAAATATATATTTGTACTGCTTGTTCAAATTGCTTAATTATAATCAGCAACACAATTGCTATACATTTTGTCCTAACATAATTTGATTGTGTTCAATCCACTTAAAATTGAACAAAGTCAAATTGAAGTTTACTTAATCTGTTTGTGTTGAGATTACATGAATGATTTGTGTTGCATTAACTGAAACTGGGCGGGGCTTGTTAGTTCCCAGCATGCGTTGCATATGGCTAAATCAAGAGAGAGAGAGAGTAAATGTTGTTATTTTATTTGTAAAAGTCTTATTTTATGAATTTTTGAGCAAGATGAGAAAGGGGGAGACTTGATTGTGTTTAATAGTGGGTTATCATTGTGGAGAAGAGTGGAGCATTTGGTTAGGCTGTGGACTAAAACAACTGATGTCATTATGGCTTTGTTGATGGAGCTTTTAATGCTTAGCATTTAAGATGCTAATGTGTGCTTTTGCTAGCTAAAAGTTTGTCAACTAGCTAGTGCAGTATTATAATTAAGTTGTGTAACATTAAAATATATGAAATTGAATGTCTGAATCATGTCAGGAGCCATATTAAATTCACTTTGAGACTACTTAATTGGGTCACTTAAAATGTATGTTGTTAAAGTTACATGAACAAATTATGTCTGTTTAACTTAATTGATTCATCTGGGACTGATGTACACAATTAAATTGTGTAAATCCAACACACTTTTTTTCAGCGTATCGTGGATAGTGACAATATTTATTGTGAATAGTTAGGCTACTATGTGAGGAAAAAGTTCAAGTTTACATTGTTTTAGTGTCAGTACTACATAAAATTACTTAAAATATAAAATTACATAAAATGTTGAATATAATGTTGAATAATGCACTGGTGGGGGAATATTTGTGGGTCCTGATAATGCCAAATGTCTTATTTTCCTGTAAATATTGGCCTACATTATTTTAAATATACCTAGTCAGTGACCGAGTGCAAGCATATTCGTCTAAAATAATTCTGTATTTTCAGCTTCAGAATCATGAATATTTTTATTCTGGTGTCACCATTGTCCTGTGCATTGGGTTACCAGTGCCAAGTCCACACTGTCAGATAAAAAGGTGGGGCGGTACCCTAAGATACAAAACCAAAAAGGTACTATGATGTACCTTTTAAGGCACTAATCCACACTCTTAAAGTACTGATATGTACCATTTAGGGGTGAGTAAGGTTCAAAGATGTACCTTTTCACTTTTGTACCTTAGGGTACCGCCCCAGTGACAGCACTGTACCTTTTTTTCTGAGAGTGCAAGCCTATTCGTTTTCACCCCCAATGTAATACCAAGTTTAGCATTTTAATCAACAGTACATTTTTTGTTAACCTTTTACCATATATCCTGATGTATCGCAATAATATCGTATCGTAAGTTCAGTATCGTGATATGTATCGAATCGTGACATGAGGGTATTGTTACACCCCTACTACTTAAATATAGACACTTCACTGTGAAACTTATTTTTCAAAGTTGTAAATAAAATCAAGATTATTGGAGTTTTACAAGAAAATACAATTTCAGTCTTTCTACTTCAAAATTTCACTTTTAATTCAGTGTATTACTTGCCATCGCTTTGCAATTATTTGTGAAATTTATTAGCGATTTCTGATTGAAAATGAAAGTAAATCCCACACCATTTTACTTTGTTTTACTTGTTAGAGTGCACAATTTTTGATGCCTGAAGCTCTCTACTAATGTATGTTTATCCAAATCATAAAATAAAAATTTAATTGCGAGCATGCAAACTGTCATGTTTACAATACGATAACTGATGGCCTTTTAAATTCAGCTTTCAGTTCAGTGAACCTTTGCTCATATCACACCTTAATTTTATCAGTTCACATTCTAATGTCATGACGGGAACAAAGTTCTGCCTGGTACTCCTTTAGTATAGGCTAATATAGGTAATGGTTTTCAAAAGTGCCATTAAGAGTTCAATTATATGTACACTTTTTTTCATAAAATGATATTAATGTGCATTATAAGATGTTTAAGTCATTAGTATGGGACTGTTTCAAAATCAAAGAGATCCTCTTGAGTCTTGTGTTTCCAAACGGATGCCCATGTATCGAGCAGATGTAAAAGCTTTTAGTGGTTCAGAGATGCAGCACTAAAACCAAGGGGCTGAGTTTGATGGTCATGCATTTTGGTTCTTGCCATTAGCCTATATTTCGATGTGTCTTCAGTCTTTTAGAGAGAAATAAACAATATCTTGCTTATCGTGACCTTTTTTAAAGTGCACATTGAATTATGCAGTCAGTGTCTGGGTGCTCGAGCCTGAAAGTGTGTGAAGTATGGAGAAATGCATTCTCATTGTTCGTGCACTCTTCTCACTTCTCTGGGGGTCTTTGCCCTCCCCATCCAGAGACAGCCATCACGAAAAGTAGGTCACATGAATGAAGCAGCAGCCGACTGCCCTACTGGTGGGTTTCAGAGTGTTTGAAAACAGCATGACCTCGTTCTTGCAGACATTTCTTGAGACAGCAACTAAAATTTGCTTAATTTCTGGTTTGATAACAATGTCCACAACATGCGCCATAATGTTTGATTCAAGTGCGCATAATTCAGTCCTGTTTACAACTAGGACAGTGACATGGATTAGCAGGACTCATGTGACGCATGCGCTCTTGAACTCCTTTAGGACTGCTCTCTGGGTCAGACTCAGAAACGTGAGTTCAGTTGTTCATTTCCTGATTTTAGAATTGATTTGATCAATCTGATTTTTAGTTTAACCAAAAGAGTGTTGTAAAAGCTTAAAGTCCCCCTGCAGTCAGTCCTTTTATGCCTTAAAAACTAACCCTAACCAATATAAACATGTATACATATTTATTTATTTTTCATTAAAAATAATTTCTTCATGCCTTAAAATATCTTGAATGTAACTCTATAAACAATCCATGAATATGCAAATTAGTCCCCGGCCGCCTCCACTCAATAACACCAGCTTGGACTACCTGATCCAACTAGTCAAGTCAAGTCAAGTCAAGTCATCTTTATTTATATAGCGCTTTGTAGAATGCCGATTGTTTCAAAGCAGCTTCACAGTGTTAACAGGAAAATAATGCAACAGAATTGGATTCGGCTGTACAGCCGCTCTGGTGAAAACGGTGATGTTATCCAGCTAATTTCAATTATCATATAGTGTCAATGCGGGCAGGTCGGTAATATAGTTGAAATTTAAGTGTTAAGTGTTTAAGTGTCCCAGTCAACTAGTAAATGCTACTCAGTGGCAAGTGTAAATATTGTATTAATTCATCCATATATGCTTGAACCAGAAACTGATTCAAAAGAAGAAGAGGAAGAGCGAATTATACAGGCAGTGCTAAGAACCCTCAAACAAGAGTAAGAGCACCCTCAGTTGATACTGTAATAATATCATTTTGACGAAACAGATTTAGTTAACGCTCCAGCGCGTATTTGCACTCTATCGAACGTCAAATGTTTTTATTTACTACGGGTTTTTGCAGCCTTGAGCAAAGTAGTCAATCACAGATATGTTTGTTGATTTCTTGAATGCAGTGACCAATCAGGGTTGTTTAATTTACTCAGAATCCACTCGCCAGTCAAAACGCCAGAGTTTTTGTTCAGCACTTTGTGATTCCTCTTCTAAACAAAGTGTTACAAAGTGACACGATGTAAATAAGAAATTCTTTGTACAATGTAGTAGTGTTGTCAAAAGTATCGACCGAGCGATACCAAGTCGGTACTGAAATTTTAAAAATGTGACGCTTTGAGCGCTGTTGAGCTGGAATTGTAAACACCTCTGATTGCCCACTGCTCATCAAACATGTCTGTGATTGGCTACAATGACCAGCGCTTTAAAAATATGCTGTAAATCTACATCAATGACACTTTTTACAGAGCGCTTACACAGATACACACGGGAGCGTTTGAATCCAGGTGCCTATCAGCCTACCGGTCCGCTGGTCGATGCCTGCTTGTGCTTTCAAATTCTCCCGCTCCCACTTTCAAAACACTTTCAAACACTTCCGTGTGCTTTCAAAAACTCCCATGCGTTGATCATTGTAGCCAATCACAGATACATCCGATGAGCACGTGTGCACAATGGCCAGTCAGAGGTGTTTACGATTCCAGCTCAACAGCGCTCAAAGCGTCACATTTTTAACATTTCAGTGCTGATTTGGTACCACGGTTGGTACTTTTGACAACACTACAATATAGACAGGCAACTTCATTGATTATAATGGAACTTTGTGAGATTGGGAACTGAGTGATTTAGGGATTATTAAGGGAGCTGTCTTTGCACGCTTTCTAGGCGATATGACCAAAATCTTATTTCACAATAACGATATATATCACAATATAATTATTTTTGCTTTAAATTAGATTTTTAGGATATAAAAATTTGAGACCACTGAAATTCCATAATTCTTATGACAATTATAATTATAATACTAGCCTAAAAAAAACCTCTCAAGCTTACTGAGGACAAGTAAACTGGGGTAAAGAAAGAGCAAAGAAAACAAACTACAACAGAACAGACATAAATTAAATGAACTGAAAAATTAGAAATACTACATAAAATGTATAATCAAATATATATAAAGAAAAACAATGCATAGTCTTTACTGTGTAAATTAAATATAAATGTATTCTTATTAAAGTTACAAAAGTGATTCTGTCAAGAGCAGTGAGAGATTTTCTCTTTTTTTGTTGTTTGATTAACATTAATAACGACAGCAGGTAAATTTGAATGCTGTCACTTTAAGACCGACTGCTCGGATCCAGTATACTCGTGCCTTGTTCTTTCTCAATTTCTTAGTTCTTTCTCAACTGTTGATGTTCACTTAAGGCATAAATGGCTCTGTTTACTTGCAAATACATGGTCACTTTGACACACAGGTATGTGCATTTAACCGTTCAAGCAATCAGTTCAGTTCTCGGACTTTTTGAGCAGCGGCTTCATGTCGAATGTCGCCTCTCAGATGGCGCTATAAGTTGTCTTTCGCTGCTAATTGTGCTATAACAGTTTAAAATCATCTGTTTTTAAATCACAGTGCGCAGCACAGCAACGTCACATAAGCGTAATCGTGACAGAGACGTGTGTCTACCGGTATATCGCCCAACCCCTACTAGATATAATGCATTCAGAATTTGATTAAAAGTCGACACACAATGGTAATTGATATGATTAGCTTTGGCTTGACTACATTATCAAACAGCTAATAATGTTTTGCTAATGTTACACAAACCATGTTCCCAATCGCCATCTCAGAATCAGACAGCTGCCTTCTGAAAATCAGCATCCTTAGAAATAATCATCGGAAAAGCACCGTCCCACACGTTAACGGGGTTGGTTCGAAATTTGTGATGGTAGGAGAGAGGGGCAGTTTCAGACCGAGACTGTCTTGGGTACACTACAGTTTAAAGGACAAAATACTAAGCAATGGTGTTATGGTTTGTTTTAAAGCACACAGACTTATAATTTGATTTTCACAGGGTTCTTTAACTATAAAGCCTAAAATGAACATTCATATCTAAAAATAATACTTCAAACAGCACAAACTGATCAGGTCTCTGTAGGAAATGCTATTGTGAGCAATCCTTATCAGCTAGTTTGCCTGAAGGAAGTCTGATCCCATAATATCCCGTCTCTTTTCTGCTCTTGGAACACTATGTTTAGATTAATGAGCCTTCTGTGGTGTGAGTTCAGCCTGTTTTAAATGAGAGGATGTTAGTGTGGTGCTCTGTAATGACATGAGCATGGTTTGCCTTGTGGCTGGGTGTTAGAAGCATCTACTTAACTCTGGGTTTATATTGAGGAAATCTAAGCAGGGAACCTTTGTTGTGGTCAGAGTCTAGCAGAGGGACATCCGGCCAGCCTCAGAATCTATGCTGATAAAAACATGTTAAGTGAGTGTTGCCAAAGTAAGTCATCTGCACATCATAGTATAGTAAACATCCTGCAGAACGTTTTGTATCAGGCAAAGTTCAAGATAGTCAATATGAAAGTAAAGTTGAATTTAAATTTTTTTTAATGACAATTAGGAGTGTAATGTGGGATTCAATTCCCTCCAAATGTATTGCGGTCACAGATCAAAAAATGTGATTTCAAAGCTTAATTGGTCCACTAGTTCTAGATTGACAGCTCTAGCCCTGCGGCAAGCTTTATATTTAAAGGCTCATTATATGATTTAGTATTTCTCTCTAATCTAGAACAATGTTATCAATGTTTTTATATATATATATATATATATATATATATATATATATATATATATATATATATATATATATATATATATATATATATATATATATATATATATATATATATATTTCTCAGCCCTGAAACTCAAACCATTTTCTGGTCCCCCCCAGTATTTAAGTAATTCAGTAATATCATAAATTTGATTTAATGGCTTAGATAAACTACTAGGCCTACCAGTTGACTAGGAAAATCTTTGGTTGGGGGCAGCCATAGTCTCAGCCTCAGACGTCACACCCCCCACGGACCGTTGGCTGAACGATTGATGCATATGGCACACTTATCTGGAAACGCTTCAGGATTTTCGAAGTCATCATCTGATTGGTTGAATTCGGAATAGGATGTCCGGGAGATGTGTGTGTTGCGTTCTTTAATGCTCCACCTGGAAAATAAAATGCTGTGACGCCAAACCCCTTTGTGGAAGAAGAACGCTGTTGTGTTTACAGCTGTGCGCTTATCAGGATCAACTAAACAATGGATTTTCAAAAGAGTTTTACACACCAGTCTGCCCCTAAACATGACACTGAACAAAACAAACTGTGATTTCTTGTCAGTCAGATGGCCTCTGGGCGGTCCTTAGCCAATGAAAGCTGCTATGGAGTCCAGACCTTCATTTTAAGACCAAACCTAAAGATACAAAGAAAATTATGATGTATATTTTGTGACCGAACTCATTGTATGTGTGTACATATGATATACGTACATATTTTTACCAGCTGAGAACTTGTGATCATTTGTTTTGTTCCAAAACAGGGACTTTATTTGCTACAACGTTGCACTTTTCTTCTTGGTTCAGTTCACTTTCACAAGGCAACCTTTCAAAGCGTACCAAAATGTATTCACGCAAGTCACATGCGAGTAGGCTACAACTGTCCTCTCATTGGTCAGAGTTTCCTCTGCGCCATCCATAAAGATGATTTAGTTCGCACCATGAGCTTATTGTGGCTTTATTTGTAACTGTCGAGACACACGCAAACACTATACTAATGTAGCCATCATTCCCGCTGTTAAATGATATACTTGTGTTAATACTGCAGCAAACACTCTCTCTCTGGTTCTCCTATCCACTCTTAAAAATAAAGGTTCGTAAATGGTTCTTTGGCAGGGTGAATGGTTCCATGAAGAACCTTTAATATCCAGAGAACCTTTCCATTGCACAACAGGTTCTTTGTTATTAGACTATAAAATGGTTAGAAAAAAATGGTTCTTTAAAGAACCTTTCACAAAACGGTTCTTCAGGGAACCAAAAATGGTTCTATGGCATCACTGTGAAAACCCCCTTTTGGTTCTTCCTGGCACCTTTATTTTTAAGGGTGTAGCGCTGTCTAGAGGTTAACTGTGTTAAGACACACGCAAACAGCTAGAGCAGGAATCAAGGCTTCATCGGGACAGCACGGAGAAGTGCAATCACACAGCATTTTAAGATGAAGAGGTGCTCTTTTGGTTTTGAAATGTCATAACTAATGTGCTCACAGAATCAGACACTACTGCTTTTTATATAGCACATTTCCCGTTATGAATAATAATACCATTTGGTCTGTTGCTTTCACACCTCAAGGGAACCGTCCCAGTTCGTTTGCAATCGGGCCGAGACCACATCGTTCAGGTAGTCTTGGAGCGATTGTTTTGGTGCGGATCTGAGCGCGATTGGCGTGTTCACATGCTCAAATGAAACGAACCCAGGGAGAAAACGCACCAGGTTCTGAAACTAACGCTCATGTCTGAAAGCACCCTAAATGTGGCAGGAATTTCTCCATTGCACGTAAACTAAAATTAGTTTGATGGCATTTTCAACACCTGTATGGAACTGTAATGGGCAACATGGCTCCTTTGACTGCACCAGAGTTTGTTTGGAAGTGGATCGAGACCCAACTTTTCAGGCATTTGTCCGCTTGTTTGGTGCACACCAGAGTTCGCATGGCAGTGTTCACACTTCAAATGAACCGCACTAACAGAGCAATTGCAGAGTTTGTTTTAATCGAACCAAACCTGTCAAAATGTTTACAGTTTTTATTTGTCACTTTAATGCAAATTTAGGTAATTCTGTTTCTATTATTCGCTGTCACGTTTATGACCCTGCATCTCTTGTGTTTGTGTTTCTTCCTGTGTTGGTACCGTGTCTGTGGAAGAATTCTCGGGAGGAGCCTAATCTTGCCCCACTCTGTTTTTCCAGGACTCACCCACACAGAGCTAGACAGTCGTAATCTCGCCTCCCTCTATGCAGCCAATCTCTACTTTCAGCATGTCACTTCCTACAGTAGTCATAATATCCTTTTAGTATCTTTTTCTGATTTAAGTAATTCACTCTTTCTCAGTTTAAAGTAAGTTTTCACACTCTTTGCATCACATATGTTGACATTTACTGTAGCTCCTCCTGCGGCTTAGAGGGTGAGGAGGGTTTGTTGGGGTCATCGACAGCAGGAGGGCATGTATGAAAAGCCCTGAGACAGCAGAACACACGGGCCCTGGCCTGTGGCCTCCGTTCGCTCGCTGTGGATTAAAAAACCTATGCAGTTTGGCTGGCGGCCAGATGTCTGTGCCAGAAACAGTGTTCGGGTCATACTGCTGTCACACAGACCATTAATGCATCTAATGCAAGGGATGTGGTCATATTAGATGCAGATTGTTGAGTTATTATTTTAGGTCACTAACAAATGTGTAGAACACACACACACACACACATTATATTTGATCAAAATGACAGAAAAGACAGTAAAATAATGGTTTTCTATTTTAATATAGTTTTAAAATATAATTTATTTCTGTGATGCAAAGCTGAATTTTCATCAGCCATTTGTCACATGATTCTTCAGAAATCATTCTAGTATGCTGATTTGATATTCTGTTATAATCGTTGTTGGAATCAGTTGTGCTGCCTAATATTGTTTTGGAACCTGTGATTGTTTTGGAACCAACCTTGAGGCGGATGGGCTACAACAGCAGAAGACCCCACCGGGTACCACTCATCTCCACTACAAATAGGAAAAAGAGGCTACAATTTGCACAAGCTCACCAAAATTGGACAGTTGAAGACTGGAAAAATGTTGACTGGTCTGATGAGTCTCGATTTTCTCGAGTCAGAATTTGGCGTAAACAGAATGAGAACATGGATCCATCGTGCCTTGTTACCACTGTGCAGGCTGGTGGTGGTGGTGTAATGGTGTGGGGGATGTTTTCTTGGCACACTTTAGGCCCCTTAGTGCCAATTGGGCATCGTTTAAATGCCAAGGCCTACCTGAGCATTGTTTCTGACCATGTCCATCCCTTTATGACCACCATGTACCCATTCTCTGATGGCTACTTCCAGCAGGATAATGCACCATGTCACAAAGCTCGAATCATTTCAAATTGGTTTCTTGAACATGACAATGAGTTCACTGTACTAAAATGGCCCCCACAGTCACTAGATCTTAACCCAATAGAGCATCTTTGGGATGTGGTGGAACGGGAGCTTTGTGCCCTGGATGTGCATCCCACAAATCTCCATCAACTGCAAGATGCTATCCTAACAATATGGGCCAACATTTCTAAAGAATGCTTTCAGCACCTTGTTGAATCAATGCTACGTAGAATTAAGGCAGTTCTGAAGGCGAAAAATAAATAAATAAATAAATATAAATATATATAAATATATATATATATATATATATATATATATATATATATATATATATATATATATATATATATATATATATATATATATATATATATATATATATATATATATATATATATATATATATATATATATATATATATATATATATATATATATATATATATATATATATATATATATATATATATATATATATATACATACATACATACACTCACCTAAAGGATTATTAGGAACACCATACTAATACTGTGTTTGACCCCTTTCGCCTTCAGAACTGCCTTAATTCTACGTAGCATTGATTCAACAAGGTGCTGAAAGCATTCTTTAGAAATGTTGGCCCATATTGATAGGATAGCATCTTGCAGTTGATGGAGATTTGTGGGATGCACATCCAGGGCATGAAGCTCCCGTTCCACCACATCCCAAAGATGCTCTATTGGGTTGAGATCTAGTGACTGTGGGGGCCATTTTAGTACAGTGAACTCATTGTCATGTTCAAGAAACCAATTTGAAATGATTCAAGCTTTGTGACATGGTGCATTATCCAATGGGTACATGGTGGTCATAAAGGGATGGACATGGTCAGAAACAATGCTCAGGTAGGCCGTGGCATTTAAACGATGCCCAATTGGCACTAAGGGGCACTAAGGGGCCTAAAGTGTGCCAAGAAAACATCCCCCACACCATTACACCACCACCAGCCTGCACAGTGGTAACAAGGCATGATGGATCCATGTTCTCATTCTGTTTATGCCAAATTCTGACTCTACCATCTGAATGTCTCAACAGAAATCGAGACTCATCAGACCAGGCAACATTTTTCCAGTCTTCAACTGTCCAATTTTGGTGAGCTCGTGCAAATTGTAGCCTCTTTGTCCTATTTGTAGTGGAGATGAGTGGTACCCGGTGGGGTCTTCAGCTGTTGTAGCCCATCCGCCTCAAGGTTGTGCGTGTTGTGGCTTCACAAATGCTTTGCTGCATACCTCGGTTGTAACAAGTGGTTATTTCAGTCAAAGTTGCTCTTCTATCAGCTTGAATCAGTCGGCCCATTCTCCTCTGACCTCTAGCATCAACAAGGCATTTTCGCCCACAGGACTGCCACATACTGGATGTTTTTCCCTTTTCACACCATTCTTTGTAAACCCTAGAAATGGTTGTGCGTGAAAATCCCAGTAACTGAGCAGATTGTGAAATACTCAGACCGGCCCGTCTGGCACCAACAACCATGCCACGCTCAAAATTGCTTAACTCACCTTTCTTTCCTATTCTGACATTCAGTTTGGAGTTCAGGAGATTGTCTTGACCAGGACCACACCCCTAAATGCATTGAAGCAACTGCCATGTGATTGGTTGATTTAGATAATTGCATTAATGAGAAATTGAACAGGTGTTCCTAATAATCCTTTAGGTGAGTGTGTGTGTGTATATATTTATATATATATATATATATATATATATATATATATATATATATATATATATATATATATATATATATATATATATATATATATATATATATATATATATATATATATATATATATATAATATATATATATATATTAGTATATTTTTATTGTTTAAACTGTATTTTTTTGTCTCTCCAAATACTCTTATTCTCCCTAGTTTGAAAAGTCTGTCCTAGATTATGAGAAATCCATTTGTTTTTCCAGTCATGGCAATTAAAATAATTGAAATTTCTATAAAATATACATTTTTAATTACTATTCTTATCTATAAAATAATTCAGCATCTAGAAATTGCATTTTATGAAGTCTTTGAGAAGTCATGAAAATTCCTTGGTCTAAATCCTGGAATCCCGTGGGTAGAACCAAAGGTCACATTTACACAGTGATGTCTGATACACGGTCATCAGATCCACTGTAATGTTATCATTTTTTAAATTCATTATCTAAAGTGGGCAGGAAACTTGTTTGTTGCCTGTGGTCAGTGCGAGATGGACAGACATAGACGGTGTGTGGGCAGTGACTCACTGGCAGTCACACTACACTGTCGTAGCGTCTCGCTGGGTTGAATATGCCTGACCAATGAAACACATCAGTGTAAACTGTCCCGATGGGCCTACCACACGGTACCAGGAAGTGATTTCTCTTTAGAGAGCATGCTTTGTTTGGAACCCCAACCCATTTGTTCCTCCATGGCTAGCATAGTTATGTAAACATTGACTAGTATCATGTCCAGATCAACTGATCTTGTACAATTTTTGGATATCTCTCTCTAAACAATTGCTTTTTTTGCAATAGATTTTATATTTGGGATGTATGTAAATTAGAAAACAGCAACTCTGACAATAATATATATAGATAGGGTACAACGGGGCACACCTTAAGAAATGTACTCCTATAATGTATGATATACAGAAAAATATATATGTTTGTATTTAACATTTATGGAGCAACAGATTTTGTGTGACCCTCACACGGGGTAAAAGGCTCACCAGCACGGGGCAAAAGGCACACAGTATTGATACAAATACTTCAGCTAAAATAATATGTTTTTAATAATGTCTAAGTTAATACTTTGTTCAAAACAATCACTTTAGCAAAGTTTGAACTATTTTCTGTTTATTTTAATGAATAAAAGAATTCATTTTTAAACAGTAAATATGCTGTCATTAAAATATGTTAATATAGAAATATATCTGAAAAATATAGAAACAAAATCGTTTAACAAAGTAAAGATTCTGAAAGCATTGAAGGAGATCCCATAATAATTTAATATGGATTTACAGTAGTGACAAAAGATAATCATATCATATAATAAAATATAATATCACATTTTTAAATCTGATGGTTTCATTATAAATATGGTGATTATCTAGAGGTAAGGTGGACACCCAACTTAATATATAATACTTACAATCTGAATCTAACCATGTCATGTCAGCACATGTTAAAGTCAGCGGCTGTTTATGATCATGTTAAATATGGTGCCTTTTGCCCCAACAGCAGGGGCGCCTTTTACCCCAAATACCATACTTTTACATATTCTTCCGTTATTGTAAAACTGTTGCTTTAATTACCTCGAACAAAACTGACAAACATTAACAAAGACGTTTGTTTCAAAATATAATCAATCATTTTAGCGATTCTTATTTGCTACTTGAAAATACTACAACAAATATTAGATCAAATGAGCGCAGAATCAACTGTGCGCTGCTGCTCGTGATCACGTCAAAGATCAGACAAATTTCCACGTGCATCTTGAAAAGCGGATGTTTTGCGAAGTGCTGAGGCAAGTTTTTGTGCCATCTAATGGTTTAGAAGAAAATAAAATCAAAGGAGCCTTTTACCCCGTGGAGCCTTTTAGCCTCGTTGCCTATATATATATATATATATATATATATATATATATATATATATATATATATATATATATATATATATATATATATATATATATATACACTATACACTCATTCAAAGTTTGGGGTTGGTAAGATTTTTTTTTATGGTTACCAAGGCTGCATTTATATACTGTAAAGCAGTAATATTGTAAATATTATTACAATTTAATTCTCGTGTTATCGATTTTAAAATGTACATTTAATTTATTCATGTGAATAAATTACATTTTAAAATGAGACATTTTAACATTTTACAATTGCTACCCAGTGTCACATGATCCTTCAGAAATCATTTGGTGTAGAAACATTTTGAGATGCATTTTTTTTTTTTTTTTTTTCATTGAATAGAAAGTTTACAAAACGGCATTTGATCAGTTGAATGTCCTTGGCTTGTATATAAAAATATTAATTTCTTTAAAAAAACAAAAAAAAAAAACATTAAAGTATTCTAATAGATACATTTGTTTGTATTCTTATGGGTTTTTAAATTGTTTTTGTAATGTTTAGCATGAGATTTTATTTATTTATATATATATATATATATATATATATATATATATATATATATATATATATATATATATATATATATGGTAATATTTATTTCAGTTGAATTTAATATGGGCCATGGGAGCATTAGGTCATCTTAAATGAAATGCATATCAGTTAGAGCAGACACGAGTTCTGTAGTAAATAAATAGACTACTTTTGATTTGTCATTTATAAAGTAACACTAACAGCTAGCAAGTTTTATGTACGGACACATTTTCTAATAAATGCCTTATGACAGAAAAGTAACCAGAGGAGGGCGCCATTCACCAACATTACACACGTCATCGCCTTGCAGGAGTAGCTATTTAACTGGAATGTCATCAATCACGTCATAGATTCTGCACGTCGATGATAGCTTATACACACACACACACACACGCATACATGTATATATGTATGTGTATGCATGTATGTATGTATGTATGCATGTATTTGTGTGTGTGTGTGTGTGTGTATATATCTATATATATCTCACAACTCCCTTAGTAGGCAAACAATTCTATATAATGCTTCTGTAAATCTGTACATGGCATAACGCATTATGCTTGCAGTGTGAATTCACATGCTATTTTTTGTTTGTTTCTTTTGTCTCGGTATGTGTAAGACCTTGCATCAATCGTGCAATACAAGCATTTCCGCTTATCTTTCTTTTTAGTGATGTAACATTTGACAATTTTGCTCTCGCTCTCATTTTTTGTCCTTTTAAGCCCAAAGCTGTGGCAATGACATCAGTGTACGAACTCCTCCTCTAGCACTACACTCTGTATTTTGTACCTGTCACATAATATTTAGTCCATCGTCTAACGTTAGCGCTTCCATGGGAAGAGCGCTTTAGAAAGGCCACTCGCGTGAGTCTCGCCATCTGCCAATCGGATCCTCGGCGCGCGAGGAGGACGAGGGGGAATAAGAGAACGGAACGGGAAAGAAAAGGAGAGAGGGACTGTTGAACCGGACACATGTTGAGTTAACGGGCCGTTCCTGCTCCCTCCGCCTCCCTCGGCGGATTCGCAGTGTGGTTTTGATTCCCGAGCAGGGAACCGGTTCGCCTTCCCTTCCATAACCCCGTTTGAACTATGGACTCGAATAAAATGGTAGGTGGTCGACGAAATGTCGATGTTTAGCGGGTGTTGTGCATCTACACGCTGCGAGGGGGAGGGATTCGCGCGGGGTTGTTTTGTATCGAGGATTTTGTGATTTTGGAGTAACAGTCCCGTGTATTTGTTTACATTTGAGCGTCCACTGCTTGGACCGGTACGTTTAAACAAGTTGCAGCGATCTTGCGGAATAGTCGTTTGCGCATTTTAGCAAGTATTGGGGTGTTTGGGCTCATTAAGTATTTCCCCAAATATTCCTGGAGTTTAGGAAGTCACGGCGAGTGTGCCAATGTGTCTTTTCGTGGGAAATTGCGTTTAAATGGACCGCTAATGTCTTAATGTTTTGTCAACAGGAACACACGACCTGTTTCTAACTTAACGTTAATGGGTAGTTCAACCCAAAATACAAATTCTGTCATCATTTACTTACCCTCATGTGCCTGTATTGCTATTTCTTTGCCATACAGAAGCATACGCTATCCAGAATGAGTCACCATTCATTTTCGTTGTAAGAAAAAAATACTCAATGAACGTAGATGGTGACTGAGACTTTGAGAATGTCAGTCCTTAAGAAGAAAGTCATTAATGTTTATTACATTTTAAGCAAGGACAACATTTTCTTGTGTTTTGGTGAACTGTCCTTTTTTAAATGTGCATTCATGTGGACTTGAATGTTGGATTTTGATTCTTGTAGGATCATTATCTGTACCTCTTTTTGAGCACGTGATTCACTGTTTTGACTCGAATCTCCGCATCCCGTTCTCTGCTTTGACTCCCGACCTGCTATCAACATTGTATGTGTGATATCTGCTTGTTCTCAAATCCCTCATGTCATGCTCTGCTTGACGGTGCTATGAAAACATGCTTGTACTTGAGTGGGGTCCAACTTAGGATCCCCACTGGAGATTTCTGTGTGTGTTTGTGAAGGCTAAATCAAGCTTTATAGAAAGTCAATAATTGATGTAATTTGCAGAGAAGCAGAAGCAGTGGTCGGATTTGATCTGTCTTCTGGGCTTGCTGAGAGGTTTTGATGTGTACTCAGAAGGTCTCTTGTTAGCAAGCGCATAAAACTCAAGGTTTCTTTCAATGGTGCTGCTGTTACAGCTCTTCAGTCCTTTTGGCCTAAACTGAAAGGCCTGTGAGGCCCTGTTAGAAACCTGCTCCACTTACCCTTCTCAGATGCGTTTATTAAGTGACAAAAAAGAAAGACCTGAGACTTGCGACGTGTCACTATTTGAGTTTTTTTAAAGTGCCGTATTGTGGTTTTTCGAATATTCCCTTTCATGCAGTGTGTAATATAACGTTAGCTGTTTGTGAACGTAAACGTTCTGCACGGTTGAAAGTTCACGATAAATAAAGTTTTTGTCTCCCAAAAGAAAGAGTCAACTCAGAACCGCCTAAACCAGTCGTTTTTAATTAGAATCTCACTGCGTCACAGTTCTGCGTCACTAGAAAAGATATTAGCATAATGCCCGGCTGTGTTGTACGTTGTCCACCCGTGAGCTTGTCCCGCCTTCAAACATGTCATTTTATTGACGACGACTCCTCAAATCTTCAGTTCAACGCGGGATTCGCAAATTGCGTGCTCTTGAAAGATGGGTCAGTACCCAGTTTATTTGGTTTATTTTTGGCTTACTGAAATATGTCTACTAAGCAGCTGTCAGCCACTATTACCTAAAACTGTGTCTATTGAATTACTACATTCTTACTACTTTGAGTAAAAATAAAGGATGGAGCAAGATAGGGATGACACAAGTACCGGTACTTCAGTACCAAGTCGGTACTGAAATTATCAAAATGTTACGATACCAGCATTTCTGCAGTACCGTTAGTATCGACTCCCACGGTACCCGCAGCTGCGTTCAGTCGCATCCGTGTTTATCTAAGCGCAGGGCTCCAGACTGTAGCCGATATATATATATATATATATATATATATATATATATATATATATATATATATATATATATATATATATATATATATATATATATATATATATATATATATATAATATATAATATGCACACACTCACTCGCTTATCTATCTTTCTAGTGTCTGCCGTAGCTAAATCTACTGTAGGCAACAGTAGCCTAATATATTGTCAATAAATTTTTTTAAACCAAACTTTTATTTTGACAGGTTGCCTGACACACACTATATGAGGACACGAACGCATAAAGCTTCACTTCATAAGAATTTACCGTTTCATTTGAGAAAACTGTCATATCATGAGCACAGACACTCAAAGGCAACCTGTCAAAATAAAAGTTCGGTTTAAAAATGTTTAAATAGACAATTCTGTCAATGTAATTAAAATACGTCTCTAATAATAATAATTATGCCTGGATGGTTGATTTTATTTAAAAATTTTTATAAACAATGTTTACTTTTTTAAACAGCATACAGCCTTTAAATGTTTGTATTATTTACTTATGATTATCATAAATGATAAGCTTAATACATTTTATCAATTTTTTTAAATGGTTAAATAAAAATAAAAATAATTTTTTTTTTTAAAAAGCATTTAGCTGTGGTACCAAAATTGGTACAGAGTACTGTAAAATTTTTATGGTATTGGTACCGACTACTGGAATTTTGGTACCGTGACATCCCTAGAGCAAGATTTGTTTTACAAACATCTGTCGTTCACGTTAGTGCTGGGCTAACATATGCACCGTTATTGATGCGTTTCCAGCATGTGCACCGCAATAAATTGGGCTGGGCAATATGGCAAAAAAAATTATTCACGATTTCGATTTTTTTTTTTTTTCATTTTATGTAACTAGTTACCTTAAACTTAACCTTTGCAGAAAATATGCATTAAACATGAAGACAAATATTGTACAAATGTGTCTTAAACATATCCTATATACTCAGAAATAATATAAGAAAAAGGCTAAATATTTCTTAGCCAAAAAGTAATAGCAATAAATAACACCAGTAATAGGCTATTATTAACAGTAAAGGCTTTGTAAAAACAGAAAATAACAGCACCCTTCAGCCTGTCACCATCATGCACACGTGAAATATCAAACATGCGGTAGTAGTTTACAGGTTTTTCCATTGAGCTATTTTTCCTGTTGTTTTTATGTTTGGCGAATGTGTTTGCACACGTCTGTTGCACTCGTGTCTTTAGCAGCGTCTAACCCATGATATGTTCTGCTTTCTCTTGAGCGCGTCACATGAGAGAGGTTCATCAGGCACACCATCATGTGGTCGGATCATTTTCTTTTGTCATTTGGCAACATGCATATAATGTTTGCTAACATTTTTATTCAAAACCGCGCTTTCTCGATCGAAAAATAATTAAAACGTGGCAAAACATTAATCGCCCAGCCCTAGCTGATGGTGAGGAATTACAGTTGCAACATCTCATAATGTTCCTTAAAATGAGTAGCGTATCAGTGAGAAATGTCCTGCTCAAGTCGTGCTGGCGGCGGAGTTGAATAGCTAGTTCTTCCGGTGTTTCATCATCAGATTGATATCGTGAAATCGACGTCATCGTTACTGTCTTTACAGTGTGTACAATCGCTGAGCTTTAGGAAACCTCCGGACGGAGCTGAAGTTATGGTAATGGTCGTTTAGCTTCAGAAACACTCGTGGTATGCGGTAGACCAATCACAACAACAGACTGGGCCTTCTGGCCAATCAGAGCAGAGTAGCTTGCGGAAAGGAGGGATTTAGAGAGACTGATTCATCAATCAAGTCGTTTGAGAATCATTGAACCTTTTGGTGTTTTTTGACCTTTGATGCATGTAAATCTGTTGTAGGAGACCTTTAAAACTAAATTAGGAGCCTTTAAAATAGCATAATAGAGGCACTTTAACCATTTATAGTCACGTCTTAATTTATTTTCATAACATGCATTTGGCAGATGATTTTATCCAAAGTAACTTACAATGCGATACATTTTATCAGTTCATGCATTCCATAGGAACTGAACCCATGACCTTGGAATAGAAAAAAAACATGCCATTGATGCATATCTTTTTCATTTCTGTGTATTTAGTTTGTTTTGCATTTAAAATGTACATTTTCATGTATTTATGTACATTTTAATATGATGGTGACTACATCCAATATTCGCACCGTGGCCTTCAATCTAATGTGTTTTTTGGATTTTGTAAAAAGCTTCTGTTTTAGTGTTTCTACAGATGTGCTATTTGCTGTCTCAAAGACAAGTGTTGTTGATTCACTGCATTTATTGCATTGTTCATGGTGCTGCATTTATTGTCATGAATAATAGTGCATTAATTGAGGATCCGTTTTAGCAGCTGTATTTGGTCAAAGTGAAGATGTATTCAAATGAAATGGTTTTTATTGAAGTATTTTGACAGCTGGATGATGTACTATATGTTAGAAAATGCATACCCTCATAAATGTAGACCTGAATATCAGTTCCACTGGTCAAGTATTGTGATTTTAACTACCCCTTTACATTACTCCTGAAGCGAGCCCAGTTAGGGTTGTTCAGTGTGTTTATAGTCCTAACTAGTGTTGACCGAGTGTTCATTGCAAGAGGAAGTTTGAGTCATAAATGAGTAACATTTATAAATTGTCTTTTAAAAGGGAAGAAAAAGTATTTTCGCAACGCAGTACACAGTTGCCTTTCACTGCAGTGGCCTTTAAAATGGGTGGAGTTGTTTGCAGGAGACTGCGTTAGCTGAAAAAACTCTAGTGGCTAAGTGTGAGCATCAATCCCCCACTCATCAACATGGCCAGAAAGGAGAAGCTTGTGTGTGTTCTTGTAGTGTGAGAGAGAGAGAGTTTTGGTATTTTATGGTGTTCAGACCTAATCTTGAGAGCAGAGGGCCACCTCAGGAAGTTGAGATATTTTTAGTTCTTTCAACTTTAGTTTTACACCCACGCCTCAGAAAAAGCTGAAGAGAAGCCGCAGATTAGCAGTGCTTCAAGAGATGGTGCACTTTAAACTGGAAGCCTATTTTCTGAACCACCTCAAAGTAGTGAGATTACCCAAAACGGGAAGCTGGGAATGTTGTTTGGGTTGGCTGCAATGCCCTTTAGAGGACTGTGGGTAGAGTGCATTCTTCAGTCAACAGGATATGGGAAGGTCAGGGTGATCCAAGATGGTAAGCTCTAGAAGAGAGAGAGAGACATCAGAAGGCCCCTGTGAAACTACCTCGGAGGCAAGAGACCGTAGAGAACATGACCACAGTTTGATGACCGGTCCAGCCATAGCATCAGGGTTTGAGTGTATGGGTCATTTTTGGGTGAACTATCCCTTTAAGGAGTCTTAAACCTTTGGTCAGTTAATACTTGCTGAATAAAAATATTAATTTCTTTCAAAAAGCAAAAATCCTGCTCGTACCAAACTTTTGAACTGTAGTGTTTTGAAAATAATAAAGGTGTACACTCACGTGTATCCAAGGAGGAATGTATTAAGGAAAATGTTTGTTGTACCAAATGACATTTCCCTTTCTTAATTCTTATTTGCAACTCATTCACATTCAAGCATACTATCACCCACCTAAAAAAACAACCAAAGTTCAGTTGCACTATTTGATGCATCAATAAATTAGTTGTCCACTAATTATTTCTCATAACATCCCGAGCTGTGTAATCATGGAGCAGTGTGGGTTAAAAGATAAAGCTCAATATGAGGAGAGCTATTTCCTTAGTCTCCTCTCCAGGCAGATGGGTCACATGAGGACAGCTGGCCTTAATATCCCTGTAGTGCTTTACTCCCATCTAAGATCCTATTGATTTGATTGATATTGTGCCTTCGGCAGTTCTGTGCAGCATGACTGTCAGAATGGTTCACAGTGCAGATGTTTGCAGATCGTCCGTCACATATGCTTTGCTTAACAAGCTTGTGTCAGCTCCATATAGAAATAGTGCTACAGTAATTAAGTGTCTAATGGGTTGATATTGCTGTAGGTGAGGGATTGAATAAACTACTTGTGGCATAACAAGCTGTTTGTAGAGCTTGCTTTTGAAATGGAAAAGCAGTTATTCACTATGGTTTCAAGGGAAGAAATAATAAAGCAGTTGCGTCGTTTTTGCGTAGGATGGCAATGCATTTCTGAATGCAAAGCTGAGTGTGTATATATAGATGTAAAGATGATAAAAGACCCGAAAGTCCAAAAATGACCGTTTCTTCTTTCCACTTATAATGAATAAAGAATGTAGCCTAATACAGAATGCCATGAGGATGAGTAAATTATGACACGCCTGTATTTTTTGGCTGAACTATCATTTTAACCCCATGGAGCCTACTGTATCATATTTGATATGCACATTTTATCAAAATGTGAAAAACTTGTTGTACAGAATCTTCTACATGCCTCCTTGTTGTCTGATTGATAGTTTATACTTTAGCAAGTAAAGGTTCTTTTCAGTATAGTTGTAAAAACCTCACTCTTCAGGTTGTGGTAAATGTAGTATCAATATAAATATCAAATAAGCATACGCATAAGTATCAACTTTATATTGTTCTTAATATTTCCAGATGAACACTTCAGTCTGCTTAATTATCCATCCACCCATGCATATTTGCATATGATACATTTTGATAGATTTTTGAGGACTGTTAATTATTTGTGCATCGTCAATCATCATTGCACTGTTTTGCCCCCACAATAAAAACTACAGAGCTTTTGATCATAAACTAAGCTTTTAAATATCAGATATATTATTGGGAGATACTATGATACTAAGCTTGTTTTCCTCTTGCGAGTTTTTATAAATGTCATTGTATCCGAATTGTGAGATAAAAAGCTGCAATTACCTTTTGTATTTTTTTGTTGTTATTTTTATTCCCGGCGGAAATAAGCGTCCATAAGATACAGTGACAATTGATATTTATATGCATTTTATGCAAGTAGTCTGCTATACTGTTACAAAAATCTCATTGATTTACATTGCAAGCTATCAGAATATCATCTTACTTTTTGGCAATATAAATATCAACAACTGCACCAAATTGCATATTATTGCTCAGTTTAGGCCTCTGAAAAATAGATTCAATTTAAACTAGACTAGGCAGTGTTATTTTACATTTGATTATTTAATTTCTGTAAGTTTCCTGAATACTTAGACTTGCCTGAAAAAACTGTTTATTTCATTTGTATTTATTAAAACTTGTTCTTATTTTATTACTTAAGACTCACTTGTCTTCAATAATTTTTTTAAACTTTATATTACTTAGGCTAGTAGTTTTTGCTGCGGTATCGAATTTGGAATCATTCAAGAATTTGAAATTTCACAAGCATCTAAAATTTTGGTGTCTCATTTACTAGAATACAATGTTACATGGATCAAAACAACAACAAAACCTTTTATTTTTTGGCGAAAGCTTTGTCAGGGCAAGTAAAAATTTGAACCTCTAGCCCAGCCAATCCCGAGAGCTGAGCCCTGTTACTTTTATGAAGTGGTTATCACTTCATCTTCTCATTCGCCCATGACTGTGAGAGAGATAATGGGTCTGGGATGCCAGTAAATACACTCGCCAGTGCCAAGAGCCTTGGGCAGCTGGCACTACTCATTCACACAGACGACAAAGTCTCAGTGTGAACAAATTAGGTCACACCTCTCCTCACACTAGCATTCTCTTAGACTCTTTAGCTGCCATGTTTATATAGTCCTTTATTTTTGAAGGTTTTAATGGAAATTTGTTGACGTCATTTCTACTGATCTCCTTTTTATAGACTTTTTATGGACCGTTTTAGTCATAATGTTTATCTGATCTGAATGCATCATTGGTTGTTGGAGAGGAATGGAAGAAACCTAGTGCCTTTTTTAGCGTAAGAGCATTGGCAAAAACAATTCTGTTGTGTTGTTCCAGGGTGCGTATTACGGCAAGGTTTGAGGTGGGGATGGTAAAGCTTTACCTGTAACTATGAAGAATGCATTTCTAGCTCTAGCCATTGTGTGGGTTGGTGGAGAAACCTGGAAGAATTTTTCCAACTTTCTTCATCCTTTTCCTCATGCTTTAGATCACAGCTGTGACTTAATGAGACTCTCATCCCATGGATCCATCTCGTCTACACAAAGCCATGCCTTGTCACCTTTTAACAGTGTGTCTGGCAGCAGAAGCCGACACAGAGGATGAAGACTGAACGCTGTGTGTGTACAACGGCACTTTTATATGCACTACAACAGCATTCTCTCAGCATCCTTGCCAAAATTTCCTGTCTGGATGATCCTTGACCTCTTCAACAAAAATAATTTTTGCTCCAGAGCATATGCATCAGTATTTCTCTGTTTCAAAACCGACACTGCCATTTAAAAAGTTTGGGGTCGGTACAAAATTTGTTTTATTCACAGTAAAAACAGTAAAATATTATGAAATATTATTACAATTTAAAATGTATTTTAAAGTGTAATTTATCCCTGTAATCATTACTCCAGTCTTCAGTGTCACATGATCCTTCAGAAATCATTCTAATATGCTGATTTGCTGCTCAAGAAACTTTCATGATTATTATCAATGTTGAATTCTTTGATGAATAGAAGGCTCAAACAAACAGCATTTATTTGAACCATTTAAAAGTATTTACTGTCACTTGATCAATTGAATGCATTCTTGCTGAATCAAAGTATAAAATTTTTTTACCTAAAAATTCTTATTAACCTCAAACTTTTAAATGATAGTGTATTTTAGCATATTGCTAAGATAACGTGATGCTCTAAGCATAAAAATACACACAAAGTTCTCAAGATTCAAGATTCAAGATTCAAGAGTTTTATTTGTCACATACACAGTTATATACAGAATATACAACCGGCAGTGAAATGTAAACAGGTCCGCTCCATGGACAGTGCAAATTCACAGTTAAAAACACAAGGAAGAAATTATAAGAAATAGGATATAAAAAAGTACTTCTTTATTTATATATATATATATATATATATATATATATATATATATATATATATATATATATATATATATATATATATATATATATATATATATATATATATATATGTCTCTATATCTGTAGAATTATAAATAATCAAGTCAAGAGAAAAAAAAGGTAACAAATAAGGATAAAGTGGAATAAAATAATTGAAGTAGACTTTTGCAGTGAGTAAACTGTAGACTTATAAATATGTGGTTAACAAATGTATAAAGAGTATAATGTGCAAACAGGTTTATGACAGGTTGTTACACAGTAACAATGAGAACAGAAAGTGCAGTGCAATGTCAGTGTATCGATGTTTATCCTGAAGTGAAGTCACGTGATGTTAAGTGACTGAGTTCAGAGTCTGATGGCCTGGGGAAGAAGCTCCTCCTGAGTCTCTCAGTTTTGGCCATCAGGCTTGGGCGCTACCAGATGGTAGCAGCGTGAAATGAGGGTTTGCAGGGTGATTAGAGTCCTTGATGATCTTGGTAGCTCTACCTTTGCAGCGTTTGGTGTAGGCGTCCTGCAGAGTACCCTGAGATACGCTGGGATTGCGCACTGCAGGGCTTTGCGGTCATGACTGGTGCTGTTCCCATACCACGCTGTGATGCAAGTTAAAACACTTTCTATCGCCCCTAAATAGAAAGTTTTCAGGATAGCTGGTGAAACCTGAATTTCCTCAGCTGGCGCAGGTGGTACAGTCTTTGCCTGGCTTTTTTTCACCTGTGTCTGAATGTGAGCAGTCCAGGTCAGGTCCTCGGAGATGTTTACTCCCAGGTACTTGAAGCTGCTCACTCTCTCTACTGGTGACCCGCTGATCATGAGGGGAGTATGTCCGTTGCTGTCTCTTCCTGAAGTCCACAATCATTTCTTTGGTCTTGAGCATTCAGAGAGAGACTTGTCCTGGCACCATGATGTTAGATGCTCCACCTCGTCCAAGTATGCCGTCTCATTGTTGTTGGAAATGAGGCCCAGGACATTCATCAGCAAATTTGATGATAGAGGTGGAGCTGTGTGTGGACAAACAGTCATGCGTAAGAGAGTAGAGCAGGGGGCTCAGGACACAGCCCTGTGGAGCTCCCACACTCAGGGTGATGGAGGTGGAGGTGGACTGGCCTGCTCACCACCTGAGGGCCTGCCAGTGAGGAAGTCCTCAATCCAGTGGCAGAGAGAAGGATTCAGGCCGAGATCCAGGAGTTTGGAGGTTAGCTTGGTGGGAACTATGGTGTTAAAGGCTGAGCTATAGTCAATAAATAGCAGTCTTACGTAGTTCCCACTTTTGCTGTCGTGTGAGTGAGGAGGAGTGGAGGACATGAGAGATGGCATCTTCAGTCGATCTATTGGGACGATAGGCAAACTGAAGAGGGTCCAAAGTGTCAGGAATGAAGGCGCAAATGGTGTTTTTAATGAGTCTCTCAAAGACCTTCATGACTATAGGCGTGAGAGCCACTGGAAGTCATTTAGGCAAGAGGGTTTACTGTTCTTAGGGACAGGGATGATGGTGGATTTTTGAAGGAGGTGGGGACCACAGATGTAGCGAGGACTCATTAAAGATAGATGTAAACAACCCGGTGAGCTGATCAGCACAGGACCGCAGAACACGACCTGAAATACCATCCGGCCCAGCAGCTTTCCTGACGTCCACACGCTTGAGTGCTCTCCGAACTTCATCCTCCGAGACAGAGATCACGTGATTGTTGCTGCTCTGAGTAATTTCTCTCTAACGCGCCACTTGGCGGAGTTTCTGCGTGATTTACAGTCAAAGCGAGCATAGAAAGAGTTTAACTCGTTCACGAGCAACGGATCAACGCTTGCCTCTGCAGAGGATTTAGATCCAAAGGAGCAGATGGACCTCAGACCTTGCCACATGCGCGAGTCGTTGAGTTGGAAATGAGACTCCACTCGGTCTTTATAACGGAGTTTTGGGCTTTAACTGAGTCTGAGAGCATAGCAGGGCGATCTGTATTCATTCATATTCCCTGAATGGATGTAAGCAGCAGTGCGTCGCGTTCACTGCGCTAATTAGAGTCCACCCACGGTTTCTGATTTGAGAAGGACGTTATTGTTATTGTTGTTTGCGTGGCTTGCTCTGTAGCGTGTTGATGAAGCAAAGCGCCACGTCTGTGAACTTCGCTGATGTCAGCTGAACTCGCTCGAACATGTCCCAATCCACATCGCCCAGAGCTGCCTGTAGCGCGTCTCTGAGTGGGGTGACCAGCGCTTAACTTCCGCCTCACCGGGGTTCCTGGAGGAGCTTTTGTTTGTATTCGGGAGTTGGCGGCATGATCCGAATGGAAGTGACCGCGCTTTATAGGCGTTCTTAAGCGGAGAGTAGCAGTGATCCAGTGTGTTTGCTCCTCGTGTGTGGGGCAGGAGGCGTGCTGGTGAAAGTTTGGCAGGACTTTCTTTAAAACTCGCCGCGACAATGAATGCCGCGTCGGGATTTGGTTTATGGCCCCGCTGGCAACATCATGAACACTCTGTCTGCCTGAGTTGGGATGTAAACGCGGTCGCGACAACCGCAGAAAACTCCCTAGGCAGATAGAATGGGCGGCAGATGATTGTTAAATGTTCCAGATGAGGTGAGCAGGACCGCGAGAGAATGGTGATGTTCCTGGGATCGCACCATTTCTTGTTGATCATGAAACACACTCCACCGCCTTTGGATTTACCGGCCTCGGCTGTTCTGTCCATCCGAAAAACAGAAGTTCTCACGTCACAGCTGTGTCCGGGACCGGCGTGAGCCATGTTTCAGACAAACAATAGATATTACAGTCTCTCATGTCCCGTTGAAAACTTATCCTGGCTCTAAGATCGTCCATCTTATTATCCAAGTTGAACATTTGCTAGAAGAATGCTCGGGAAGGAGGTCTGAATGCCCTTTTCCTCAGTCTGTTACGGATACCAGCGCGTTTCCCACGGTGTTTCTTTGTTCTCACGCCGCTGGCTCTGGCCATTGTTCAACTCGGCGTTCAAGAATCTCAGATGGCCACAGAGGATCGAAAAGTGTCCTGAAACAGTCCAAGAGGTAACCAATGTCCAAAAGAGTTTTGCTGTCGTAGTAGATCAATGCAGATGATAAGTTTGTAAAAACTGAGAGTAAAAGAAAGTAAAATAGTAAATAAAAGCACAGTCTTTGCGGAGCGACCTGAACGGCGACCAAACACAGCGGCGCCATTTTGTATTCTCTTACCTTTGATTTAAAAATAGTCATTTACTATCTTGCATAACTTTATAGTTATTCGCAGTGTATCATGGGATTGACTGCTCTGTGATGGATACATGCAAACACTTTTTGGACAGCTTTTGTGTCACAAGTACACTGCTGCAGCCTTTTAGAGCTGCTATTTTAGAGCTAAAGTATTTGTGGCGATTCTGGCATTTAGAGGAAGTAAGACTGAGAGACTCGACTGCCACACCTTAATTGGCTTATGAAACCATGTGCATTATCTGATGGACCGATAAAGGGGTTCATTACATTCAGCTGACCATGACTGAATATGTGATGCTTGTTTAAACAAGAACACTGTTTATGTTGTGAAGGTACCTAGAACCAATGGTGGTTTGGCATGACAGGAACAGGAAAGAGACTGTATGTAGAGAACATATGGCTAGTGCTTTCTCAATACCTCTCTCCAGTTTGTTCTGCTTCAGAGCGCTCAACAACATGAGCATGGTATATGGTTGAGAGATGAATCATAAGCTAGCAGGATGTAGCTCATGCGCTAATAGTGGTTTAGGTCATGCTGCCTGTTAAACACTCCTTGAGCTGAACTTCATTAGTATTCAGTAGTGGTTGTGCAGCGGTGGTTAAAGTTGCTCAATAAGGCTCCAGTGAAACACTAAAACTCACTGTTTCCCTCAGCACATAGGAACACTCTTCTGTGATGAGTTGCTTTTTAATCTTTAACCCTGAACGAAGGGCCCAAAAATGAATTTTCCTTCTCTCTTTCTCTTCCACAGGCAGTGAGCATCAACAAAGCCATCAACACACAGGAGGTGGCTGTCAAAGAGAAGCATGCCAGGAATATCCTTTTGTTTGTGTTACCCTGGAAGATAAATACTGTATTTAGGAATATGAGGGTAAAAGAGAATTAAGAAGCATATTTTACAATGAATAAGTAGGTGGCATCACCTGATAACCTCAAAATAGCCAAATCGCAATTTGCTGGTCATTGGCATCACCAAATAACTGTCATTTAATTTTGTACATTGAATACCCTACTGTTTGTCTGTCCATCCATCGCTCTGTCCATCTATCTCGCTCTGTCCATCTATCTCGCTCTGTCCATCTATCTCGCTCTGTCCATCTATCTCGCTCTCTTTATCACGCTCTGTCCATCTATCTCGCTCTGTCCATCTATCTCGCTCTGTCCATCTATCACGCTCTGTCCATCTATCGCTCTCTTTATCACGCTCTGTCCATCTATCGCTCTCTTTATCACGCTCTGTCCATCTATCTCGCTCTGTCCATCTATCTCGCTCTGTCCATCTATCTCTCTTTATCACGCTCTGTCCATCTATCGCTCTCTTTATCACGCTCTGTCCATCTATCGCTCTCTTTATCACGCTCTGTCCATCTATCGCTCTCTTTATCACGCTCTGTCCATCTATCGCTCTCTCTTTATCACTCTGTGTCCATCTATCGCTCTGTCCATCTATCGCTCTCTCTATCACGCTCTGTCCATCTATCGCTCTATCCATCTATATCGCTCTATCCATCTATATCGCTCTAAGGTTCTAGGTGCCAATATTTGGCCACTTTGAGGTTATCAGCATCTGATAATGGAGCATCTGGATTAAGATGATTCAGATATGCAGTTTTTTTTAAAAGCGTGACACTCGTTTTTTGTCCTTGACTACTGTCTTCACCGTGCATATTGGGCACGCATCATGAGAAGGGGGCTCACACATTTTGGCTTGCAGTCAACCGCCTGCCCCTTTCCAGCAATGCAGTACTCTGCTGGAAATTTTGCCACGTCTTCCACAAGCTGCTGAGGGACGGCCATCCAAGCGTGAGTACACACCATATTATCTCTTACACGTCTAATTCCACCTCACTCTCACGTTCTCTCAATCTCTTAGTCTCTTGATATCTCTGCCTCTCCCTTTGATTAATTAATTTTTCTCACACACTCAAAACAACTCCCCAGAGTAAACGCAGCATGCGTGAGTGACACGTGATTTGTGTGTAATCCATATTGAGCTATCCCACATTGACTCTCACAGCTCTGTTACAAAAAATTTAATCAGCTGTCTACTTAGACACCATAGGCACACCCCTGATTTAAAGTCTGTTCAAAAAGGTAGGTAGCAACATTATGCAACCATTTTAAAGCAGGCAAATTTTAAATTTTAAAGCAGCACTGCAAATAACCTATGCAGTGTAGTCGGCACCAAAACGCATTGCGATTTATTTATTTTTCATACTGAGAACTATCAATAAAAATGGTCTAATTAAAAAGACGAGTATTTTACCCAGTGTGCTATGCATTTGCTTTGCAACATGCTAACTTCAAACTCTATTGAAATCAATGTTAGTCAAGTCTTCCTTTGCGCTTCACTTGAGGAGACCTGGTAGCTGGTATATAAAGTGTTCCGATTCACTTCCATATTAGTTGGCTCAGATGAAATATGCTGATTTTGTGTTATGTGTGTTAAGATTTGGGGAAAGTCTGCAGAATGGATTTAAACCTCATAAAATAATTGATACCTTGGTTAAGATCTGAGGTTCCAAATATCGGACTGACAAATTAATCTGTCAATGTTCGCCACTACCAATAACGATAATTAGCAATACCAATAACAGATTATTTTATTTTGAGGGTAATATCATGAGATATCTATTTTTTATTTTAATTTGAGTTATCTCATTTGAGGGTAATATCTTGGGGTTTATTTATTTATTTATTTATTTAAATAAAACTCTCCCTGTCTCTCTCTTGGTCACCTCAGGTCATTAAGGACTCCATGCGGCACAAGGCTGATCTGAACGACATGAGCAGGATGTGGGTAAGTGCATGAACACAAGTTATGTGGCTGCTGGTTTTAATGATTTCCCAGTAAAACAGAGGCTCGCTCAATATAGCGCTGTCATTATTGAATGTGGCCTCGTCGAGTTCCCTTGAGTTTCCATCTCATTGTGGAAACTGTCAGTGTGTCAGTCGACAAGCCATTTCTTTATTGCTGATTGACAGCTGAATAGCTTGGCATTCTGTGTATGAGTCAGACACACTAACCTCAGCACAGAGATGATCTGTAATTAGCTAACGATGATGTAAGCATGTGTTTGTCACTCTGGAGGACTTATTGTTGTATGCTTGTTATTAGCGTACCAGTCAAACGTCCTTGATATCTTGTGAAGCTCAATTCAAGTTGATGCATCTAATAGATCAGACAGTATATGCCACATCATATTTTGGTTATTTCTTTATTTAATCCAATATATATTTAAGCAGTTTACTATTTCTCTCATATAGCATTAATAGCAGGGTTTTTCCTGGGTCAAAAATGGTCTTCGGTGGTAGCTGACAGACATGGTCATCCACACACACACAGTAAAAAAGTACCCTACCCGCGCAATCTGCGAGCCCAATACTGACAATAAATTTAAAATAAATGCAAAGAAACAGTTTATGATTTTTGTTTATCTTATTTTGATATCTCATATTATGTATGATCTCTTACATTGATGTTTGTTTCTTTTGTTCCTCATTTTTTTTACACTGTTTACAGATAATTATTTTGGTTTTTAATCATATCAGTATTAAAAAATAGCATTGTAAAAAGGTATTTACCAAATAATCAAATTTTCTCCCATATACAATTGAATAAAATAAGCAGCTAGCTAACAACAACTTGCTTTGTTCTGTTTTCACCTCACTCCAGTCTATTTCTCTAGTCCTATTTTATAGGTTATTTACTACACAGTCAATATAAATAACCAGAAAATACTGTGGATTATTAAGCACTCTTGCTAAATGAGGTAAGCACACTTGCGTTCTCCTTTCAGAGGTGTTCTGAGTATTATACACCGATCATTAAAATGAATTGGTTCAAAGGAGTCATCAGGTCGCGAATCGGACATTAGTGGACGCTTTGTGTACGAATCCCGGTTGTTAGAACATCGTGAAAGATTTGTCAACACAGAAAATGCATCATAACTAATCAATTTTTTTTTTCTCTTTCTTGAAAGTGTGTTTGTCAGCTGCATGTGCGGAACGCTTGTCCGAGAAGAGGCAACGTTTTCAGGGAAAAAAATAGCCAGAATGTGCCACATGCAACATGGATTCGGTCTTCACCTTTTACTATTGTGTCAGTTCAGTTTATTTTGATTAATATGTGCGAGTGAGAAACAGCTAAGACAGTGCTTATTTTGAAGACGGAGAGAGAGTGCGCACGTGGGGAGGAGCTCTCTGCTCGTTGTCTCCCTCAGTTAACCTTTTCGAGTTAACCTCATTCTCTCCCTCTCCGTTACAAGCGCAACAGTGTCTACATCACTCATAAATCACAATAACTGATCATATAAGGCTTTGGCGGGCGCCAAAAAATGTAAATGCAGGAAAAACCCTGAGCATAAATAGGTCTGTATACACATAAAATATATATATACACACACACACATATATATAACGGTCACGTTACAGATATTGTAGGGCTGCATGATTTGTGGTAAAAAATGTATGATTTATAGATCAATGACTAATATAATATTATTGTCTCCTGACATTATAAGTGTCCCAGATGCAGAGATGGAACTCATGGAGACGTGAACTGTGCGGCTTTGAGATTCAGAAAACTTTTTTTCTGATTAATTGTGCTACTAATACAGTGAATTGTGAATGCCATTTCATGTTGATTTTTAACTTTAGCTTCTGATGCAGTTTACGATCAGCTGTGTATCGCCAGCCAACAGGAATGGACAGATTGAACATGCTGAGTTGCATCTTTTGTTTACTGGAAAGACCTTTAGTTGCATCCCTTTGTGTATTCGCTGATTTAGGATTAGACTCAGGAGAAACATTTCCTGTGAACAACTCTGTCCCCTTCCTGTTATGATGTCACAGTAAGTGGTGAAGGGAACAGGAAGTGAAAGAATGAGATCATTATCTTGACATGCAGCTGGCCCTATTATGTGTGTACACCAAACATGTGAACAAACACCCACAACCTGACCATAATCTGCCCCTAATGACTCATACTTTGAGTTGTGAAGTGATGAGCTGAGAGTGAGACAAGGACTCATTAGCTGCTACCGTGGGAAACGACATAAATTCTTGTTAAAGCGTTCAGTGTTTTTCTTGCCGTCACACTTAGTTCTCTCTTCTCAGGGTCATCTGAGTGAAGGCTATGGGAAGTTGTGCAGCATCTACCTCAAACTGCTCATCACCAAAATGGAGTTTCACATCAAAGTGAGTGACTGAGCCCTTGAAGTTTATTTCAGCAAACCATCCATCTTCTAACTCTCCTCCTCACTCCTCACTCTCCTCTGTTTAATTCCCAGACCATTTCAAGTCTTTATTCAGAATTCAGAGATATTTTGTGTTCCCATTGTGGCGGGTGACACATATCAACACACTAGCCAATTTGGCGGGTTATGATTAATACATGTTCTATCACTTTGCATGGCATAGCTATCAGAGAGCCCTTCCCCTAAAAGAAGCCTCAAACATTAGCAAAACAAAGTGTAAGGAGAGTTGCTCACGCTGCGTAGTGCCACATCTTTACTACTCTGGCTGTTCAAAATTATTGATGCCACTTTGTTGATTCTTGAAGTAAATTTTTGCCTGTATGGTGATTTAGATTCACTGTCCGCACAACTGTTTCCAACATTCCAGTATCAAATCATCACATTAGAATGATTTCTGAAGGGTCTTGTGACACTGAAGACTGGAGTAATGGCTGGTGAATATTCAGCTTTGCATAACAGAAGTAAATTATATTTTAAATTATATTAAAATAAAAAAATATTATTTAAATATATCTATCGCTCGATCGGCAGTACATCTTGAAATAAAGCCTATCATCTATAAAAAAAAAAATATATATATATATATATATATATATATATATATATATATATATATATATATATATATATATATATATATATATATATATATATACTGAAAACAGACTTTTGATATGTTTTGCCCCAACTTTCCTGTGTCAATACAGAAATGCAGGAAGTAAAATTGCATTTCTCAAGCCTTTTCATGGGTATTGTAAAAATTCTGTGCTGTCAGACTCACAAATATTACATTTATCCCACTTGCTTTCCCAGAATCCTCGTTTCCCAGGCAACCTTCAGATGTCAAACAGACAGCTTGATGAGGCGGGTGAGAACGACGTCAATAATTTGTGAGTATTGCTTTGTTTCTCGCAAGCTCTGTGTTTTCCCAGTCTGTTTTATTAAATAAAGCTCCAAAATTGCTCTGTCTGTTTGTGGGATGGGACTTAATCATGTTTCTCTTTCCTCTCAACACATGTAGCTTCCAGTTGACGGTGGAGATGTTTGATTACTTGGAGTGTGAGCTGAATCTTTTCCTCGGAGGTAAGTTTAAAGTGGAGTGCAGGTGTTTGAGCATCAGCAAAGTCCTTTCACGTTGCGGGTATTTTGGTTGTGCCACCGGGCAGTTATTTTCTAAGCAGCTAGTAGGCAGACAAATACAGCTTCAATCTACTTGAATAGAGAAAGACTGACATCTGTCAAAATTATATTTGAAGAACATGTCAAGTGAGCAATACAATTAGTCTTTTTTTAAAATCTCAGATCACACTAAAAAGGTGCATTCTAGAGTAAAAAAACAGGTGATGTCTCTTTTGGTACAGATCTATCTGCTGAAAATGCAGTAAAATCTAGCTTGAACACTGATAGATGTCAGTGTGCCCGTGCTGGAAGCGTAAGGGAGTGTTGTTGGCTGAAACACAGCTACTTGGCACAGGAAACCACACCTCTGTGCTGAGAAGACGGGGTCTCACAGGAGCCTGCATCACTGATCACCAGAGAGACGAATGGACGGAGGGAGGGAGGAAGGGAGAGAGCATGGGTGTGAATGTGAATGAGGAAATGGGCAATGAGAGGGATAAATTGAGAAAAACAGCATGTTGAAGGGACTGGAGGGATTGTGGGATTCATAAAATCAAAGAATGTAATTTACAGATTAAGAATTAAGGCTGTTTAGAGTATTTTGAATATATGTTTTAAGCGCCCCTATTGGTTTTTTTAAATATTACCTTTCATGCAGTGGGTAATATAGCTGAATTTTATATTTGTGAATGTAAAAGGTCTGCAAAGTTTTAAATATCAAAGTGCATGACAAAGAAAGTTATCGTCTTCTAAAAGAAAGAAGGCGGCAATTCCAGTCTCACTTCCTGTTACTCATGTAACAAAATCAATGCCATCGTTACTGTTCATATCACTGTGCATCACGCGCTGAGAATGCCTCCGCAGCTGATGGATGGATGGATGGATAAAGTATATATAAAAAAATTTATAATTTATCTAATTTTTACATTTTGTGTTGGAGAGTGAGAGTAATTCTATAAAAAATGTGTATCAATGGAATGATGGTAGTTTTTTTTTTTTTTTTTTTTCATCACAGTGTTCAGCTCGTTGGATATGTCTCGCTCCGTGTCAGTGACGGCAGCGGGTCAGTGTCGTCTGGCCCCTCTTATACAGGTCATTCTGGACTCTAGTCATCTGTACGACTACACTGTCAAACTGCTCTTCAAACTCCACTCCTGTGAGTCCATAAACCACCATCACACACACAGAGACACAGGAACATAAAATGGAAACCACCAAACTGACCCATCGTTAAACCCCGCCTTTCAATCTGCCCATAGCTGAGGAAACACCCTGGAAAGCTTTTAAAAAATTGTTTTTCTTATAAATAACAGATACTGTACTAATAACTGCAAGTGTAATTTAAGTCATGTTCTTAAGTTAATTTATTATTATAATTGTTGTTAATGTTTTAACATTATTTTTATTCATTTATTATTATTATATTATAACAAAATTTCCTAAAAAATAAAAATTAAAAAATGAAAGCTGGATCAAGTTTGGGGTAGGACTTAGTAGAGGGTCATTTTCTTGAGCTTTTCCTGGTTGTGATAGGTGTTGAGCGCTCTCTCAGTCCTCTCGTTCTTGTGTCCTCCAGGTCTGCCAGCAGATACTCTGCAAGGCCACAGGGATCGCTTCCAGGAGCAGTTTAAGAAGTGAGTCTGTCAGTCACTATCCAGTCAGAACAGCTGATTTGAGTCACACAGACTGCCACTATTTTAAATCTCTTTTGCCGTTTCTCACACTCTCTCAATCTTTCCTCTCGCTCTGCTTCTCTCGCTCCAGGCTGAAGAGTCTGTTCTATCGCTCCAGTAACCTGCAGTATTTTAAGAGACTGATTCAGATCCCACAACTTCCTGAGGTGAGACTCCTGCATACCAAACAGATTCCTGCATGACCTGAGTCCAGAAATACAGCTAGTGGAAAGAAATTATGTAACTCATTTACATATCTGCCTGCTTCGTTTGCTAGCCTCAGGATTTTTAGCTAAGTCCATGAAAATGCTTCAAGCGGTCCTATAAAACAACATATAGATTTTTCTTCTATTTTCATGACATTTCTTATAATATAAATTAACATTTAAAGAAAAAGTGAGCTGTTTTTTGTTTGAGCATTTTGACCAACCCTACATGATGACATTGGCTCAACCAATGGCATGAGACTAAGGTGGGGCTATTCTCCTGACCAATAGCATATGAGGGAAATGTTTTGGGAAAACCTGTATGAAAACAGATTCCATTATCTTCAAAGATTTTTTTTGTTGTCATCTGAAAGCTTTGCAAGTGTTGGCATTATCTGAAATCTTTGCAAAGGCTGGATCCAAACTGGAACTGGCTTCCTTTTATTACATTTGTTCTCCTTTTCTCTACAGAATCCGCCAAACTTCCTGCGAGCATCAGCCCTGTCCGAGCACATCAGTCCAGTGGTGGTGATTCCAGTGGAGTCTTCGTCCCCTGAAAGTGAACATGTAGTAGAGACAGAAGACCTGGTGGACACGGACATCCCACCTTTACCGGTACCACACACAATCTAACTATCCAAAGCTCTCATGTATACTTTCTTTAAACTTGAGCATCTAAATATTTATCTCCATTAGAGTGTTGTGGACAGCAAATTCGACGACCTTTTCGGCACCTCGGCCGCCACAGACCCGTTCAACTTCAACAATCAGAATGGCATGCGCAAAGATGAGAAGTAAGACTTGAAGATACTGGAATATAATTAATAATAGTAAAGAGCTCTTTGAGTTTATAAGATCGTGATGACATGATACAGATTACGATGACATGTATCTGTATCTCTCATATCAGAGACCGCTTGATTGAGCAGCTCACAGCAGAGCTACAGGCCCTGAAAGATGAGCTGGAGTCTTTTAGATTGGAGGTAATGAGCAGGAGATGAGAGCAGAGGATGTAATGAGATATATATATATATACACCCACACAGTACGTAGTATATCTCAATAATGATTCTTTTGGTCTTTCGCAGAGTGGCCGTCTTTGTCAAGCACTACGGGGGCGTGTGAATGAGTTGGAGGCGGAGCTTGCAGAGCAGACTCACCTGAAGCAACAGGCGCTGGGTGAGAGCGAGTTCCTGAGGGTGGAGCTGGAAGACCTGCGCAGGGTCAAAGAGGACACAGAGAAAGAGCAGCGCAGCCTCAGTGAGATCGAGAGTAAGTTTGGTATCAGTTATATGTTACAAGTTACAATATTTTTGTCTGAAAAAGTTACATTGAACTTTCTTATTTAAAATGAGACATTCTTGTAAAATGACCCTGTTAGTATTCAAAGGTCTTGGACTGAATTTAGGGCTTCAACACAAACCATTGCTCCGTTCCTCTTTCATAAATCAAAAAGCAGGCTTTCCTTCCTCTTCGGTTTATTTAAACTAACTAGTTCAAAACTGTTGCTTTTTTTGGAATGTCAGTTATCCTTTTATTATCACTATACAGAAGCCCTCAGCACCACTGAACACCGTGTTATAGGATATTAAAGGGCTGTTCAGAGTGCAGAGATGCAGGACTGAGATGGATGTTCTTTAGACAGACTTTATACTCTCTGGAGTTGAGGAACATAGCCAGAAGGAACCCCAAGCCACAGCAGCCACCAATCAAACGCTAATAAACCATATAGTCTACAGTCCAATTTACCAGCTGACAAACATACAAAGGCCTGTGCTGACAGTCTTAGTGGTGCTAACAGAGAGCAAGGTCTGAGGCTTGTGTTTTTGAAACATGTTATATTAATGAATTATTGTATTTAAGGTTTTTTTTTTTTTTTTTTTTTTTTTTTTTTTTTTTTTTTTTTTTTTTTTTTTTTTTTTGTAGGAAAAGCACAAGCAAATGAGCAACGCTATACCAAGCTAAAGGAGAAATACACAGAGCTGGTCCAGAGCCATGCCGATCTGCTCAGGAAGGTAAATTGATGTTACATCTCCATTCAGATCACACACACTGGCTGTATATGGATATATTTAATTTATATGGATAAATTAAGCATTCACCTTTTATCTTGTTTAACACATATCAATTGCTATTTCCAGCAAAGTAGACCTTCTGATTGAAGTGTGATTCTCCCAAAACTGTATTTTCTGCAAGCTTTTTTCAAATAAATTTAGGTGTCTTTCCAAAATAGGACACTCCGAGTCTTCAAAAGGACACCAAATAGCCAAATGTTATAAGGAGTCCATATAATTTATAAATGTATGCGCACCAAATTACCCATTAAAAACATTTCAGAAAAAAATTCAGAAAACACACTTCAGAATTCACAGTGTATAGTTTGTTTTTGAGAGCAAAAAAGTGCCTATAAGTTTTCCAAAGTTGCTAGCCACTCAGCACTGGCCACAATTTTGACATTGATACCATGGGGAAAACTGCAATATATGAAGATATTTTTAAAATCTCATAATTTGGGAACCGGTATATTAGGCTGCTGTCACTTAAAGACCTGATGCCACATACCCATTATACTGTTTTATATAGCCAATATAACTATACCCAATGCCTTTTTATTTAAATATGTATTTGAAAAATTTATATTTTATATAAAATTTAACCCGCCAAAGTGCCTAGTAGGAGTGACTGTGTTACACGCCACTACTGAAATATTAATGTCAAGACCTGTATACGTGTGTAAGAATTAACTCATGCTGTTCAGTTTAATAATTAGTGGAGAAAGATATAATTTTTTTTTAGCTGATATTACTTCCACGTAATTCATCACGCTGGAAATGGATGGTCAAGCGCATTGCGTTTTAGGACACAATATCTCACTCAGCGAACTTGTTTTGGTAAATGCAGTTGGTAATCTGTGTTTTCCATGCAGATGGAGAATTTGCATACTGCTTGCTTCAGCTCCAGTGTCAGGCCTGTCAGTAAACCTGCAGGTGGTTTATTTCCTCCACCAGAATTCTTTCCCAGCAGATTCCATTTCTTGCACAGATGAAACTTGGCACTGTTCTTCTGCCACTCTTAGGCTGTCATCACTCTCGCTCTCATACAGCAGCACACTCTGATCCCAGAGCCATCTGACAGTGGGTGCCACGTTCTTGGGAAAGGAACTGGGTCAGCCAAGAGTTTTGACTGTAATAAACTGTACATGTCTATGTGTTTCTCAGAACGCAGAGGTGACGCGTCAGATGACGGTGGCCCGTGCCGCCCAGGACGAGGTGGAAAATGTGAAGAAAGAGATGCAGGACAGATTGAAAGCCGCTCAGGACTCTGCCAGTCAGCAGGTTGCACACAAGCCACATACACACACACTTTGTACACACACTCCCTCTGCCTGATGTATCCGTAGTATGTTTGTCTTACACTTCCCTATCCTCATGTATGTGCACGAGTAGGAGAAGGCTCAGTTAGAGCAGCTTCAAGCTCTACAAGCCGAACTCATGTCCAGCAGAACAGAACTAGAGACCCTGAAGAGTACCGTCACCTCCTCCCAACAGGTGGGACCTCCCCCTCCTCCACCCATCATTCTCTTCCTCTTCACCTTTGTCATAATTCTTTCTCCACTCCTTGTCGAAAATTAAAGAAGCATAATAAAATGTCAAGCAATTCTTAACAAATCTTCACGCTTTTGCTGCACGATCCTGGAAAAAAAAAACTTTTTCTTCAATATATTTTTCTGACCAATACAGTAAAAATTAATAAAAATACAAAAAGATTTGTTATTGTGATTTATTATTAAAATATTAAACAAAATAAGTATTGTAATATTTTAGCTGTTGTACTGTAAAATAGGAAATCGAATATTTAATAAAATTTTTTTGAGTACAACTTTAATTATAGTTCTAATATTGACATCTTAATTTGTTTTTTAAACCAGCAAACTTTTATTTTGACGTATTTGCTGATGTATGTAAATTGATGTATGCGCTGTCGGTTTCAGATTGAAACTCAGCCATTTGCTTGTGGTCCCGTGTTTTCGGCTTCTCTGATTGGCTTGATTCACGGTAAATTAACCGAGCTCTTCTGAGAAGCTGAAGGACTGTGTTGTGGGCTGCACACACGTGACATTCGCATTAAGCCATATCGATTTTCAGCCCTACTTCACGCTCTTCCATACATCCCTGTTCATCTCTCGGCCCACCACATGATACATGTATCACTGTCTCTGCGATTAGTCCAGCTCAGGTTGACATGGTGATTCTGTGTTAGCATTTGTGGTGCTAAATTACCTGAGTTGATGTGTCCAGACTGCATGTGGGAGTTGATATGTTACCCTGCCTCCCTCTCCATCCCACTTCCCTCTGTCTCCTGCACACCTGCTGCAACACCTCCACTGCTGACTCAAATAAAGACAACTGTGTGTTAACATAGTGTGATAAAGATGTAACTGTGTGTTGCATCTTTATCATGACTGTATCAGTTCACTTTAAATGTAATGCTTTATAGAGTGCTGTAGGGATGACGTATGTTTGTACGCCAAAACCCAGAAACGAGTTTGCATTTTAGCACTTCTGGATCTAGCAATAACACAGTTTCTTGCTATTCTTGTTCTCTCAGTAAAAAAGTCACATTAGATCTTGTAATTTACGTAATGGACAGATGGCTCTCATTGAACTTTATTCTCTCTCCTCGTATAGTCAAGTGAGCAGCTCAATACTCAGCTGTCTGCTTTAGAGGCTGAGAAGGCGGGACTTTTGGAGACTGTATCTCAGAAGGAGGCAGAGTTGGTAGATTTGGGGGTGGAGTTAGAGCGTGTACAGAGCAGTCTGACCAATGAGAGAGAGAGTGGTGTGAAAGCTGCTGAGGCCCTGCAAAACCAACTCAATGAGAAGGTGGGATATTGTATGTTTACTATTGATTTTATTTGTTCAGTTATGGCTTTGTAATTGTTTAGATTACCCATTCAAATTCTTATACCAGATGAAAAAGGCTGTAAATCTGCTAAAAGTTCATTTTAATTTCAGGAGCTAGGGGCTAATTGATGTCATGGAGTCTTAAATTCCTGTTTTGATTTTTATTTCTGTAGGAGAGTCGTGAGCAGGCTCTGGAGAGCGAGTTGGTGTCTCTGCGCTGGGCGGCTCTGCGGGCAGCTCTAGAGGAGGCGGGGAGGATTGTACAGGACAGCCTGAATCAGCTCGAGGACCCCGCACACATCAGCTGCACCAGTTCGGCCGGTCAGTGACCAGCTCAAATTACCCTCATGTCCTGACAACCCTCACTGATTACACCATACAGCTGGAATTGACCTGCGAGAGCATAATTAATATTAAAGGACCTTCTTGTGTGTGTAGATTACCTGGTGTCCAGGTGCCAGGTGGCTCTGGAGTGCGTGGAGAGGCTGCAGTCGGCCAGGGACGGCTTTGTATCAGATAACACAGGTGAATTACATGTACATACACTCTCATTTTCCTTCTCAACTAGCATTCATTAATGTACCATTCACTCCAACAGTGTTGGGAAAGTTGCTTTGAAACTGGAGCTTGCCAAGATATTAAGTTACACATCATTTAAAGTAGTTAAATAACAGTAAAGTTAGTCTATACTAAAATAGTGATTAGCTAAAAGGTAATTAGCTATGTTGAAGCTGCGCAAGAGTACAAATGTCTCTTAGATAATTCTCATTGTGCACTACCATTCAAAAGTTTGTGATTGGTAAGATTTGTTTTTGAAAAGTCTCTTATGCTCACCATGGCTGTATTTATTTGATCAAAAATACAGTAAAACAGTAATATTGTGAAATATATTTAAAATGACTGTTTTCTACTTGAATACATTTTAAATGTAATTGTAATTTATTCCTGTGATGGTAAAGCTGAATTTTCAGCATCATTACTCCAGTCTTAAGTGTCACATGATCCTTCAGAAATCATTCTGATATGATGATTTGATACTCAAGAAACATTTATTATCAATGTTGACAACAGTTGTGCTGCTTTAAATTTACGTTTATAAATGCGTTTACTGTCACTGGTCAGTTTTTGCCCGGGTTTCACAGACAATGGTTAAGCCTAGTCCTAGAGTAAAGTGCATGTTTGAGCCGTTTTAACTGAAAGCAACTTGCATTGACATATTTATTAAAATATGTCAGTGCCACTGTCTTGTCTCAAGAGGCACACCAGTAATGTTTATTTTTAATTTTTTTCTAAGGCACATTTATAAAAGCTACTTAAATGCCTAATCTAAGCCCTGTCTGTGAAACCATGCCTTAATGCATACTTGGAGAATAAAAGTATAAATTTTGTATAAAAAAATTGTCACAAATTCTTATTTTTATATATATATATGTATATGTATATATGTATATGTATATATATATATATGTATATATGTATGTGTGTGTAATTTGATAAATTTCAAATACAAAAATAAATAAAAATATCTCATTAAGTGTGACATCATTAAACTTAAAAAGAAATTAAGTACACCAAAGCATTGATAAGCATTTTCACATTTTTGTCAAAAGTAAATTGAAGAACAGAATTCATTGATTACCTCATTTGGAGGTCATTTTCTTTACACCGAACAACAAAATGTATTTTCTTTGCAGTCTGAACAAACTGAATTACTGAAACAAACTGTCTGAATTGATTCCTGGCAGTACTTGAGACAGAGGAGAACATTCTGTCTGGCTCACATACTAGGAAGGCTGTGCAATCCATGGTGACACATCTGTGATGTAGTGATTTGTCATGCTACATTGCTACCTGTTGGAAAAATTGTCTCAGTACTGAAAAATCCACACTATTTTGAAGACCATCACTGTTCTCTCCACTCAGCATGCACGTTTAAAAAAAATATTCACATAATGATATACAGATAAAAATCCATTACCTAAAATGAGTCAAGTGTACCATGAATGCATTCAGACACCATTTCATCACTTTTTTGACACACAATTAGTCTGTTGCAATGAGAGGCACTCATATGATCATGTTGTAACGGTTTCACACTGATTTTCCTGAATGTGGCTAATAGAGGTGTCTGGACTGGTGCGGGCAGTGACTCAGTTTGCTCACCTGGTGGGCGACGTCATCGTGCAGGGCAGCGCCACCTCCCACATGGTACCAGTGGAACAAGCTGACGGTAAGCACGAGACGTCAATCGCCCAGGCGCCATGAAAATGTATTCAAATGAGCACAAATGATGCATTTCTATGCAAACACTTCCTTAAAGAAACATTCATTGTGCTTTAATACACTGTATCGACCAATCAGCATCCAGAAACAGAGTTAGGCAGTGATTTAGGCAGCATAAATGTCATTTCTATTATTAAACTGCTAAATATTTTACAGTACCGCTGTATCCACATATAGAGAGACATCCAAGAAAATGAGTCAGTCTCCATACATCATGAAGGTCATTAGTGTCACTGCGGTTCTGTTAATAACTCCGTCGCCGGAGGTCTGGTTGTTTCGGGAGAGATGCTTGAAAGGAACATGACATAACTCAAAATGGCTAATGTGCGGTTCCCACAAGCACAAGTGATCGCGTCATGACTGTACGCAGCAGGACATGTGTGTCTTCCCGAGCGTATGTGGAGTGTCTGCAGGTGACAGATGGCTTGTCTGACTTCTCTCTGGTTTCTGTCTTTTGTCTGTCTGTGGTCAGCTTTGGCAGACAATGTGAAGGCGTGTGGCGCGGAGGCCATGGCTCTGCTTTGCCAGCTTAAGGAGCAGAAGTCTATGGGGACGGCAGACTGCAGCCAGCTGACGTCGGCACTTGATACCGTAATGGCCTTGGGCGAGGTGAGAGTGCCACTGAGAGTCAGTCCGTGTTTTAACGTAATAAATCAATAATTGGCGGAGAGAATCATTTTTAGCACTTTTCTTGAATTGTTTAAATTATGCCAAAGCTAGTATGGAGTTAACTGTTAACTGCATACTGCTTGCCCAGTGTTATTTTAATGTTATTCATCAATAATTATAGTATTTATTAAAGGCACAATATGTAAGATTTTTAGATTAAAATATCCCAAACGTTTCCAGCAATGTTTAAATCCAGAGAAATCAGCTATTTTAACCAGTGTTATGGACCGTGTCTTTGCGTTGCATGTCAATGCTACCCTTGATTTCTGTAGAAACCATGGCCACCAAAGACACTTTAATATAGTATGTATTTTATTAGACAGGCGAGCTACTGTTTGGATATACCTTTATCAACATAAAACAAATAATTGTTACACAGTTAATCTTATTGTTTGAATCGCTTGTTTTCTTGATTCACCGCGAGTAATGTTTTTACCATGGCTCAGAGACAACATTATTTTGTCAAGTGGCTAACATAATCAGAGAGAGTGTTCTTCATCATACAATATATTTTTTAATTATTTGCATGTATAAAGTGTCTCATACCAGCCACAGAGTGAACGCAGTGTAACGTTGTAGCATAACTTTCAACACACTCAAATGTATTTAGTATAATTGTTTTAACCATGTAAAAC